>JBBBDQ010001353.1:5405000-5597500 GCA_037127315.1 Ascarosepion bandense
ACACACACACACATATATATATATATATATATATATATATATAGATAAATTAGCAGATTTTGTTTAAATTCTTTTTTCTTAATTCATTCCGTCTCTGATATTTCACACTGTGAGAATAGAAGTTTTACCGGCAATACTGACCTCAAATGGAATCACTATATCCATAGCAAAATCTACTGCTAAGAAGATTGGGTCACTATGTCGATCCAGGATGTTTTTTCCACCTGAATCCATCCTGCATATATACAAGTCAACCATCCGTCCGTGCATGGAGTACTGCTGCCATTTATGGTCAGGTGCCACTGCCGTTCTCCTCAGTGTTCTTGACAAGCTCCAAAGGAGAGTCTGTAATGTGATAGGTACTGATCTGGCGACTCGACTGCAGCCACTTCTCCATCGTCGAAATGTGGCCTCCCTTTGTCTCTTCTATAAATACTTTCATGGCTTCTGCTCGGATGAGTTTAAGTCACTGATGCCTCCTCAACAGGTGTTTACTCGTGCAACCAGACTGGCAACTGGGTCCCACCCATTCACAGTCAAGTTAGCCAAATGCAGACGACAATTCTACTCCTGCAGCTTCTTCTCTCGCACTTCTCGCCTGTGGAACTCGCTCCCGTATTCTTGCTTTCCTGACGGCTACAACCTCCAGAAATTTAAATGCAAAGTCAATAATCATCTACTAACCACTGGACTCTAGCTCTCTCCCCTCCCCTGTATAACCTTCCCTTTCTCTCCACCTATGTATCTGTCATCGCACCTACTTTCTCAGTTTTCTATTGTTCCTTTCTAACTAGTTTGTACTCCTCACTCTTTTCTAATTAATCTTTTTACATTTATGTAACCCTCTGCACATCAGTGGCGTTTCCGCCTTGCTCGGGGTGAAATGATTAAAAAAAAACAAACCATGGCCCACATTTACTGTAGATGACCATGGTCTGAAGCCGCCCTCATTGGTTACTCATCGTAAAGAGTCTGACTGAGATTTTGGTTTAAAATTTTTCTACTCTGATCAAAAGAGAAAAACAATTCACTCCGACAAAGATGTCCAGATAGAGTATTGATTGCGAGCGGAAAAAGATTTTTAAAGCAATGCATTTCTCCTTAAGAACTTCATTTAACGAATTTCTTTACGTTGTTGCGACTACATATGCGCGCGGACCTGACATGTTTGGAATTCTAAATTATTTTTCATTTCCTTTTTGGCTTTTTTAATATGCTTTGGATATATTAATTTACTAGCAGTATAACCCGGCGTTGCTCGGGTGTAATGAAAGATTTAAAACTAATCCATTGTCCTGGAGCTCAGACTCAGACTAAAGAATATTTGTATGAAGTTTGGTGAGAATCGAATAAAAATTGTGGATTTCTATAAAGGACATATATATATATATATATATATATATATATATATATATATAAGAGGTAAGATGTTTGTGTGTGTGTGTGTGTGTTTATCTGTCTGTATGTCCTTTATAGAAATATATTTATATATATATATATTATCGATTTTCTGCACTATTGTAAAAACTGCAACCTTGAAACTTCTGTATATCGTTTCTTATGTCTTTCTCTATGAGTGTATCAAATTTGATTAAAATCGGACCAATCCTTCTATAACTCGATTTTTTCGATTATCGATTTTCGATATTTTTTGGGGGTACCTCGACACAAAACCTAGCTAAGATCACTCGCAGACGCTTACAGTACAACTGTGTAAATTTTCAAGAAAATCGGTTCATCCGTTTGGGAGACTATAGGTAACGGACACACACACACACACACACACACACACACACACAGATAAATTCCATTTATAAATAAGTTTAGATTAGATAGATTAACACTCAATGAGCAATATTATATAGATATTTATTTGTATAAAATTATACAAATTGTGGCACATGGCCGAAAAAACGGGGTGGGTGGGTAGAGGGTGGTCTTCCGTAACTATCCTATACCTAGATAAACACTGTCATGATCCTATCCCTCATTAGCAATTTGCGCATTCACCACAAAACCCACCCATCACTGCCTTATCCTGCACGCACTGCAATAACACATATTTACAAGCGGAACCTTAAAAAGTGTAAACAAACCTATGACGTAAAAATTTGCGAATATATACAATAATTACATAAATTTCGCTAAAATATTTAATGATAATGAAATATATATGAAATAGTGTGCAATATTATATATCTGGGGATGACATCTAAACTTATTTATAAATGGAACTTTGTCTGTGTGTGTGTGTGTGTGTGTGTGTGTGTGTGTGTGTGTGTGTGTGTGTGTGTGTGTGTGTTTGTTACCTATAGACTCCGAAACGGCTAAACCGATTTTCTTGAAAATTTACACAGTTGTACTATAAGCGTCTGCAAGTGTTCTTAGCTAGTTTTTGTGTCGAAATACCTCCGATAAATATTGAAAATCCATAATCAAAAATTTCGGGTTATAGAAGGAGTGGTCCGATTTTTATCAAATTTGATACTCTCATAGACAAAGATATAAGAAACGATTTTCAGAAATCTCAAGGTTGCAGTTCATACAATAGTGCAGAAAATCGATAATATATATATATATATATATATATATATATAATAGATAGATAGATAGATAGATAGATAGATAGATATATAAAAGGTAAGATGTTTGTGTGTGTGTCTGTTTATCTGCCTGTATGTCTGTATTTTTTCAGCACATTTATTTTAGTTTTTGCTGCGGGTTTGGCTCTAAGTAGGTATAATTGTAGTTCTTAGTTTCAGCCATGATACCATTTACTCAGAGGACTTACTTAACCTTCAAAATTCAGTTTACGACGAAAAAACTTATTTGATATCGATACCAGGAAATCAGAATTTGACTTACATCCATTCATTTTTCTTTCAGTCTACGGTTTCGCTTTAACTGGAAACAACTATTGCTTTTTAGTCTTTCGTGCCAACGTCCAAAGAGTTTGAACCCCGGGACCATGGATTAGTTTTGAAGCTTTCATTACGCTCGAGCAACGCCGGGATATACTTCTAGTATACAATAATTACAAAAATATCGCTAAAAGATTTAATGATAATGAAATATATTTGAAATAATGTGCAATATTATATATATGGGGAAGACATATGACAAAAGGGTAAAAGCTTTCGTGTCACGCGTTTTGTCATTTATGACTTCATCAGACTAAATCTATTAAGATGGTGCGACTACACATGCGTACGAACGAGGAATGCTGGAATTATTTTTGTATTTTACGTATATAATCTAACCGATTTCGTTTAGATTATTTTTTCCCATCAAATTTGTTATTAAATCACCCACACTGCGATCACAGAAGATCTCCTATGAATGGTGAGATGGTGTTGAAACCAGATCTCAGGTTTACTGTGGTTGATCTAGTCAAGATTTTCGTTTCATTGAATTGTTTTCTCCTTTGATCAGAGTAGCATTTTTTGTGCTAATTGTGGTCAATCTCGTTTCGGTGAGCGACTAATGCAATTTATATGTTGTTCTGTAAACACAAAAGAGACATTTTAGAGAACAGCATATTAAATGCCTCAATGGTCGTCGTAACGAGATTCAAAACAATTTTAACATTACAAAAATGCTACTCTGATCAAAGGAGAAAATAATTCATTTGGAACGTGCCTTGATTAACCAAAGTAAATCTGTGACCAGGATCTTACACTTCACTATTATTTAATACAGTCTTCTATTTATAATTTATATAGTCTTTTGCTTTTATTTTATATAGTCTTCTGTTTATATTTTATTAGGCACCTCCAAAATTTTTCGATACTTCAATTTAAATTGAATTTTGAAAAATAAAAATGTTATCTTCAAGCTTTAAAATTAATTGAAAGGCAAGACTAATTTACTAATTCTAGTAAGCAAATACACTGGTGTATTTCAAACTGATATTATACTGATCGGAATCTAAAATTTTGCTAGTTTAAAAAAAAGTTTTTCCTTAATTTTTCATCGATTGTAGACAAAAACTAATTCTTGGTTTTAAAAAATCTTACAAAAATAAAATACACCTTGCTGACATATTAGTTTATTCAAATTACCGAATTTAAACTTACCTTAAGTTGACTTGAAACAAGAATTATTGCTTTCTGTCTAAAATGTTTCAAAAATGCGTTTCTCAATCACGGTATGCTTTTTTATCGCACCTGTAATCGCATTATCAGGAGGGGATAATGATATGATATACAATAGCCATCCAAAAAATGCCAAGTATGGAAGACAAATTTAGTATAAATCTTATATATATTTTTACCAATATTTTCTAAAAATAATTATTTCAAAACTTATTTCAGTCAGTTATGAATAAGTCCTGAAATTTTCATCAAATCTGACCATTATTTGATTTTTGCAAGAATTTCCTAATTAATGTGTTTTTCACATTCAAAAAAGTGCCTTGCGTAATATAACGTTTTGACATAATAAACTTGGCGTCAATTTAGGCCTCGCACTGACGAAAGCAAAAACAAGATATTCTACAAAAATTTCGAATATGTTAGAAACAACCAAAAAATTTGAGACAAATAATTAAAAAATACTTTGGTCTATCCTCTTAATGATAACATAAAGATTTTGCCAATAAAACTTTGTTTTTATTTAGTTTGGGGCCTTTTTCCTTCATACTATGCAGTTTTTCAGCGATTTTTGGAGGTGCCTATATATTATTTTTCTGCTTTTAATTTATATAGTCTTCTGTTTATAATTTATATAGTCTTCTGCTTTTATTTTATATAGTCTTTATATTATCACAGTGTTTTTTATTATAAAAAGTGTAAAAGAAAAAAAGAGAGGGAAACAGAAGAAACAGAATATAAATAAAATCGGTGTGGTAATAAATCAAAGCATATTAAAGAAAAGAAATTAAAATCCCAAGAAAATCGTCATCGTATGCATATATAGTCTCACCAAATTCCGTTAAAGTCTTCTACTTAAATTTTATATAGTTTTCTGTATATATTTGATATAGTCTTCTGTTTATATTTTATACAGTCTTCTTTTTATATTTTATAGTCTTCTGCCTTTATTTTATGTAGTCTTCTGTTTATATTTATATAGTCTTCTGTTTATATTTATATAGTCTTCTGTTTATATTTATACATTCTTCTCTTTATATTTATACATTCTTCTGTTTAGACTTTATCAACTTTTCTGTATATATTTGATATAGTCTTCTGATTAAATTTAATACAGTCTTCTGTTCATATTTCATAATCTTTTGCTTTTATTTTATGTAGTCTTCTGTTTATATTTATATAGCCTTCAGTTTATATTTTAGAAAGTCTGCTTTTATCTCATATAGACTTCTGTTTATATTTTATATATTCTTCTGCTTTTAATTTATATAGTCTTCTGTTTATAATTTATATAGTCTTCTGCTTTTATTTTATATAGTCTTCATATGATCACAGTGTTTTTTATTATAAAAGTGTAAAAGAAAAAAAGAGAGGGAAACAGAAGAAACAGAATATAAATAAAATCGGTGTGGTAATAAATCAAAGCACATTAAAGAAAAGAAATTAAGATCCCAAGAAAATCGTCATTGTATGCATATGTAGTCGCACCAAATTCCGTTAAAGTCTTCTACTTAAATTTTATATAGTTTTCTGTATATATTTGATATAGTCATCTGTTTATATTTTCTACAGTCTTCTTTTTATATTTTATAGTCTTCTGTTTATATTTATATAGTCTTCTGTTTATATTTATATAGTCTTCTGTTTATATTTATATAGTCTTCTCTTTATATTTATACATTCTTCTGTTTAGACTTTATCAACTTTTCTGTATATATTTGATATAGTCTTCTGATTAAATTTAATACAGTCTTCTGTTCATATTTCATAATCTTTTGCTTTTATTTTATGTAGTCTTCTGTTTATATTTATATAGCCTTCAGTTTATATTTTAGAAAGTCTGCTTTTATCTCATATAGACTTCTGTTTATATTTTATATAGTCTTCTGTTTATATCTTATAAAGTTTTCGGTATATATTTTATATAGTCTTCTGTTTATATTTATAATCGTCTGCTTTTATCTCATATATTCTTCTGTTTGTGTTTATATAGTCTTCTGTTTATATTTCATAGAGTCTTCTATTTATATTTTAGAAAATTAGCTTTTATTTCAAAAAGTCTTATATTTTGTATAATCTGTTGTTTATATTTTATATAGGTTTTTTGATGAAAGGACAATTCATTTTTGTTCAGCATACCAATCAATCTTTGTTTAGCGTGATTCAAATTATCTGAACACTTGATGAACGCTGGACAACTAACATGAATTTTAAAATCCCAAATTACCTAGCATTTTCTTGGTTTACAGACTATATTTAATTTCAGTTCCCTCAAGTGAACCGAATTTGAATTTCAAATCCAAGTGTCATTAAACAGATGTAGCCTCTTGATGTGTAGAGGTCAGTTTTTTGTATTAGAACATTCCAAACAGCTTTATATATTTGTTGTCCCTCCAAATTTCTTCAGCCACGGAGCCAGTTGTCAAATGTAGAATTAGATGAAGCCGTTTACTTATAAAGAAATATGGACATTTATTAACAATAGGATATGGCAAAAAAGGAAACAACTTTCGGCTGAAAATTAAAAATCATTTTTTAAAACGATTTTTTCTTTGTCTATATTTCTGAAACGAGGTATTATTTACAGTATTTACATTATTCAGATTAGTGTCCTTATTTTTGTATGAAGTTTCGGCTGTTGTATGCGCCGGCCTTCTTCAGGTGCTAAGAATTTCGAACAATCATTCGGGTATATGAACTCCATTCCTTGCATAGTGATGACTCGATTGGAAGTAATGAGTTATCTCCCTCTAACCCTGAAATTTACTTGCTCACCATTACTGTAGCTTGGTATTGAACAAACAACACTTTGGGTCTAGTCATAGGTACTAACCAACCTCTATATCCACCGGGCCATGTGTCCTTAAGGCCACAGCAGTGGTGAACAAGTAGCTTGCAGGAAGATAACGCAGTCGATGCATTACTACGCAAGGAATCAGAATGATATATACCAGTGATTGTAATAAAGGGTTCGGTTCGAAATTTCTAGCACCTGAAGAAGGCCGGAGCGTACAACGACTGAAACGTCATACAAATGGCAACATAGATGAATCCGAAAAATGAATATACTGATTTTTTTTTTATTTTTTAGGAAAACAGCTTTCTCGTGTTCAGAAGATATTATCGCCTTTTGCAGAACTGATGAGGATTTTATCCCTAAATTTTCGTTTGAAGTACTGTGGAATGTCAATATTTTCATTATGTCATTATCTTTTTGTTTTCAAGCCCAATAGGTGTTATCACTTTTTTTATTGTAGAAAATTTCCTTCCTAACCTTTGGTTTTAAGTGGTGTAGCATGTCAACATCTCCATTACGTCATTATTTTCTCTTTTAGTTCTATGTTCATTTAAGTTGCTGGCATTTCATCGAAATAAGTTGTTGGCATTTCATCGAAATAAAAAAACCTGACACGGAAATCCGAAGACAATCGAATAGAGAAATATCATTTCTGATGGAGTATAATTTGTGTTTACATTTTATTGGTTTCACAGTAAAAGGGTGGAACCTAGTTGCTAATCTTGTAGCCCGAGCAAATTCATGCATAAAGGGTGGAACCTAGTTGCTAATCTTGTAGCCCGAGCAAATTCATGCATAAAGGGTGGAACCTAGTTGCTAATCTTGTAGCCCGAGCAAATTCATGCATAAAGGGTGGAACCTAGTTGCTAATCTTGTAGCCCGAGCAAATTCATGCATAAAGGGTGGAACCTAGTTGCTAATCTTGTAGCCCGAGCAAATTCATGCATAAAGGGTGGAACCTAGTTGCTAATCTTGTAGCTCGAGCAAATTCATGCATAAAGAGAACCAGAGAGCTAAGATCATTCGGAGCAAAAGCCGTGAAAGTAGTTGTAGAAAGAGACACAGAGAAGCCACATTGCACCGGTGAGAAAGTGAGTGTATCTTGACTGCCAGGTCGGGATCAATCACATTACAGATTCTCTGTTGGATTGTCAAGGACCCCTAAGTGGATAGCAGGAGCACCCGACCAGATATGGCAGCAGTATTCAATGCAAGATGATTCGAAACTAGGTTTTCCGATTAACAATTCCGAGCCGTTATCTATTACACCAACCGCACATCCAAGCTGTTATTCCCAAGTAGACAGGATGTAGGTAATAATTACTTTTCTATATAAATGTTTTTTAATAGAGTCACAAAGAAAATGAATTATTAAGTACTTTACTATTTATAAACGACTTGTTAGTGACTTTGCTACATAGAATAACTAGCAGTATAGCCCGGCCTTGCCCGGGTGTTTAAAACTAATCCATGGTCCTGGAGCTTAGACTCTTGAGACTTTGGCACGAAAGACTAAAAAGCAATAGTTGTTTCTAGTTAAAGCGAAACTGTAGACTGAAAGAAAAATAAATGGATGAAAGTCAAATTTTGATTTCCTGGTGTCGATATCAAATAAGTCTTTTTCGTCGTAAACTGAATTTTGAAGGCTAAATAAGTCCTCTGAGTAAATGGTATCATGGCTGAGACTAAGAACTACAATTATACCTACTTAGAGCCAAACCCGCAGCAAAAACTAAAATAAAAGGGCTGAAAAAAATACAGACATACAGGCAGATAAACAGACACACACAAACATCTTGCCTTATATATATATATATATATATATATATATATTATCGATTTTCTGCACTATTGTAAGAACTGCAACCTTGAAACTTCTGAATATCGTTTCTTATGTCTTTCTCTATGAGTGTATTAAATTTGTTTAAAATCGGACCTCTCCTTCTATAACCCGATTTTTTCGGTTATCGATTTTCGATATTTATCGGGGGTACTTCGACAGAAAACCTAGCTAAGAACACTCGAAGACGCTTATAGTACAACTGTGTAAATTTTCAAGAAAATCGATTCATCCGTTTCGGAGTCTATAGTTAACGGACACACAAACACAGACCCACACACACACATACACACATACACACAGACAAAGTTCTATTTATAAATAAGTTTAGATAGTTTTATAAATAGATGTATTGCTGAGGACTCTACAAATGCATTATTGATGATTTTGTTACTTATTTTATACCGTAAATTACTGGTCAAAGATTTTACTGTAAAAATATACGAGTATGCCAGTGACGTCAAAAATGACAGCAAAGTATTTATATCCATATGCTAAAATAATGGTACTATATATGTTAATGTACCCAGTATTGAGTATCTTACATTAAAACAAACGAGAAAAAAATAATCCAAATCCTTGAGTGAGACAGGAGGGATATATATATATATATATATATATATATATATATATATATATATATATGTAAATTTCCGGAGATTAGCGAAACAGAATTAACAACCGATATAAGACGCACCAGATCAATTCGTGGCTTTCCCTATGTTGTTAGACCTCGCAAGTTCGAATCCTGCCGGAAGACAAACATTTTCGTAAGAAAAATGTCTCGTAAATAATCAGGCCGGTAGAAAAAATGTATAAATATGCTGTTTAATTAAAAAAAAAAAACTACTCAAATACGAGTATCGGTTAAAAAATTTTGTTCAGACATTTATGTAGGGACATTATTATAAGAGGGAGGATTGTTAATGATTTTACTATATGAAGGCATTGTTAATGATTTCGCCATATAAACAAATTCTTAATTGTTTTACTATATAAATGTATTGTTAATGATTTTCCTATGAAATAAATTAACGAGGTTACTATATAACTACATTGTTAATTATTGTACTATGATACGGCATTTTTATGGAAGTATATTATTTAAATGACTTTCTAATTATTTTTTATATAAATATATTGATCATGATCTAACTATTAAAAGCATGTTGTTAACGATTTTACCTCATAAATACATTGTTTACGATTTTAGTATAAAATGAGCCCTTAACGAGTTTACTATATTGTTAATGGTTTTACTATATAAAGTCATTGTTAATGATTTTACCATGAAAATACATTGTTAATGGATTTACTATAAAAGGAGTCGTTGATGACTTTCTTATATAAAAGAAATGTTTATGATTTTATTATATAAATTGATTATTATATATTTTACTTTAAAAGTGCAGTGTCAATGATTTTATTATATAAACGGTTTGATAATTATTTTACTATATGAATGTAATTATTATTTTTTTCTCTAGAAATATATTTTAACGATTTCTTATAGAGTGATTTTTTTTCAAGTACAGCTTAGATGTGGTTCAATGCCGAAAGTATGGAACACCAATTGAAGATCGAACTCACTACTTAGCTGTAATGCTTCTTACTAAGACAAGCTTGCTAACCATTACACCACCTAATGATTTCTTATATAAGTATTTTCATGGTAACCGGTCTGACAAGATTTTTTTTTCCTGGTTCCCCGACCATGTGAATTTAAGATTTCTACTAGATTGGCAGCTAGGTCTCATTCTTTTACAATTGAAATTGTTCATTTTACTCAAACAGTTTGCACTGTTTGCCTGTGGAACTTTCTTACTTCACTGATAGCCATTACTACCTCGAATATGTTCTTGCTGTTTTCCATCTGATGGCGATCACAGAATTGTAACACATCTATAAGAAAGTATTAAAAGCAATCTTTCAGTATATATCTTTTTTTTTTTTTGCCAAAGTGTAAACAACTTTGTTTTTCATAGCCTTAGGAAAGACGGATTTCGTTCCAGAGAAAGTTTATTTGCTGTGAATTTTACTGCACAGAGTTATTCTAAAGAAATCCGTAGTTGAAACACACAGAATTCTCGTTGAAACTTATGGCGACCATGCTCTTTCGTAAACCACGCGCAGATATTGGTTTAGACACTTCAAAAAGAATGATCTTTATGTTGATGATAAAGAACGCTTTGACGCAGCGAAAAAAGTTTTAAGACGAAGAATTGGAGGCACCACTTCGTGAAAACTCGGGTAAGGCACAAGCTGAATTTGCAGAATCATTGGGAGTTGATCATACAATACTTTTGAAACATTTGAAAGTATTAGAAATTGGTACATAGGTGTTATCTCCCTGCTAATTTTGTACAAAATATTTGAAGTACCAAAAACTTAAATCATGTTTTTTATTATTAAATATGAAACAATAAAATATGAACGCCACACAATTTGGGTATTTGGTAGGACGTGTCGTGAGACTAAAGAATGTTTCTTGTATGGAATACCAAACCGGAGTGCAGCAATACTGACACCTATTATCAAGTAGTGGGTTCGGCCTGTCACAGACAGTGGAGGGGATACAATCAAGTGATTTTGCCCACCTCACAGTGAATCATATCTTGAATGTCAATGATCCGCAAACTGGGGCCACGCGCAACACATCGAACGAATGCGGAGGGTTGCCAAGTTCAGGAATAAGCGACAGAATGACACTCACCGAACAATGATGGATTCCTACCTCTGTGAGTTTATGTGATTTCAGAAGCTGTAAGGTTCTGATCCCTTTCTTTGAATTATTGCTCAGTTTTTGCCTCCCATTTGACTCTTTTCGCTAAATGGACACTTGTTTGTACAAAATTGGCTTGGTAGTGGATAACCCGGAAGTACCTAGAAATTAAAAGCAAGGGTATTGAGTGCCGTACGAGTTGAAGCTAAGTTGAGCGCCATCTTGTCACGTGTGAACAGCTGCTTCAACGGCAGAAAAGTTAAGTTTTTTTTTACATCGTATCGAGACTGACAATAAAAGTAGATACAATACGATAACCTTAAGCGTAGAAGATCGTCGGTCAAGCCTGGCCATGCAACAACAACGGCGACAAAGCCGAATATCCATGGTTCGAATCTTCTGCTCTGCATTTGTTGGAGCAGTTGGTGTGGTATTTTTTTAGAGCTACTCAAACCGACCGAAACAATCACGGGGGATTGCTATGGACTACAACTGATGCTTTTGAGCCGAATATTGAAGAAAAACAGCCGCTATACAAGCAGACAGGACAAAATGATTTTGCAACGATAGGCCGCATGTTGAAAAACAGGTGAAAACCTACCTGGAAATGCTTAAATAAGATGTCCTATTCTATCCGCCGTATTTACCAGACATTGCCCCGTACGATTATCACTCGTTCCGATCAATTTCACATGGCCTGGCTGAGTAGCACTTTCAATCTTATGAAGATGCAAAAAAATGTATGTTGGTTAGCCTCAAAAAAGGTGTCAATTTTCTGATGTGGAATTCAAATATTCCCAAAACGATGGAAAAAGCGATGGACAATACTTTCAGTGACATGTTGGGAACCGTTTTCCTTGCTCTTACTCACACCGCCGCAGTTATCTGGAAATTTATCTCGATGTCTATGTAAAAAGTGAACCTTAATGCTCATATTAACCTATTACTGATAAAGTTTATGACTTAATTTGAATTTTGGCGATAAATTAGAAAATTCGGTACTTTTTTTTAAATGTTTGGCTCATGACTACCTTTTTCTTATAAAAATAGTTTATTCCAGATGGCTGACATAAATTGTTGAGCCCACCTGAAAACTAATGGATTTCCAAGACCTTTATCAATTAAATGTTGCAATCAGCAGGATCGTGAATTGATATTTTTTTCCTAAAACTGAGCAATTTCAGTACAGGAAAATAGGAAGCTAACCATGTAAATCTAATATCATTTTCGAAATCCGCAACATGAAATTAGTTTTTGTTTCTTGGCACTAAATATCGTGTTGACCATGAATGCGTGGATGATGATTTAACTAAAATAGTGTTTCCGTTGCCCATACGCGTTCCAGAAGATGAGCAAAATACTAACACACAGGAAAATCTCAATAGAAACGAAGAAAAGAGTGCCAGACTTCTACTTGATGTCAGTTCTTCAATACGGCAGTGAATGCTGGACAATATTATCGAAAATGAGGACAAAACTGGAAGCGGCCGAAATGTGGTTCTACATATGCTACGGATATCGTGGACTGAGCATGCAAGCAATGATGAGGTGTTGGAAAGAATGGCAACAAAAAGGAAATTGATGCTGAGCATCAGGAAGAGACAACTGAAGTTCCTGGGACATGCAATGAAGAAAGAGAGCCTGAAGAACCTGATACTGACTGGTCAGATAGAAGGAAAGAAATACAGAGTAAGGCAGCGGATAACATATTTGCAGGGTCTGATCAGGTGGATGTCAGAACGGGCGTTGCCAGGAGCAACAGGCTCAAACATACTAAGAGCCACAAGGGATAGGGAGACGTGGAGAACCATGATCGCCTACGTTTTGAAGGGACAGGGCACATAGAAGAAGAAGAAGTGTTTCCGTAGAGCTTGATGAAGGTCATCCTTCTTCAAACATTGCAGACTGACGCTACAAAATCCCAAACAGAACTGTATCAGAAAATAATAACCACATCAATTGAGGGGATCTAACAATAGTAACAACTAAAATGATATCACTTTTAATCCGAATCTAAAGCAATGACAGAATCAAGATGTTCACGTTCAATACGACTTCAAGCAGAAGGTGAAAAAGGAAACCTCTATTTGTTGTGACGTAGCTCCAACACGTGACATACGGTTCACAATATATAAAGGACTAATATTCAGTAGCGACAGTGGAGTCGGCATCTGATGGCAAACGCGGTCGTTATCTACTCAGCTCACGAGTTGTTGCCATCCTACACGGACGTGTACTACCGTATCTACCGAGAATAATCGTATTAATTATATTAATACCTTTCCCAAGGGTATCTGTGTATTGTCGTTCCTCCACAATACAACGCTATTGAAACTGGAAAGAGGGACTTGAGAAATCTATTTTCCTGATAAAAAGGTTTTAAGTGAATGATTTTATAACTTTCAACCGACATCAGTATTAGCTGCTCAGTCAACGAATGCCAGGTCTTTCCTTGTAAAGAAACGGCTTTAGATTAGATTTTTCTGTTACCATATTATCGTATTGTGAATGACTTCAGTATTTAGGAAATGATTTCTCAAATAAATCCCTTATTAACTACTTTAAAATATAAGCGCTTAATTAACGTTTGGTTGGTTGTTTATGGCATATCAACCTCGGCGGGTCATTTATTGCCAACTAAATTTTTATTTATTTATGGCTGGTAATACCTTTTTCTTTCAACAATCTATTACTGTTTTTTATATAAGCTTTTGTGTCTAGTAATACTTTTTTCTTTTCCGAGAGCCAAAATTCATTGGGATTTGTTTTTAAGGTCAGAGTCCCTAAGTCCTAAGCTGTTATTTAACCAATAACTGGAGGGAAGGGACGGATTAATACCTTTCCCAAGGGTACCAGTGCTTAAGTGAATGCAAAGTATTCAACTGGAATTCGAACTCGGCTCACTGATTTCTCTTTCCGAGCCGATATCCACTGCACCACAACGCACATCCGTCACTATACGCTTACAGCACCTGGTATTCCCAATACCCATCTAAGTACTTACCACGCTCAATGTTGCTTAACTTCGGTGATCGAGCGAGACCCTATGTATTCAACGTGATATGGCCGTAAGCCGCGTAATTAACGATTATAACGCGTAAATTATTCCTTATGATTTATTAAAGGTATTCTAAACTATATTTCTGTATTAATGTATGATAAAAGCAATATTTTAGAAATAGAATTAATTCTTAATTATTTTTAAAACTGTTTCAAAATTACATTACGACTTTACAAAATATGTCTAAGAAGTTTTATTTTACTGATACATGAATACATGTAATACATGATACATGATACATGTAAAACATGATACATGATACATGTAAAACATGATACATGATACATGTAGTACATGATACATGATACATGAATACATGTAATACATGATACATGAATACATGTAATACATGATACATGATACATGTAATACATGAAGATATTTTGATTTTTTTTATCGGAAAGCATTGACAAAATTAATTTAACTTTACTATCCTGATGCCTTCCAAACTAAATATTAGTTAATATCGTATTGCATTATCAAACAAAACGGTGCACATTCTCTCCTGATAACCCCAAATTTAAATATAAATTCGAGAGAACACATTAAAAGAAATTCACTGAAGTCATATGCCGTAGAGAATCTTGGAGGAAATGTCATTGGCATGAGGGGCATTACACATTCAGCTCGCTTCAAGTGAGTTTCAATTACTTTCCAGTAATTTCCTTCTTCAAACTCATGGCTCGTCCGTTGGCTTTCAGTAATAGACTAAATGGCGGTTGGAAACAGACTAGCAGACACCTGGAAAGACAAGGGACGCTGAAAAAGACCGTTTGGGCCAAAAGGCTGCGCCCAATAGTCACATTCTAGCCACTTATATAGTTTTAAACCACCCACCCACCCTCTGTTTTCTGTCGGTGAAACATAAGTTCAACTCTAACAGAATCTTTCTGGTATACGCTGCTTTGTAGAACCAACTCCAAAGAGATTGTTTCCCCGATCAATACACTCTTAACGTAATCAAACATAAGTTAATCGTTATCTTTCATTCCTATGCACGAAAATTGCTACCTAACTTAACCATCTATTCCGAGTGAACGATGACGAGGTTTTGGAAAGGATGGAGACGAAAAGAAAACTAATAATAAGCATCAGGAAGAGACAGCTAAAGTTCCTGGGACATGCAATGAGGAAGGAGGGATTAGAGAACCTGTTACTAACAGGCCAGATAGAGGGGAAAAAGACAGAGGGCAGCAGCGGATAACATATTTGAATGGCCTGATCAGGTGGATGACGGAACGAGGGTTGCATAGTGCAACAGGATAAAGCGTGCTAAGAGCCACCAGGGACGGGGAGATGTGGAAAGCCATGATCGCTTACGTCCTGAAAGAACATGGCACATAAAAGAAGAAAAAGAAAGAAGTTATGCGCCAATTTCATCTGTCCCTTTTGCCTTCAATATATAGTGTGAGCATAAATTTCCCAACCCCTTTTGCTCATTGATTACCCTAAAATGTTAAACTGTGTTTTTCTGAAGCTAAATATAAACGTCATTTTTTTAATTTTCTACGTATTCATCATCTTTCACCTGTTCAATCGATGATATTCTCATTGAAAGTGGTATTAAACGGACATGCCTCCCAGAGCTACCATACGAACGCGGTTGTCCCTCAAGGCTCTATCCTAGGCCCTTCGCTCTTTCTAATCTACATTAATGATCTCCCCGATACCATAATATCCCAAGTAGGTATGTACGCCGATGACACTACAGTTTACTCTCACCTCGATCAAAAATCTGGTGTGGGCGACAAAGCTAACCTTGCAGCCGAGCTTGGAAAGGATCTCCAATCCGTAGTGGACTGGGGTAAGAAATGGCTAGTAAATTTTAATGCTTCTAAAACAAAGCTACTATCAATTAACCATCATAGACAATCGCACATACCTCCCATTAGCATGGACCAGGCTTGCCTCCCAGAGAGTAAAACACTGCGCCTCCTTGGTCTCACACTTTCAGCGGACCTCAAGTGGAATGACTATATCGAATCCATTGCTAAATCTACTGCTATGATAGTCGGTTCTCTGTGCAGGGCCCGGAGGTGTTTTCCGTCTGAATCTATCCTGCACATTTATAAATCTACCATCCGCCCGTGCATTGAATACTGTTGCCATATCTGGTCGGGTGCTTCTGCTATTCTCCTTGGGCTTCTCGACAAGGTACAGCGGAGGGTCTGTAATGTGATCGATACTGACTTGGCAGACCGCCTGCAGTCTCTCTCTCGGCGCGACGTGGCTTCCCTGTGTCTCTTCTATAAATACTTCCATGGCTTCTGCTCCGATGAACTTAGATCACTGGTGCCCCCTAGGTTCGAATTTGCACGAGATACTAGATTAGCAACTAGATCCCACACTTTTACAGTGAAACCGATAAAATGAAACCTCAACTTCTACTCCAACAGTTTCTTTTCTCGCACTTCCTGACTGTGGAATTACCTTCCACATGACTACTTTCTCGACGGCTACAATCTCCAGGAATTTAAATGTAAGGTCAATAGACACCTCCTAACACAATAACTCGTTTCCATTCTTTCAAACACTCTTCCCATCCTCCCAACTACCTATCACCCCCCTTCTCAACTTTCCTATATCTAACCACTCTTTCTATTTACCTTCCCCTATGTAGACCCAAGAGCAATAGTGGCAGTGGAATTCCTTGCTTGGGGTGAAACGATTAAAAAAAATTCTTCTGTTGAGAGTAACTTCTTCACCTGTGATTTGATTGTCTATAATTCACAGACATATAGAAAAATCGATAGGCGAAAATATAACTTGAACTCAGAACACTTTGCGTCAAATCAACCAACGTTTTTATTGACTGAGCCATGTGACTTTGAGGATAAAAGCATTAGTGGAATCTAGTGACTTGACCAAAAAATTGTTATGAGTTCAATACATGGCCAGAGCAGAAATGAACAGAAACTTGGAGAGTTGAGTTAAAAGGGAAATAACTGATACTGAGATATCCATAAGGACCATGATACGTAGAACTAGAACAATTTATTCTGGTGAACGAAATAAAGGGTTCGGTTTGAATTTCCAATTCCCTGAAGAAGGTCGGAGCCTACAACAATGGAAACGTCGTGACTATGGCAACAAAGACGAGAAAAACAGTTCAAACAATGTAAAATATTTGAAATGATTTGTTTGAACATTATTTTTTATCGATATTTAAATCGATATATTGTTTATAATCAAACCGTATCATATATTTATTTCTACCAGCCTGATTATTTACGATACATTTTTGTTATGAAAATGTGTATCATTCGGTAGGATTCGAACCTGCAAGCCCTAACCACATAGGGGAAGCCACCAATTGATCTGGCGCGTCTCTGAATATTTATCATGTAATCTGAATTTGTGTTCAACTCAATTTTTCAGTTTGTGTGCTTGGTCATTTCTAGTTAACAAACATTTCTAACCAAAAATAAAAGCTTTGCTTTCGGTTTTTAACCCAATGGGTACAGAGGTTGTCTCCATTAGCTAGCTTGATACGGACAGAGTGTTGACAATGAAGACTATATTTTACCATCGTTTCTGAACTATCGCCCGGTTCACACTCCACCCACGCCTATTGAACAGGTGTAGAGGCTCATCCCTTGTTCCCTGTTTAGGATGTGGTTTCCGGCTTTCTCTTTTCCAATCTTTTCACTCTTTTCTTTTTTTTTTCAATTGAAGTAGATAGACTAAATTATCGCCCGGTTCACACTCCAGCCACGACTATTGAACAGGTGAAGAGGCTCATCCCTTGTTCCCTGTTTAGGATGTGGTTTCCGGCTTTCTCTTTTCCAATCTTTTCACTCTTTTCTTTTTTTTTTTCAATTGGAGTAGATAGACTAAATTATCGTCCGGTTCACACTCCAGCCACGTCTATTGAACAGGTTAAGAGGCTCATCCCTTGTTCCCTGTTTAGGATGTGGTTTCCGGCTTTCTCTTTTCCAATCTTTTCACTCTTTTCTTTTTTAGTTTTGCTGCAGCTACATCATCATGGTTTATTTGTAATTTGTTGACTTTTTTTATGACCGAATATATTGTCTTATTTCTACATGATGATCTTTGACAAAGGTCATCATGTAGTTTTTGTAGTTTCCAGATGTCTTTGAAGACCGTTTATTGTGGTTTTGTAAGATGGTTCTAGTTGAACTAATCCTTGCCTCGTTCGGATCTGGACACATATAGACGATAAACATCTGCCTTAGGATAATTTATTATTGTTATTGTTATTATTATTATGTCATTTTTCATCATATTTCTATTTCTGCTATGGTCGCACTACCAATCAAGTCTGCGGGAAGACCTAAGGCAGGTCGTGGCGTGTTGTTATGGCTCCATTTCATGTTTTTTTCTATCTTCCCCATCATCCTTAGCGTTACATAGTTCTCCTTAGTGTGTGGGCTGTACTTAATAAAACAATTTTTTGTATATCTCTTAAGCTGGGGTTTCCAGGGATTCTTTCAATGTGTTGTTTTGTTCCATTTTTTTATCATTCCAAGTGGACCTACTATCACTGGCACAACTCTTGTTTTCAATTTCCACATTTTTTCTATTTCAATTTCCAGGTCTTTATATTTTGACAGTTTTTCAAATTCCTTGGTTGCTATGTTACAATTCGCTGGACAAGCCATATCAATTAATAAGCATGTTTTATTTCTTTCTGGTTTTTAAAAATAATGTCCGGCCTATTTGCTTCAATTTTTCTGTTTGTGTAGATCGTGTAATCCCATAGAATGGTGCTGGGTGATGTTCATACCAGTGTTTGTTTACAGATTTTCCATACTGTTTCCAGTGTAAATATTGCCCCACTATATCGTGGTGATTATTATTATTATTATTATTATTATTATATTTCTTTCAAAATATCAGTTGTATTTTGAAATATCCATTGTCACATTTCCCTTTGTATTTATCTAATATTTTTCTTGGCTGATTTTTTGTTTAATTTTCGGTAGTTTTCTTAAGAATTCTTCTCTTATTATTAAATAATGTTTGCTTTTCTCTCACTTTTTAACTTAGATTTCTTTAACTTTCTCTTCTACGTTACTTCCTTCATTTCATTTCGCTTTTGTTTCATTCGTTTTTTTTCTTTCTTTTCTTCTTTCATTTATCAGTTTCATTGCTTGCGTACGTCATTAACTCTTCTTTTGTATTCGACTTTATTTATGGAGTAATATATCAGCATGGAGTAATATATCAGCGGATGTGCGTTGTGGTGCATTGGATATCGGCTCGGAACGAGAAATCGAGGAGCCGAGTTCGAATTCCAGTTGAATTCATTGCATTCATTTACGCGCAAATACCATTGGGAAAGGTATTAATCCGTCCATTCCTTCCAGTTATGGGTTAAATAGCAGGACAGATTGGGTTCTGTAGCCTTGGTTGGCAACCAGTCTACCACAGAAAGCAATGGCAACCTACTGCGAGATAATCTTCTGCCCAGTCAGTCATGTCTCTTTGGCGATATGATCGCCCAAGCGTTTATCACGTGTGGCACTCAACTGACAATATATCAGCATCGCCTAATTTGCATATCGGAAGAAGGAGGCTACGAAATGCTTTGTAATGCCTAAGCCTAAGCAGATTTATTATGAGACTTCAGAAGACAACTGATACCAGATAACATATCATAAGGGAAGGGAAACTAAACAAAGAAAAAATCTGTATGAAAACCTAAAAAAACATATTTGACTATATGTAAGAAATTAACGATATGACTTCTTTATCCAAGGCAGATTGGTTCCAAAAGCACAGCGGATCGAGAAATCCACTCCTGATAAAACAAAATTTAAAAAAAGGGAAAAAATAAAACCCAGTAAAAAAAAAAAAAGAAAAAGGGAAATAAAATGACGTTAAAAAATAAGATAAAAAGCGAATGAGATAGGAAAAGAAAATTATAATAAAAAAAATAAAAATAATGACACACGGCGGGGGGAGTAAGAAAAGATAAAGAACGTAAAGGCGCATCAAAGGACAAAGAATAAAAATTAGAAAAAAGGGAGAAAAAGATATTGAGAGAAGAAAAAAGTGAAGAAATACAAAAAGAGAGAAAGAAATAAACGAATGAATAAACGAATCGGAACAAAAGAAAAAGAAAAGGATAATTAAAAACGAAAAAATGAAAAAGAAAAGGAAAGAAAAATGAAAAAGAGAAGGAAAGGAAAATAAAAAAGAAAAAGAAAGAAAAAGAAGAAAGGAAAAGAAAAAAGAAAAGGTAAGAAAAAAGAAAAAGAAAGAGAAAGAAAAAAGAAAAGGAAAGAGAAATAAGCCAAGAATAGGAAAGAAAATAGAAAAAAAGAAAATGAAAGAAAAATGAACAAAGAAAAAGAAAGGAAAAATAAAAAAGAAAAGGAAAGGAAAGAAAAAGAAAAGCACCACATACGAAAAAATTAGAATAAAAATTAGAAAAAAAGGAGAAAAAGATATGGGGAGAAGAAAAGAAGTGAAGTAAAGAAATACAAAAAAGAGAAAAAATAAAAGAATAAACGTATTGGAACAAAAAGAAAAAGAAAAGGAAAGGAAAATTAGAAAAAAGAAAGGAAAAGAAAAAAGAAAAAGAAAAGTAAAAAAAAAAACAATGTAAGAAAAAAAAAAAGAAAAGGAAAGAAAAAAGAAAAAAGAAAAGGTAAGAAAAATAAACCAAGAAAAGGAAAGAAAAAGAAAAAAGAAAAGGAAAGAAAAATGAAGAAAGAAAAGGAAAGAAAAAAAGAAAAAAGAAAAGGAAAGAAAAGAAAAGAAAAGAAAAAGAAAAAGAAAATCACACATGGCGACAAGAGGAAGACAAGAAAAATTAAATTAAATCACTAGAGAATACAATAACAAAAAATAAGGCAGAAACATAAGAATAGTATTCTTCTTTTCAATGTGCTGTGTCCTTTTAGGAGATAGACTATCATGGGCCTCCACTTACCCTTATCTCTTGTTGCTCTTAACATTTTTTCCTCTTGGTCAGTCAGTTAAGTGCCATACGCGATACACGCTTGGGCGATCATGTTTCGAAAGAGACATGACTGACTGGGCAGAAGATTATCCCGCAGTAGGTTGCCATTGCTTTCTGCGGTAGACTGGTTGCCGACCAAGGCTATAGAACCCAATCTATCCTGTTATTTAACCCATAACTGGAAGGAATAGACGGATTAATACCTTTCCCAAGGGTATTTGCGCGTAAGTGAATACAATGGATTCAACTGGAATTCGAACTCGGCTTCTCGTTCCGAGCCGATATCCACTGGACCACAACGCACACTCTCCTAAACCCCGTTCCGCTATCCAATCCCGTCAGGTATACCACGCGCTACTTTTCCTGTTTCCCTTTCCCTCTATCCGTCTTGTAAGTATTAGATTCTCCAAGCCCTTTTTCCCTCAATAGAAACTGGACGTTATGACTTTAAGCGCAGTATTAGATTGGCAGAAAGGTCTCATTAACTCTCCTCTGTGGTACCTAGATTGTGAATTTAAACTTATTACTAGATTGACGACAAGATCCTTTTACAGTCAAAATGGCTAAAGGTAATCCTAAGCTAATACTTTCTTTTCCTCGCACTTCTCTCTTGTGGAACTCGTTTACAGTTCCTGACTCTTCGGTTAACTTTGAACTTTAAGAATTAAATAATTTCTGTTGATTTATTTTTCTTTTATAATTTTTCTCTATTCATTTTTTTTTTTATCAACGCTACTTTTTTTTTCTTCGTCAATTTCCCGTCTGCTTTTGTAATTTTTGTCTTTTGACCTCAGCGATTTCATTATTATAAATGTCATTTCCTTTTTTATGTTAAAGTTTTCTTTTTTCTGTATTTTTTTCTTTCTATTATATTTTCCATTGGTTACATTTCTTTGTTTATCTGTCTTGGTTCTTCTCCTTATATGCGCCGGGTCCCTTCAGGACGTAGCCGATCATGGCCCTCCACATCTCCCTATCCTTTGTATCTCTTAACATCACTACTCCTGTTACCCCTCACAAACCATGCTCCACCATTCATCTGCCCAAGTTACTTGTTCACCACTGCTGTAGCCTGGTATTGAACTCACAACTCTTTGGGTCAATTCACAGGAACTAACCAATCCACTGAGCTATGTCTCCTTAAGGACTTAAAGGGTTAGAGGGAGATAACTCATGACTACCAAAAGGGGCACTACTACACAAGAAATTAAGTTCATATACCCCAATGATTGTAATAGAGGGTTCGGTTCGAAATTCTTAGCACCTGAAGATGGCCGAAGCCTACAACGGCCGAAACGTCGTACAAGTGGCAACAAAGATGAGGACAATAGTTCAAATAATGTATATACTGTTTTAACTTTCTTTTATATCTTTTTTTATCATCAGAGCTGCGGATTAAGTTTTCCTTTATGTTACACTCGTGCTTCAAACGCTTTCCTTATTTGAAATTATTTTGTCTATTTTTTCGTATTTGTCTTTCTTCGAATACGTATTTCTTTCTTAATACGTATTTCTTTCTTAAATTTAGCTATTTTCTTCATTCTCTTTTATTCTCTTTACCTCCTTCCGTTTTCATTCTTCAGCTCTTTCTCAATCTTCATTCACCCTAAACACTTTATTTGTCTTCTTTGATAAATATCTTCCATTTTCTACTGTTCTTTAAAAAAGGAAACAAAGAAAGAATTCTTCGGGTCCACTGATTCGATTTGATTTTATTTCTTCATGGACTATTCTGGTTGGAAATTACAGCAGGTGCCTTTTGTTGCTGTCGTATCACCCCAAGCCATTCCTCGCCCGTGTCCTGTCACAGATGTAGCATTTTTCCTGACTTCTTCCAAAAACTGATTGCCGTTACATTAAATTGACAAAAATTGTTATTTCAGTGGTTCTAACCTTTTTCACACTTTAGTTCGTCTTCATTCGATTTTGTGGAATCACATTGTTTTTGTCGGCTTCGGCACCCAAAATTAGTTTGTCTTTCATGTTATATACTTTTGTCTGCCTTATTCACGAGGTTTGTACAAAGTCTTAACCCTTTAGGGCCATTCGTATCATATTTGATACAGTATTTCTCTATAAGGAAACATTTGCTATTTCCCTATAAGGAAACATTTGGTATTCATTGACTGAGCAGTCAGTACTGCTTTCATTTGAAATTTATAAAATATTTCTCTTAAAAAAATTTTCAGGAAAATACTTCTTTCAAGGCTTGTTTTCATACTGTATCAAATATGATACGAATGGCCCTAGAGGGTTAAATTACTTACACTTTGAATTATTCAACCTATACGGCAATACAATTCTAAAACCTCCAGAAGTCATACTAGGATACGTCACTGGCGGACGCAATCTGAATAATTTAAGATACACGGAAAATTTTGAACAGAGAAAAATGCTGCTTTGTATGACATTTAGTTGGAAAATTAATTTGAATGATACATGTGATCTTGATGAAAGGCTTTGAGATTTTTACGAGGCAGGCAAAAGATGCAATAGGTTCTTTGTACTTTTTTTACTTATTTTATTTTTATTCCACTTCAAAATTAATTAGAAAGTTTATTGACATTATCCAACAATATTTTTTATTACCATGTCTCGTCATGACTTTACTCAGAGGCTATTTTTCTGTAAATTGCCATAGGAAATCTTTTCACTATTTTTCTCATGAAAGTGGAGTAGTATCATGATTTGAAGCTCTGTATAGTTTTTTTTTAAATTATCTCACCAAGACATTCTACTGCCACTGTAGCGCAGGGGGTTACATAGGTGAAAGAGATGAGAAAGAGGTGTTAGTTATAGGAAATGTCCGGAGGAGGGTAATAGATGGATGGGGTGGAGTAGATGAAAAAAGAACCTGAGAGAATGGATGTGAGTACATTTAAGTTCCTGGAGATTGTAATTATCGGAGAAAAAATATATGGAGGAGAATTCCACAGGCAGGAGGTGCGAGAAAAGAAGCTGTTAGAATTGAAATTGCGGTTACATTTGATCGGTTTCACTACAAAAGGTGGGACCTAGTTGCTAATCTAGTAGCTCGTGTACATTCATACCTAGGAGGCACCAGTGATCTAAGTTCATTGATGCAGAAACCGTGAAAGTATTTATAAAAGAGACACAGGGTAGCCACATCACACCGGTGAGATAGCGACTGCAGCCGAGCTGCCAAATCGATATCGATCACATTACAGATTCTCCGCTGGATTCTGTCAAGGACCCCGAGGTGAATAGCAGAAGCACCCGACCAGATGTGACAGCAGTATTAAATACACGAGCGGATGGTAGATTTGAATGTGCATTGTAGCTAATGCGCATTTGAATGTAGATTTGAATGTGCATTGTGGTGCAGTGGATATCGACTCAGAACGACAAATCGGGGTGCCGAGTTCGAATTACAGTTTAATTCCTTGCATTCACTTACGGACAAATACCATTGCGAAAGGGATTAATCCGTCTCTTCCCTCCAGTTATTGGTTAAATAACAGGACAGATTGGGTTCTATAGCCTATAGTAACGTGTCTACCGCAGAAAGCAAAGACAGCCTACTGCAGGATAATCTGTCAAGTCATTCATTTCTCTTTCGAGACATGATCGCCCAAAGTGTGTATCACGTATGGTACTTAACTAATGGTTTGAAGCTTTGCATGGTTTGTACAGGCCATTGATAAGGTTGGCAGTAACATCTTAGAATTTTATGACTTTTACATTAAGGTGCTAATGTTAAGATCATGGTCTTTCTGGGTTTATCCGGTTTTTGTGGATTAGTTTTGCGGAAAATTATCAATCAATCGTCTCGGCACAGTCCGGTGTTACATAACTCGAAAATATTCTTCAGATTCCAGAGGAAATAGAACCTTTCAAAAGATGCAGACCTCTGCAGAAACACACACCCCCATGAAAATGCAGAAATCAGAGGGTTTTTTTTCTAGTCCACGAGAATTCATTGTAAAATAAAATAGATTTCTGTGTCTGTTTGATGATGTTGATGTCTTGGTCATTGATGCGGGGAGAAATATTTAGCCAAATTTAAGGCTGCGGTTAAAAAATTTTCAGATATAGATGGGTCAGTCAGTTAAGTGCCATACGTGAAACACGCTTGGGCGATCATGTCTCTTTCAAGACATAACTGACTGGGCAGAAGATTATCTAGCAGTAGGTTGCCATTGCTTTCTGCGGTAGACTGATTGCCAGCCAAGGCTATAGAACCCAATCTAATTTAATTTAACCCATAACTGGAAGGAATAGACGGATTAATACCTTTCCCAAGGGTATTTGCGCGTAAGTGAATGCAATGAATTCAGCTGGAATTCGAACTCGGCTCCCCGATTTCTCGTTCCGAGCCGATATCCAATGCATCACAACGCACATCGAACTGGATGAAAGTGCATTCAATTTTATTTTTTTATTTTTGTGAACCGATCAATTTTTTGGGCTGTATTCTTCCATTGGTACATGCCTAAGGCATTCTTAGTTCATTTGGAAGCCCTTTCTAAGATAATTTTGCTTATTCTACCTAAAATACCTCAAAACCTCCAACAGGAAGTAGTTAAAAATAATCGGATAAAAAAGACTACATATAAACTACAAGAAAGCTGAATGTATGATCATCAGTAAACAGATGAGCTTATAATGCCAACTACATGTCGGGGATACTACGTATAGATAGTTAAATACCTGGAAAGTGTTCTAACGTAGAACGGAAAAAACAACACTGAGATTCGAAGGGGTATCGACATAGCCAATGATGTATCTCAGATGCTGAAGATTCGATTTTTTTAAGCGCTTCTT
Source organism: Ascarosepion bandense (assembly GCA_037127315.1). Classification (NCBI taxonomy): domain Eukaryota; kingdom Metazoa; phylum Mollusca; class Cephalopoda; order Sepiida; family Sepiidae; genus Ascarosepion; species Ascarosepion bandense. The sequence continues at coordinate 5,431,228 of JBBBDQ010001353.1, forward strand.
AGATGTGGCACAAGGCCGAAAGTATGGTGTACCCAGTGAGGATCGAACTCATTACTCAGTTGTGATAGGTTTTAGCGAGACAAGTTTGCTGACCATTACACCACGTGTGCTCAATCTCAGATGCTGAATAGGGTACTGAGAGACAGGAAGGTTTTGCGAGAAACAAAAAAGAGTACTGGATTGTTATGTGATTTCTATCCTTCAATATGGCAGTGAATAATGGGCAATTTCATCAAAGGCCGGAAATAAACGAAATATGGTGCTACAGAAGGACGCTGAGGATACTATAGACCAAACATGTGAGCAACGTCAAGTTTTTTAAAAGGATGAAAACTAAATTCAACTGATACATAACTTCAGGAAAAGACTACTGAAGATTCTGGGATCTATGATCACCTACATCCTGACGAGACAAAACCCATAAAAGAAGACTAAACTAACGAGGAGGTCTCATCAATTCACATCTGATTTGGCTAGACGTAACCGTAACTTCTATTCTGACAGTTTCATTTCTCGCTTTTGAAATTCCCTTTTTCCTCTAAGCTTTCTTTTTCTTCTATGTGCACTGTCCCTTCATGACGTAAGCGATCATGGTTCTCCACGTCTCCCTATCCCTTGTGGCTCTTAGTATATTTGCTCCTGTTACACCTCGCAACCCCCGTTCCGTCATTCACCTGATCAGGCCCAGCAAATATGTTATTCGCTGCCTTCCTCTGTCTCTTTTTCCTTCTATCTGGCCTGTCAGTATCAGGTTCTCCAAGCTCTTCTTCCTTATTGCATGTCCCAGGAACTTCAGTTGTATTAATTTTCTTTTTTTCTTTTTGCCATTCTTTCCAACATCTCATAGTTGCTTGCATGCTCAGTCCAGGATATCCGCAGCATCCTTCTGTAGAACCACATTTCCGCTGCTTCAAGTTTTGTCCTCATTTTCGATTATATTGTCCAGCATTCACGGCCGTATTGAAGAACTGTCATCACATAGCAATTCCGCACTCTTTTCTTTGTTTCTAGTGAAATTTTCCTGTGTCTCAGTACTTTACTCAGCTTCTGGAACACGTCTTTTGCCGTGCCAATTCGCCTTCGGATCCCTGTGCTGCACTTTCCATCTCCTGTTAGAACACTTACTTGGAATTTTCTTCTAACCAACTTTAATCTACAAAAGTTAATTGCAATGCCAATCGTTATCTACTGTCTTTCTGATTACACTTCCTCTGGTCTCGCTCGCTAGCAATTGTTTCTGTTTTTAACTCTTCAACGCTCTGTAAACCCTTGTGCTCCATTGTCTTTACTTTCTTGCTTGGGATTAACTCGATTTTTAGAACAATATGCCGAGTATATTCGAATAAGAGTCGTGTTTGAAACTATTAACCCCAACCCTGATTTTTGTTCTTCTTATTTCGCTTCTCTTCTTGGGGCCTGTTATCTAAACAGAAATAATTGAACGTCAAACCTACATGAATGCACTGAGAGCGATATACCTACTATTAATTTTATCATAAAAGAAACAGTTTTAGATTTTGGTTAATAACAGGTTACAGGTTGGGTGTTGTATGTATTGACACTATTTGAAATATAATTTACAAATAAAAATAAATCTTTTTTCGTAATCTCTTTTCATTTCCAGTGCATCTGTTCATAAACATATTCACTTAAATTGTAACCCGAACTCATAAACGCTTCTTCTAGGTCTGACTTACTTGAGCTTGAGATACACGGCTCATCGTTCTTCAATATCGAAAAGTCAATAGGCTTACTATCAGGGCTTGATGGAGGCCAACTTCACTTATAATAAAAAATTAACGGAAATAGCAATAGCTCTGCGTCAAATTTGCTGTCTTTGCGGGTAATTCGTCTTGAGCGAAGTCATAACGAATCCAAATGTGGCTAACAACATGTTAGTTTTTGGAGAGGGTGAAAACTAAAAGTCAACTGATACATAACATCAGGAAAAAACAACTGAAGATTCTGGGATCTATGATTACCTACGTCCTGAAGCCCATAAAAGAATACTAAACTAACGACGTCATCTCATTAGTTCACAGCTGAGTTGGTTTGATGTAAACGTAACTTCTATTCTTACAATTTTCATTTCTCGCATTTCTCGCTTGTGGAATTCCCTTTTTCCTCTACCCACGTTTATTGAACAGGTGTCGAGGCTCATCCCTTGTTCCCTGTTTAGGATGTGGTTTCCGGCTTTCTCTTTTCCAATCTTTTCACTTTTCCTTATCTTTTTTTTTTCAATTGGAGTAGATAGACTGAACTATCGCCCGGTTCACACTCCACCCACGTCTATTGAGCAGGTGTAGAGGTTCATACCTTGCTCTCTGTTTAGGATGTGGTTTCCGGCTTTCTCTTTTCCAATCTTCTCACTTTATTTTTGTATTTGTTTTCAATTTGAGTAGATAGATCTATCTATCGCCCGGTTCACACTCCACCCACGTCTATTGAACAGGTTAAGAGACTCATCCCTTGTTCCCTGTTTAGGATGTGGTTTCCGGCTTTCTCTTTTCCAATCTTTTCACTCTTTTCTTTTTTTTTTTTCAATTGGAGTAGATAGACTAAATTATCGCCCGGTTCACACTCCACCGACGTCTATTGAACAGGTGTAGAGGTTCATCCCTTGTTCCCTGTTTAGGATGTGGTTTCCGGCTTTCTCTTTTCCAATCTTCTCACTTTATTTTTGTTTTGTTTTTCAATTGGAGTAGATAGATCTATCTATCGCCCGGTTCACACTCCACCCACGTCTATTGAACAGGTGTCGAGGCTCATCCCTTTTTCCCTGTTTAGGATGTGGTTTCCGGCTTTCTCTTTTCCAATCTTTTCACGCTTACGTCGCCCCCTGCACAGCAGTGGCCTTACCGCCTTGCCCGGGGTGATATGATTAAAAAAAAAAAAAAAGGTTTCCAACCAACTTTAAACTACGAAAATTATATGCACTGTCAATCGTTATGTACTCCCTTTCTGATTACACTTCCTCTGGCCTCGCTCGCTAGCAATTATTTCTGTTTTTAACTCCGCAACATATTTTAAACCCTTGTGCTCCATTGCATTTACTTTCTCGCTTGGGATGAACTCGAATCTTTAAACAATATGCCGAGTATATTCGCATAAGAGTCGCGTTTGCAACTATTAACCTTGTCTTTTTCTTCTTATTTCTGTTCTCGTCTAGGGACCGGTTATCTAAACAGAAATAATTAAGTATTAATGCCCTAAGTGCGATATACTCATTATTAATTTTATAATAAAATAAAACAGTATTAAATTTTGATTAATGACAGATTACAGGTTGGGTGTTCTATGTATTGACCGTATTTGACATATAATTTGAAGTAGTGGGTAGATGGTTAATATTTATTAAATCGGCCTTGTGTCAAACGTAACAGAACTCCTTACAACTTAACATTATTCGCTATCATCAGAAGGTTGGAATGTATGGAAGAGTAAAAGTATATCATTTGCATCTTTAAATAGAACTTTATTAATGGAAATGAATGACATTAATTGGTAGAAGTTAAAAGTTCATGAAAAACAGTATTCAGAAGTTTAAGTTATCATGAGTTCGTAGTAGTAACTTGCAAGAATAAGTTTATGTGTACGTAGGCAGGAACGTATGTATGTATGTATGTATGTATGTATGTATGTATGTATGTATGTATGAGCGTTTATTGTTGCGTAGGATAGAAGTTATCGCACAGGGTGAATGATGAAAAAGAAGGTGAGAGGTCAGAGGTGAGAGAGAATGATAGAGACAATCATAACGATCGCTTGAACGTTAATTACGCTCGTCATCTTATCTCTCTGACGACTATCAAACTTGGCCCGTCTTTTATTTCGTTTGGAAATTCACTCCCGGATATGATTCTGACCTTTCTATTTTGTTTTTAGATGTTTCCTAGTTTTCTATTGGCCGAAAAATATTTCGTATCGAGGTGTGAAATTTTAAGTGTTTTGTTTTTGGATTGGCTTTTGTGTATGTGTTAAGCAAAGTTTGTAAATTCGAGAAAATGTTTTTTTCTAACGAAATCTATGAATCAGTGCTTAGCTATTTAATTCTTTAAAATCTAGAACTTATTTTGTTCACTAGAAATTTACAAATCAGAATAAACCTTTTTTTAATCCCTTTTCATTAGCAATGTATGCTTTCATAAACATATTCGCTTAAATTGTAACCCGAACTCATAAACGCCTCTTTCAGGTCTGACTCACTTGAGCTTGAGATACATGGCTCATCGTTCTTCAATAACGCAAAATCAATAGGCTTACTATCAGGGCTTGATGGAGGCCGACTCCACTTATAAAACAAATTATTGAAAATATCAATAGTTCTGCGTCAAATTTTCTCTTCGCGGGAACTTCGTCTTGAGCAAAGACATAACGAATCTAAAAGTGGCTAACAACCAAGGTGACTCCTCTCGTTCCATTATCTTCTGTTAACCCTTCTATTGAGTTTGAATCTATTTTCGTGAACACCAAGGGCGATTTCGAACAATCGTAAGCAGCAGAATCCCAAAACATGATACCAGTTGATCTGTTTCTTTTGAAATACTTTCGGGAATATTTCCTGGTAAAACCTATCTTTTTGGTAGATAAACACACGATAGCTTCTACATTGAGTTTGAATTTCCGTTTTGTTTAACGGCATATCAACCTATTTAATGCCAGAAAAATAGAGTTTTAAGGTTAATTTGATTTTTTTTATGTTCGGTTATAGTAAGAAGGTTGATTTATTCAGATTTTAATTATTTTTTTTTGTTTTTATTCTCTTTTATTTTATAAAACTGAAAAGGTCCTCTAGTTTTGTATTCAAAAACGTTTTGCTGAGAATAATTTTTTTCTCTTCAAAAATGTGTTATAGTAATAACTTTTTCTTCAAAAATGTATTGTTGGTAATATATTTCCTTCAAAAATGTATATTTTTGTATAAAAGTCTATTTTTATGTATATAATTTTATAAAACGTCTATTTCGATATTTTCATAGTGTTTTGACCCCAGTTTGGGGGTTAACTATTTACCCATAACTGGGGCCCTAACAGGGGCTACCACTTCGGGTCAGGGTGGATTTGGGAACAACAGCAATTAAGAGGTGTTTCCATGCTCCTCACAACCTCCCAATCAGAGGTCTTGCTGCCGGATGCAATTTACCGTCGTGCCCAGGACGCCTCTACATTGAAAACTTCTTGTCCGACCAAACAATGACTTTGCCTGCGACATGCTGCATCTTCTTAGGCTTAGAAGAACTTGAGAGCAGTCTCCGTTGCATTTTTTACGGTTTTAGTCCTACTTCGCAATTCTTCGCAGCGATATATCCAAAATAGGCAGCACCTCCTAACGCTTCGAAGTGAATTTCTCATCGCCGTCTTCTTGACAGCGTCAATGAGTTTCCTGGTATGATTGATTGATAGGTTTTATCTTGTCTTGTTTGTTTGACGGCATACCAACATTTTATGGGTCATTTAATACCAAAATTAGATTTTCTTGGGAGACTGGAACGAGTAAAAATATTATATATATTATAATATAAACATGTTACGGAGATTAACGAATTTTAACGAAACTTGGTTATAAGCAACCGACAATTTGTAATGAATTATTTTGAACATTATTTTTACCGATACTCGTATTTATCGACCATGAATAGCCTCTTGATCAGACGAGGTATCGTCTGATCAAGAGGCTATTCATGGTCGAGTGGTTAAGACAGTACCAGATCAAATGGTAGCTTCCCCTATATAAATAGGGGTCACAGGTTCGAATCCTGCTGGATAGTACACATTTTCGTAATAAAAATTTATCGTGAAATAATCAAGCCGGTAGACATAAATATAAAATACTGTTTAATTAAAAACAGAATATCTACTTAAATACGAGTATTGGTAAAAATAATGTTCAAAATAATTCATTACATATTATAATATGTTAACAATTGAATACATGGTAGATCTCATTATTTTTCGTTTATGCGCCCTGTTTCTTCAGAACCAAGGCGATCATAGCCCTCCACATCTTCCTGCCTCTTGTAGTTCTTAATAACTTTTGTCCTGTTATTTCTTCCAAAGCCTGCTCTGCTATCCACTTACTAAAATCTATCAAGTATTTCTTCCCTCTGGCTACTTTTCCTTCTATCCGTCCTGTTAGTATCAGATTCACCAAGCCTTACTTCCTCATTATGTGTCCTATAAATATCAGCTGTTCCTTTCTGAGTTTATTTACCTCTCTCAATCCTTGTTGCTGCTTATATATTCGGTCCATGATATCCTGGGCATCTTTCTGTAGAACAATATTTATGCTGCTTCGCGTCCCTCCTTCATCTTTGATGAAATTGTCTAACATTCGCTGTCATATGAGAAGACAAATACCACATAACAATCCAGTTCTCTTTTCTTTGTTTCCTACGAAATTTTCCTGTCTCTTAATACTCTGCTTAGCGTTTGGAATGTTTCCTTGGCCATCCTAATGCATCTTCGGATCTCAGAGATACGTAGCTCTTATGCATAGACATTCTTATGTGGTTACTAAAGGCGTTGAGATCTGAAATTTTGTTGAAGTTTCATTTTAAAATACAGTCTGATTTCTTTAAGAAATCGTTGTATTTTACATGGATTAAAATTATGTTAAAGTTTTTTCTTGTTAGTAGCATTTTAATTGGATTTGAGTGAAATTGATACAATTTGTTAACACGTGTTTGTTATAGATAGTTCTTATCATGCACTACAGATTGGAGGTGGTTCTTGTTAGTAGCATTTTAATTGGATTTGAGTGAAATTGATACAATTTGTTAACACGTGTTTGTTATAGATAGTTCTTATCATGCACTACAGATTGGAGGTGGTTCTTGTTAGTAGCATTTTAATTGGATTTGAGTGAAATTGATACAATTTGTTAACACGTGTTTGTTATAGATAGTTCTTATCATGCACTACAGATTGGAGGTGGTTCTTGTTAGTAGCATTTTAATTGGATTTGAGTGAAATTGATACAATTTGTTAACACGTGTTTGTTATAGATAGTTCTTATCATGCACTACAGATTGGAGGTGGTTCTTGTTAGTAGCATTTTAATTGGATTTGAGTGAAATTGATACAATTTGTTAACACGTGTTTGTTATAGATAGTTCTTATCATGCACTACAGATTGGAGGTGGTTCTTGTTAGTAGCATTTTAATTGGATTTGAGTGAAATTGATACAATTTGTTAACACGTGTTTGTTATAGATAGTTCTTATCATGCACTACAGATTGGAGGTGGTTCTTGTTAGTAGCATTTTAATTGGATTTGAGTGAAATTGATACAATTTGTTAACACGTGTTTGTTATAGATAGTTCTTATCATGCACTACAGATTGGAGGTGGTTCTTGTTAGTAGCATTTTAATTGGATTTGAGTGAAATTGATACAATTTGTTAACACGTGTTTGTTATAGATAGTTCTTATCATGCACTACAGATTGGAGGTGGTTCTTGTTAGTAGCATTTTAATTGGATTTGAGTGAAATTGATACAATTTGTTAACACGTGTTTGTTATAGATAGTTCTTATCATGCACTACAGATTGGAGGTGGTTCTTGTTAGTAGCATTTTAATTGGATTTGAGTGAAATTGATACAATTTGTTAACACGTGTTTGTTATAGATAGTTCTTATCATGCACTACAGATTGGAGGTGGTTCTTGTTAGTAGCATTTTAATTGGATTTGAGTGAAATTGATACAATTTGTTAACACGTGTTTGTTATAGATAGTTCTTATCATGCACTACAGATTGGAGGTGGTTCTTGTTAGTAGCATTTTAATTGGATTTGAGTGAAATTGATACAATTTGTTAACACGTGTTTGTTATAGATAGTTCTTATCATGCACTACAGATTGGAGGTGGTTCTTATTTGAGAGTTTGAGTGTGCTATCGTGGATTATCTGATATGATGTCTGGACATTATTGCTTCATCTTTTCATGATTCTAGTTTTTGATGTCATCCTTTTGTGTTAGGTCTGATGTTAAATTATTTCTGTTTGAATAGCCGGTCCCTACTTTCTACTATTCTTCTTTAATAACTCCTTAAATTGTTGATCTAAGGTCTTGTCTCCTGGCACGAACTAATCGGTTTCTTCCTAGATTTGTTGAGGTTAATTTCCACTCTTGAATCTCCACAAACATTATACTGTTTAAACAGCTCGTCGTTCTTAATATCAGCCATTTTGAATATAACTATTTTATCACGTTTTGTTAGAGCCGCCATATTAAATTAAACTGTAAACTATAAAATAAAAAACGACAGATTTTGTTATTTTTTAAAGTGCTCAGCTGATGCAGTTTCAGTTATATGATGAAGTTCTTTGATCCTGTAGCTCAAAAACTAAAAGTCTAATCGCTCGAAGCAATTATTAATCATTGATCTTAAAAATTGATTGCTCACACCGGACAGCTTAGAAAATTCTGAACCGTTTGAAGTCATACATAACTCTAATAAAAAATTCTTAAAAAGAAAATAACTCGAATTTTTTTAATAATATTTTAATTTTGTTGCAAGCTGTAGTATTGGGAGAAACTACGTCTTTGTTAAGATGCGCGTTGTGGTGCAGTGGATATCGCCTCGGAACGACAAATCGGGGAGCCGAGTTCGAATTGCACTTGAATTCCTTTCATTTACTTACGCACAAGTACCCTTGGCAATAGTATTAATCCGTTTCTTCCCTCCAGTTATGGGTTAAATAATAGGACACATTAGGTTCTATAGCCTTTGTTGGCAACCAGTCTACCGCAGAAAGCAATGGCAACCTACTGCGGAATAATCTTTTGCCAAGTGAATTATGTCTATTTCAAGAGATGATCGCCCAAATCGTGTATCACGTATGGCACTTAACTGACTGACTGATATCTTCGATACTTTCCTTAGCTGCATAGCATGTCCTCAGTCAGAGATGTTTTTATTCTAAATACGACTGCCCAGTCAGTCATGTCTTTTTCGAGACATGATCGCCCAAATCCTGTATCACGTATTGCACTTAACTGACTGACTGACATCTTCGAGAATTTTCTTAGCTGCATAGCATGTGCTCAGCCAGAGATGTTTTTATTCTAAATACGACTGCCCAGTCAGTCATGTCTCGAAAGAGACATGATCGCCCAAATAGTGTATCATGAATTGCACTCAACTGACTGACTGACATCTTCGATACTTTCCTTAATTGTATAGCATGTCCTCAGCCTGAGATGTTTTATTCTAAATACGACTGCCCAGTCAGCCATTTCTCTTTCGAGACATGATCGCCCAAATCGTGTATCAAGTATGGCACTTAACTGACTGACTGACATCTTCGATACTTTCCTTAGCTGCATAGCATGTGCTCAGCCAGAGATGTTTTTATTCTAAATACGACTGTGTGACACGTTAAGTAGGCGTATATTAAGGTACTTTGTAAAATATGTATTTTATTATAATAGATTAAAATAGAAAATGGTTAAGAATAGAAAATAGATTAGGTGACACGATAACTAGGCGTATATTAAGGTGCTTTGTAAAATATGTATTTTTAGAGAAAATGGTTAAGAATAGAAAATAGTTTAAAAACATATTCAACGACAGTGAAAAAGAAGAGGAAAAAATAAATAAATAAACGCTTTTTCTTTTATGAGGAAAATTGTGGAAGAGACAAGGGTATCCGAGTACTGTTTCAAATCCTACCGCTGTTCCGCTAAATATTTGACTCTTGACTCGGTGATTTAATGTGATAAAAGATAAAGTTCAGGAAATAGGTTTTTTGAATGACCAGGTCAAAGGCTGTCTTTGACTGTATCTTGACCACACATTAAGAATTTTCCGGCGGAAGCTTTATTAAGATAAAAAAAAAGATAACTGAAATTTCGGACTTACAGTCGCCAATGGTTATCACCGGTGGTCTAAAGCATTTCCGGATTTCCGGATCAATTTTAAATAAATTCAGGTAATTTTTCCGAGTCAGATCAGTAGAGTAGAGTTTTCAAGTTAGTTCCGCCGGGCGCGAGCTTGAAGTAAGAATCTCCGTTCGTCTTGTTTCGGTCAGTTCGGATTTGTTGATCTCCATTAATTAGAATTAGAGCTGTGTGTCACATTCGCCTGCCCTAACCGAAAAGGCTAACTCTAAACAAAGTATAGCATCCTTTCAACTCATCCAAGTTGTGGAAGTGTGTTCCTTATAGTTTAATCTTGTACCCCCAGCTTGAGGCTCCGACATTTTCAACTAACTCACGGCAAAGATCACAGCGTGGAGACGGACCGCCGGAGAAATTGTTAGGACGGTCCGTTGGGGTGTTACAGACTGCCCAGTCAGTCATGTTTCTTTCGAGACATGATGGCCCAAATCGTGTATCACGTATGGCACTTAACTGACTGACTGACATCTTCGATACTTTCCTTAGCTTCATAGCATGTGCTCAGCCAGAGATGTTTTTATTCTAAATACGACTAGCCAGTCAGTCATGTCTCGAAAGATACATGATCGCCCAAATCATGTATCACGTATAGCACTTAACTGACTGACTGACATCCTCGATACGTTCTTTAGCTGCATATCATGTGCTCAGCCAGAGATGTTTTTTATTCTAAATACGACTACCCAGTCAGTCATGTTTCCTTTCGAGACATGATCACCCAAATCGTGTATCACCTATGGCACTTAACTGACTGACTGACATCTTCGATACTTTCCTTAGCATGTCCTCAGCCAGAGATGTTTTTATTCTAAATACGACTGCCCAGTCAGTCATGTCTCTTTCGAGACATGATCGCCTAAGTGAGTATCACGTATGGCACTTAACTGACTGACTGACATCCTCGATACGTTCCTTAGCTTCATAACATGTGCTCAGCCAGAGATGTTTTTTATTCTAAATACGACTACCCAGTCAGTCATGTCTCTTTCGAGACATGATCGCCCAAATCGTGTATCACCTATGGCACTTAACTGACTGACTGACTGACTGACATCCTCGATACTTTCCTTAGCTGCATAGCATGTCCTGAGTCAGAGATGTTTTTATTCTAAATACGACTACCCAGTCAGTCATGTCTCTTTCGAGACATTGTAATATAACAATCTGGCCCCACCCGAGGAAGTGATGCAAGCGATGGTGTTTCCCGTCGGTGAAGGGGTCGGCGAAACGACAAGACAGGTGTTTGTGAAATACATCCTGTCGAGGCCGGAGCGGATGTCGTTTGACCTTATTTCCGACAGCGGCGGAAATGACTACGGAGGCAAACAGAACAGGTGTCTCTGGGAATTACGTGGGCGTTGCGTGGGCGAGGCAAAACCGGAAGGAATGTCCCGGTTCTAGAAGACTATATAAAGACCTCGACACACGGATTCGCTAGCAGAGAACGGCCAGTGGAAGCAGAGGGACACCACAGTCAAGACTACACTCCCGTCAACCCATTCTATGTGCGCTCTCACCCTTCCGTTCTCTATTCCACACGGTTCGTCGTCATTAATAAAAATATAACCTTATATTTTTATATATGCGTGTTTGTTGTTTTGTCGTCGTACGGCGATATATAACATACGCAAATTGGTGCCCAGTGACTTGCTGTTTTAAGACAACAACAACAACAAAACAGATAGATACGAGCTTGGTTACCACGGCGACAATTGAAATTCAACGGAATTAAAACTACCAGATAGAAGACGAAAATAGAAAGCAACCGGACGACATCAACGAAAGGTAGGTGACTTTTGATTCGATCTTGTGTGTGTTCTGCTCTTGTTCATAAGTTTATAATAAGTCTAGTTAAAAAAAAAAAAAAAAAATGGAACAGCATACTTTTGCCGATTTTGTTCAAGGTCTGACCCTAGAATTGAGAAATGTGGCTTGTTCGGTGTCGAACACTTTAAGGGGAGAATCTTTTTTAAAAAAATATACAGCCATTAGCATGCAAAGAAGATGGTGGTTATAGTGCTTGGTTGGAGGATATGGAGAGGTATTTTAAAGTTGTGCGCGTGGCAGAAGAAGACAAGTGTCAGGCAGCTCTTCTCACAACAAGGGGAGCTGTTGGACACTATGTATATAGACTAATCTCTAATAACCCACAACTCACATGGAAGGAGTTAAAAACTTCTTTAAAGGAATATTACGGATTGGTTTTAGACCCCGACGCACGGTTAGTCGAATTAGTGAACATTAAGCAGGGTAGAACGGAGAGGGTGCAGGACTACATGCAGAGAGTAGTACGCCTAGCGGAGAGCGCATATGTTGGGGTTGACGGGAGGAATGAAGTTGTGATAAAACAAGTTCTAGGATTTTTCATAAAAGGTCTAAGGGATCGGGAAATAAAGATGGCAGTTATGAAGGATGAGCCACAAACACTAGAGGCTGCCTATCAGAAAGCGTTATCTGAGTTGAGATGGAAAATTCGACTCGATGCAAACTCTGAATACGAAGAGGAGCCTATGGAAATTTGCCACTCTCGGAGACGGGTACCGATAGAAGCCGTAAGCCCCGCTGAATCTAATACTAATAATAATAGGAATAAGAACAATAGAAAAGTTGGTAATAGGGGAACTAAATACAAGACTCGTGAGCGGGAGAGGAACGGGAGCGTTGTTAGGTGTTGGAATTGTGGGAAAGAAGGCCACATAGCGAAATTTTGTAGACGCGCCCCGGGAAACGGCAGAGGTCCGTTCGTGCGACGCCCAACGAACGGAACAAGGCGGTACCAACGCACATAGTTGGTAATATGGGCGCGCCAAATTCCATCTTTATTAGAATATAACGTAGACCTTATAGGGCATTGGTAGATACAGGAGCAGAGGTATCGGTTATAAGCTGTAGGGTATTTAAAAAATTGTGACTGGGACTTGAACTGCAAAAGAGGGACATTAAACTTCGAACTGCGAATGGATCCCCGTTATACGTTGAAGGCCTTTGTCGTCTACAGGTTCAGATAGGAAGTAAGTCCATACCCCATGATTTTTTAGTCGTGAAAAATCTCAATAGAAACGTTATACTTGGCCGAGATTGGCTGATGCAGAACGGGGTGAGAATGTATTTCGATTTGGGGGCATTGAAGATTGGTGAAAAATACGTGGCATTGGAGGAGGATGTTCATATTTCCTCTGTTGTTAGGTTAGCTCAAAAAGTAACATTAAGACCTCAACACCTGCATGCTTGTCTGGGATTAACCAGGCTGAGAAATGGACGTGGCAAAGAATATGAAATCGAACAGCTGAGTAGTGGATATGTTAGCAACTTATGTGGTATATCAGTAGCCAACGCAGTTGTAAAAATGCCAAAGTCTCGTAAGTTTCAGTTGCTGATAATGAATAACACTAACCAGACAATCACTTTGAGACGGGGGTGTCCGCTGGCTAAATTGGAAAGGGCAGGTAATATTACTGAAATTACTATGCCCGATAAACAAAATAATAAAAGTCCTGATGTAGATTTGGAACAGGTACATGTACCGGAGGAATTCAAGCCTGAAATTAACAAATTGCTAAAAAGAAATAGGGACATGTTCGTTAGTGACGACAAGAACCTGGGCAGAACCGATACTGTGGAGATGCGTATCGATACTGGAACGCATGAGCCCATAAGAAAACGCCCATATCGCACACCCCTCAAACAAAGAAAGACAATGGATTCAGCAATCGACGAAATGATGCAGGCAGGTGTAATTGAGAGATCCAATAGCCCGTGGGGTTTTCCAGTAGTTTTAGTAGAGAAGAAAGACGGTGGTAAGAGATTTTGTGTAGACTTTAGAGCACTTAATAAGATTACAAAGAAATATGCTCGACCTCTTCCTGTCATCGATGATATACTGGCATCACTTGGTTCGGCAAGGTACTTTTCGAAGCTTGATTTAAAATCAGGGTACTGGCAAGTTAAGCTTCATGATGATGACAAAGAAAAAATTGCATTCACCTGCCACAAGGGTCTGTTTCATTTTAATGTTGTGCCATTTGGACTTGCAAACGCACCCGGCATCTTCCGGGAATTAATGTCAGTTGTTTTACAGGGACAGGAAGATTTTGCTCTGGCATATTTAGATGATATTCTGATATTTTCAAATACGGTGGAAGATCATTTAAGACATATAGACACAGTCTTGAGTAGTCTACGTAAGCACAACCTTAAACTGAAGCCAGCTAAGTGTGAGTTCTTTAAGAAAGAGACCCAATACCTGGAGTTCAAGATAAGTGAAGAGGGAATACAACCAGACCTCAATAAAGTCAAGGCTATAAAGTCAGTTTCTACTCCAACCACTGTTAGGCAAGTAAGAGCTTTTATTGGGATGACCTCATACTATCGCCGCTTTATTAGAAATTTCTCTGATATAGCCGAACCGCTGGTCAATTTGACAAGGAAATATGCACGATTCCAATGGGACGATGCTTGCCAAACCGCTTTCGATACACTAAAAACGAAGCTCGCGGAGATGGTAACACTAGCCTATCCCAACCCAAATAAGGCGTATAGGTTATATACTGACGCATCCGATCAATCGATTGGCGCATGCCTATCCCAGGTGGTGTACGATAAGGAAAATAGGAAGGATGTAGAAAAACCAATTTATTTATTGTCCCATAAATTAAGTGACACACAAACGAGGTGGTCAACTATAGAGAAAGAGGCTTATGCCATACACTATGCTCTTCAAAAACTGAATCACTACCTGCATGGCGCAACATTCACAATATACACTGATCATAGGCCCCTGGAGCACTTACTTAATTCGCCCATACAAAATAAGAAGATACAGACTTGGGCTCTGAGCATGTCTGGCTACAATTGCAGCATACAGTATCTTAAGGGTAAGGATAATGTTTGCGCGGATCTCTTATCACGCGCTGTTGATGTGAACGAAGACCATATTGCTTCTCCAGTAGATATAGATGATAGAAATTACTTGGTTAGTGTTATAAACTCCAACCTAATGGAGCCGGAAGAATTAGCAGCCCATAAGAATGTCGGAAATTCATCAGAGGCACCCGAACGGCCCACATTGAAAGGAATAGACATAATCAGGGAGCAAGAATCAGACAAAAACATCTTAGACCTGAAGATTAGATTACGAAATGGTAGGGCTACCAAAGCAGAACAGAAGAGATATATAGTAATGGATGAGGTGGTGTACTATTTGTCTCAACCTGATGATGAACCCCTCATCAGGCTGTATGTACCATCTCACCTTAGAAAAAGGGTGCTAGTTCAATACCATGATGACAGTGGCCATATGGGGGTGGATAAGACATTCCACTCAATAAAACAAAAGTATTTCTGGCCTTGTTTACTTAGAGAAATAAATGATTTCGTAGGTAAATGTATCCCGTGTCAGACAAGAAACCTAAAGAAGCAGCAACCCCCCATACAGGAATGTGACTTCCCTCCTTTTCCTTTCGCAAAGGTTGCTTTAGATGTCTCAGGACCCTACCCAAAGACCCATTCAGGTAACTAATACATAGTTACATTCATAGATATGTACAGGCATTTGCGGTTCCTAACAAGAAGGCAGAAACAGTGGTGCATCTCTTAGTTGACGACATATTCCCCAGATTTGGGACACCACTTCAGCTTTTAACTGATAATGGGCCAGAAAATGTCAACAGGGTAATGAAAAAGACATTAGAAGTCTTAAATGTACACCATGTGACAACTTCTTTTTATCACCCCCAGAGCAACGGTAAGGTTGAGAGGTTTCACAGAACAATGCATGATGTTCTAGCAAAAAAATCGGCAACAACGAACAGTCGTGGGATATTTACATTAACCAAATGTTGGCGGCTATCCGGTTTCATGTGAGCGAGACCACTAAGTTTTCACCGTATTACTTGCTCTACAACAGGGATGTTATTTTGCCCTTGGACAATATACTGAGGCCTCGTCGCATATATTATGGTGATGAGCATCACCAAATTGCACTACAGGAAATGCATCGTAGCTTCACTTTAGTTAGGAACAATATAAGAAAAGCGAGGAGAGCCGCGATAGATAAGTCGCGTGGTAAGACGAAAAATACAACTTTTGAGGTTGGTGATTTGGTGTACTATAAGAATCACCAAAAGAAAGGGAAGTTAGATGTGCGCTGGCGGCCATATTATGTGATCGTTGAAAAGACTGGCCCGGTCTCTTATAGAATTAGAGATCAGTTAACCGGCTCAGTCATTAAGACGCATGCTGAGCATCTTCGGGCAGCGTCCATTGATGAATGGAAAATCCCTACTTCCGATAGGCCGTTACGAAAGATTGTATTGGCTGCTCCAGTAGAATCCAGTGATTCGGATGACGAATCCGGAGCGGAACAGACCGACTTTCCAGTGCACAAAAATCGACACCAACGTGTGGAATCAGACGATGAGTCTGATGTTCCATTAATGTAGCGTCGCATCATGACGCGACGTAAAATGGCGAATAAAAACGTGTCAACTATTGATAGTGATGATAGAATCGGTGGTATAAATAATGTTTCATCCACGTTCGAGGATGATTGCTCAAAGTGCGAAACGTCCGGATCTACTCATGTAGATCAGGGTTTTTCTAGGGAATCACCTAGCAGCGAAGATGTCCAAATGAGGCAAACGTCTGTTGGGGCAAAAAGCACGGTTAGACCTGCAGATTCCACAGTTGATCGGAACAAAAAGAAAGGTCAACTGAAAAGTCTTGTAGACTTATTGGCTGATATGCTATAGGATTGGGAAAGAAAGCAGTGGGAGGATTAACGATAGTTTAAGTGAAATAGTTAGGTCACCTTCCTTATAGCAAAACATGCGGAAGATACAAACTAAGGAATTACGAGTCACGGGTCCATTTTTTTAGACTAAATTAAGATAGATGAAACCTCTAATCCTCCACAAGTAAATTGCATGCGGATTAACGTTGGAATCAGGGTAATTTTCTTCGTTTTCTATTGAACATTTCTCGGTCAGACTATGAATGATATGTACTGCAGATAATGGCCATTTTCTGTGTTCAAACATAGTATGTTTGAAATTAAATTAAATTAAATGAAGTTACATGTGTAACAATAAACTCGAGCGGAAACACGCATGGTGTTGGTCAAAGGTCATTTACTCGATGTCAGTTTAGAAACTGGGGCGCGGTTACCGCCTATGATCATATGGTCGTGCATCGAGGCGTCTACGCGTATGGATAGAGTCGAGAAAGGAAACGAACATTGAAAGTTACAGAAACTTAAAAAAAAAAGAAAAAAAAAAGAACATTATGAATTCCACAATGGACACGAACATTCTTGGGTTGCCGATGTAGGCTCCCCCATATATTTTTTTTTGTTGTTTTGTTTGTTTCGGCGTGCACATGTTTTGTTGTTTCGGCGTGCACATGTTTTGTACAATTGTCGGGCTTGTGTGGCATGGGGGGGGGTGAGGGTGTTGCGCTTAAAATGTTCTTAGGTGAACATTTTGGAAAATGGGAGGGCGAGGAGTGTAATATAACAATCTGGCCCCACCCGAGGAAGTGATGCAAGCGATGGTGTTTCCCGTCGGTGAAGGGGTCGGCGAAACGACAAGACAGGTGTTTGTGAAATACATCCTGTCGAGGCCGGAGCGGATGTCGTTTGACCTTATTTCCGACAGCGGCGGAAATGACTACGGAGGCAAACAGAACAGGTGTCTCTGGGAATTACGTGGGCGTTGCGTGGGCGAGGCAAAACCGGAAGGAATGTCTCGGTTCTAGAAGACTATATAAAGACCTCGACACACGGATTCGCTAGCAGAGAACGGCCAGTGGAAGCAGAGGGACACCACAGTCAAGACTACACTCCCGTCAACCCATTCTATGTGCGCTCTCACCCTTCCGTTCTCTATTCCACACGGTTCGTCGTCATTAATAAAAATATAACCTTATATTTTTATATATGCGTGTTTGTTGTTTTGTCGTCGTACGGCGATATATAACAACATGATCGCCTAAGTGTGTATCACGTATGGCACTTAACTGACCGACTGACTGACCTCTTTGTTATAAGTGATGTATGCGCCAAAGCTGATGGAGTATTTAGTATTTATTAACTACACAACCTGAAGTTTTTTATAGATACTGGATCGCTAACATCACTTCTTTCATTTCAGTTCCAGATCTTAATTTTCTGTTTTGAAAAAGTTAAAGAATTCTTCTTCGAATATTTTGATTTTCTTATGTTCAGTATCTAGCTATGGTATTCGTGAATTGCAGTATAATCACTGATTCTTAATAAAAGACGAAGCTGCAATGTTGTTAGTTCTAACCAGGCATCTCGTCATTTTCTCATCGGCGTAACATGGCTTCCTTGTCAGTTAAGTACCATACGTGAGACACACTTAAAGAAAGAGTTATGACTGACTGAGCAGAATGTTTTCCCGCGGTAGTTTGACATTAGATAGACTGTTTGACAAACAAGGCTATAGAACCCGATCTGTCCTGCTAGAGAGAGAAGAGATGGATTAATACTTTTCTTAAAAGTATTTGCGCGTAAGTAAATGCAACGGACTCAATTAGAATTCGAACTCGGCTCGCCCATTTCTCGTTCTAAGCCGATATCCAGTGTCCCACAACACTCTACTCCGTACCTTTTCTATAAATATTTTTATGTTAATTGTTCCGAGTGTCCCACTTTTGTAACTAGAGTTTATGGATTTAAGTGCAGTAACATATTGCAAAGTATCATCATTTTAGAGTTTAAAGGGTTAGTTGTGACCGTAAGTTCTATGCTAACAGTTTCTTCCACTAGCATGGGAAATTCTTTCCCGGATTCTGTCTCTCCAATCAGATTTGTTCTTTAAAACGTTAATACCATGCCAGTATTTATTTTCAATCTACATAGTCTTCTCTTTTATTGTACTCTCTCCTTGATAAAGTATTATTTTTCTCTTATTCTCTCACATTCTGTAATCCCTTGCATTTCAATGGCTTTATTGCCTTGCTTGGGGTGAAATATTTAAAGGAAAATGATTGGTATAACTCAAATCGTCGTACTGGTTATATATATATATATATATATATATATATATATATATATATGTGTGAACAATACCTAAGTTTCAAACACACACACACACACACACACACACATATATATATATATATATATATATATACATAATTGATCGCCTCTTTATCGTAGCTGATTAAAATGTGATTACTTTACTTGGCACATGTAGGTCTTTGCGGAGTTCCGCGTTGTTCTGCACAATTGAAATCTAATTATGCAGGATGAAGCGTGTAGGTTGCTAGCAGTCTTAATTATCGACATTTGTAAACATAATGTATCTTCAATGATAAGATAGTGCTTGCTCATTTGAGGACTGAAAGAGATAAGTTGGGTGGGTAGAGATAAGGATTTATACAGTTGAAGAAGAAAAAAAGAAAAATGGAAAACCAAAGTATGAAATGTAAAAGAAAGAAAGAAAGAAAGAAACCTATTAGGAAAGACAGAAAGGTAGAAATAAATATAGAAACAGACTAAGAAAGAAAGAAAGAAAGAAACAAACAAACAAACAAAAAACAAAGAAACACAGAAACGGACTTAGAAAAAAGTCATAGGAGGTAACGTAAAGAAAGAAAGAAAGAAAGAAGCCAAAAGATGGAAAGTAAAAGAAAGAAAGAAAGAAAGAAAGAAAAAAGAAAGAAAGAAAGAAACGGACTTATAAAGTAATAACGTAGAAGAAAGAAAGAAGCCAAAAGATGGATATATAAAAAAGGGAAAGAAAGAAAGAAAGAAAGAAAGAAGCAAAAAAATAAAATATAAAAGAAAGAAAAAAAGAAAAAAGCCAAAAGATGGAAAGTAAAAGAAAGAAAATAGAAAGAAAGAAAAAGAAAGAAAGAAACGGACTGAGACAGAAATATAATAATAACGAAGAAGAAAGAAAGAAGCCAAAAGATGGAATATAAAAGAAAGAAAGAAAGAAAGAAAGAATCCAAAAAATGGAATATAAAAGAAAAAAAGAAAGAAAGAAAGAAAGAAAGAAATGGACTTAGACAGAAATGAAATCAAAGGAGAGAGCGTAGAAGAAAGGAAGAAAAAAAGAAAGAAAGACACCAAACCAGAGAAAATAAAAGAAAGAAAAAAGAAAAGAAAGAAACGAACTTAGAAGGAAAGAAAGCAAAAGAATGAAACTTACAAAAAAGAAAAAAGAAAGCTGAAGAATATAAAATAAATGAAGAATGAAAAAATGCACTAAAAAAGAAAGAAAAAGAAAGAAAGAAAGAAAGAAAGAATAAATCTACAGGATGGAACATAAAGAAAGAAAGGAAGAAAGACAGCCAAAGTAATGAATGTAGAACAAAGAAAGAAAGAAACATACCGAGAAAGAAAGAAAGAAAGAAAAGGATTTAGAAAAAAGAAAGAAAAAAAGAAAACCGAAGAATTGAATGTAGAACTAAGAAAGAAAGAATGAAAGAAATATATATGAACATTGGAAAAGTGGAAAGCGTAAAATAATATGATGGGAAAAAAGAAAAGTTAAAATTTTTAATGGAAAAAATACATGAAAAAAGTAGAAGAAAATAAAGAAAAAAATGGTAAAATTAGCAAAATATATATTTACGAAATTTTAAGAAATGGATTGACTCAAACATATACTGAATTCATTTGTTTGAACATTACTTTCAATGGATACAGTAGATACTCTATTTTTCATAATTAAATATATAATCTCTATTTTTCATAATTATATATATATATATATATATATATATATATATATATATACTATTTAATTATGTAAAGTATATTAATTTTAAATAAAAACAAATTTATTATATATATATATATATATATATATATATAATCAATTTGTTTTATTTAAAATCAATATACTTTACATTGCGATATTTCTATGTTTCGGGATTTTACCATTTTTAAAAAAAAGTAAATACTGGAGATTTCGGAATTCTAAATATTTTGTTTCTCTTCACCTGGATATATATATATATATATATATATATATATATATATATATATATATATCCAACCTCGGACTTACCCTGTCCTCTGACCTCAAATGGAAGCACTATATTGAATCCATAGCAAAATCTACTGCTAAGAAGATTGGGTCACTATGTCGATCCAGGATGTTTTTTCCACCTGAATCCATCCTGCATATATACAAGTCAACCATCCGTCCGTGCATGGAGTACTGCTGCCATTTATGGTCAGGTGCCCCTGCCGTTCTCCTCAGTGTTCTTGACAAGCTCCAAAGGAGAGTCTGTAATGTGATAGGTACTGATCTGGCGACTCGTCTGCAGCCACTTTCCCATCGTCGAAATGTGGCCTCCCTCTGTCTCTTCTATAAATACTTTCATGGCTTCTGCTCGGATGAGCTTAAGTCATTGATGCCTCCTCAACAGGTGTTTACCCGTTCAACCAGACTGGCAACTGGGTCCCACCCATTCACAGTCAGGTTAGCCAAACGCAGACGACAATTCTACTCCTGCAGCTTCCTCTCTCGCACTTCCCGCCTGTGGAACTCACTCCCGTATTCTTGCTTTCCTGACGGCTACGACCTCCAGAAATTTAAAAGCAAAGTTAATACTCACCTACTAACCACTGGACTCTAGCTCTCTCCCCTCCCCTGTATAACCTTCCCTTTCTCTCCGCCCATGTACCTGTCATTGCACCTGCTTTCTCAGCTTTCTATTGTTCCTTTCTAACTAGCTTGTACTCCTCACTCTTTTGTAATTAATCTCTTTACATTTATGTAACCCCCTGCACATCAGTGGCGTTTCTGCCTTGCTCGGGGTGAAATGATTAAAAAAAAAAAAAAAAAAAAAAAAAAGTTCCTACATCACACAGACAAAAAAAACAACGCACAACACTGATCAAGTAATCAAACACCTCCACACACCACTTTCTTCGAAATTCTAACCAAAAGATATACGCGACCGATAAAAACGTACATTCCAACAGATAATAACCAACCCCACAACAACAACGAACCAAATATAAACAGAGGATGATTCCAACTCTTGCTATTTCCTCCTGATGAAATGTTGGGACCCAACATTGAAACAAACATATGATTGTAGAGAAGAGGACATATATAGAAAAAATTATGTACATATTCTAAAACATAATTTATGATAAATATTCACAGCTCTATACATTATATATCGAGCACTGTTTTAAATTAATGTTTTGAACGGGAAAAAATTTTCTTTCCTCATTCTGTACTCACTCGGATATATATATATGTATATATATATAATATAAATAGCATATATATATATTTCTCGAAACATATGTTGTTAAATATAACAGACAATGGATGTCTATTATGTTTAATCAAGAGCTGTTCTAAACATCGTATTTTGGCATTAATTTCAGGTGAAAATAAAGACAAAAATTCTCCAACATTTCGATCAGTCAGTCAGTTAAGTGCCATATGCGATACACGCTTGGGCGATCATGTCTCGAAAGAGACATGACTGACTGGGCAGAAGATTATCCCGCACTAGGTTGCCATTGCTTTCTGCGGTAGACTGGTTGCCGACCAAGGCTATAGAACCCAATCTGTCATGCTATTTAACCCATAACTGGAAGGAAGAGACGGATTAATATCTTTCCTAAGGGTATTTGCGCGTAAGTGAATACAATGGATTCAACTGGAATTCGAACTTGGTTCCCCGGCTTCTAGTTCCGAGTCGATATCCACTGGACCACAACGCACATTGGTTCTAAGCTTTTGGCTAAACATGAGCGATCTTCAGAGAAGTTACAAGGACGTTAACATAAAAACATCCACCCTCATCAACAATTTTATCTTTGTGTTGACATAAAACTTCTATGACTTATATATATATATATATATATATATATATATATATATATATATATATATATATATATATATAAACGCGTAGGCGATTTAAAATACAGTTTTCCTCTTGTCTTTATTTTATTTAACCATACTGTCCTTAATCGCGGATTAAAACTGAGTATGTTTTTTCATATATATATATATATATATATATATATATATATATATATATATATATATATACCGGCATGAATATTAGTCGAGAAACTATGTTAGGAAAATATGTGTCCTCCAGCAGAATTTGAAAAATCAAGAATTTATGTATTTATAAGACTTATCAGGTTTAATTCGGGTTTCGCGGTGGAGTGGTTACAAAACCTCCGAACAACTTCCACTAAGTCGGCTAGTTAGAAACTGACACATATTTGTGCCTTGTCCTTTCACGTTGTAGGCAATCATGGTCTTCCACGTCTCCCTATCCATGGTGGTTCTTACCACGCTTTCTCCTGCAACATCTCGCAACACCTGTTCTGTCATGCACCTGCTCAGGCCCTTCAAATATGTTATCCGCTGCTTTCCTCTGTCTCTTATTCCTTCTATCTGGCCTGTTATTTTCAGGTTCTCCAAGCCCTTCTTCCTCGTTGCATGTCCCAGGAACTTCTGTTGTCTCTTCTTGATGTTCAATATTAATTTCCTTTTCGTTTCCATTCTTTGCAGCACCTCGTGATTGGTCGCATACTCGGTCCACGATATCTGTAGCATCCTTCTGTAGAAACACATTTCAGCTGCTTGGCTTAATAAATACTTTGATACAGTGTATTTTTTATCCAAGAATTCTGTCATCATATTAAAATGACATGTTATTCGAATGTTTTACTTTTTCAGAAAAATATCAATGGCAGCATACATTGAATAGTCTCGGCCATAATGCTTTTGTTGTCATATTTTATGCATTTATAGTCAAAATCCTAACCATCTTCTTCTTTTACTATGTGCCTTGTCCTTTCAAAACGTAGGCGATCATGGCTTTCCACGTCTCCCTATCCCTGGTGGCTCTTTGCACGCTTTCTCCTGTATCACCACGCAACCTCCGTTCTATAATCCATCTGCTCAGGCCCTTCAGATATGTTATCCGCTTCTTTCCTGTGTCTCTTTTTTCCTCTATCTGGCCTGTTAGTATCAGGTTTTCAAAACCCTCTTTCCTCATTGCATGTCCCAGGAACTTTAGTTGTTTCTTCTTTTACTATGTGCCTTGTCCTTTCAAAACGTAGGCGATCATGGCTTTCCACGTCTCCCTATCTCTGGTGGCTCTTATCCTGTATCACCTCGCAACCCCCATTCTGTCATCCACCTGCTCATGCCTTTCAAATATGTTATCCGTTGCTTCCCTCTGTCTCTTTTTCCCTCTATCTGGGCTGTTAGTATCAGGTTCTCCAAGCCCTCCTTCCTCATTGCATGTTCCAGGAACTTGAGTTGTCTCTTCCTGATGCTCAATATTAATTTCCTTTTCGTTGCCATACTTTCAAACACCCCATCTTTACAATTTTAAGATAGTTTTGTACAATTTCGGTAAATATATCTGTTAAATTATGTTAAGATTGTCAATGATATTTTCATTTATGCATAGTTGATGAATCATTCCTTGTATATTTAGCTGAAAATTTATTCGGAAAGAAAAACTAAAATAAAATAACGAAAACTGAGTATGAATTCGTTTTGAGTAAATTTAGACGAATTCTTGTTGCCTAAATAAATATCCTATACGCACACATACATAGAGAAGAGAAGGATGCATACCTTTTCCTATAGGATTTGCCCGGAAGTAAATGTAACTGTAATTCGAGGTCTCTGACTTCGTAATCCCGAGGCTGATATTCATTACACCATCGCGAATCTATATATATGTGTCTATAAATACGGCAAATCATTTAGGAAAAAGTATAAATCCATCTCTCTTATATATATATATATATATATATATATATATATATATATATATATGGGATGGGAAGCAAATTTTCTTTTAGGCATGTCTGATTAAATAAATTGCAAACATTGTGTCTCTTTATTTTTAATAAAATTCGTTCAATTTTTCGCGTATTATAATTGAAATATGTTAGAAAATAGCTGTAGCGTTGACAGATGTTATTATTTTTAATTTCTCGATGTTCTCAATTACTTTCAATCTTCTACCGAGATCATCTTCAAAGGTGTTAGTTGTGGTAACAAAAAAAAACGTAAAACTGTGTTGCTAAAAATTACTATAAATTATCTTCTTGTTTCAAATGTAACAACTTCCTTCGCGTTCATTAAAACGTGAAAACTATCCAAAATAGAATTTTTTTATATGTTGTAATGTCATGGTCACGCATGAGTTAAAGCATGAAAAAACTGTTCTTTTTACAAACATTTTAGAACATTACTACAGTATTCATTGCTGATTCTATTAATTGGCGGCTTAAGTTTTTTAATGAATATTGACTTGAGAATGTGTAGTTTGCTTTTGTTGTTTATATATATTAGTCATCCGGTCGTTGTGGAGTTCCCACGGCGACTGGATGATTATTATATAAAAAGTAATGCATAAATCACAGAAGCGATAAGGAACAAATGATGTAAAGATCCACAGTTCCTAGCATTTACTTTTTAAAAGTGCTCAATACAAAGTAGAGCAGCATTATTTTTGTTATATCTTTATTATAATTAGTAATAAAAGAATTTATATGTGATTTAATGTTTTTTATTATAACTATTATAATAAAAATATTACAATATATATATATATATATATATATATATATATATATATATTTGTCATTAGAACGTAAAAATGATCCATATATATATATATATATATATATATATATATATATATATATATTCGTCATATAAATATACATATTTTATTTGTAAACTAGTTATTACGCGACCCAGGTTTCTACCTTTCGGTGTCTTCAAGCGATTTACAGTAACTGATTTTACCGTTTTTTTAAACATTCACGTAACAGAGGTCTTTTATGAAAGCGCAATTTTCGAAATTAGAAGTTTAAATAACTTCTAATTTCGAAAATTGCGTTTCATAAAAGACCTTTAAATAAGGTCTTAAAACATTTTCATCCATGATTGTATGATCCTAATAGGTATTTGCTGGTAGAGTTATACTTGGTCATAATATGTGTTCTTTTATTTAATAATTCATTTTTGTTGGGAAATAGCATAATAGCAAAATATTTCATCTGACGCAATCAACATATTTTACCATCAGTTTTGGCTGTATTCACTATACTCTACGTTTTGTCTGGGTCTTTTACATATGTTTATCTCAATTTCCACACGTGGCTAGCCAATTTTGTACATTAAGTTTTCTAGTTTAAATGTTGACTTATGGTTATTCCATCTAGTCTTAAAAGTTGGCTAGATATAATCGCCATATATATGTTCTTTTTATTAGTTGTAGGTTGATGTTTCTTCTTTGTATGTGTGTACGTGTGTTTGTGTTTACACGTGTGGGTGTATGTGCGTGTGCACATGTCTGTGTGTATGTGTACGAGTATGTAAGTATTTTTGCCAATGCGCTCATATGTAGAATGCCATGGTTAATTCTTCTTTTCGTAATTCATGTTTCCTACTTTCTCAAAAGAAGATAAGCTGAAACATTTAGCTCATTAAACAAGGGAGAAATATAGAAAAAACACTAACTGGGCAAGAGACAAGAGATTTGTTAGTTGTCTCATCTGAAATGCATTATGTTTCAACGAGATACTAAAAAAACTTTATGTAACATTAACGATGAACTAAAGGTAAGGATTATTGCAGCATTCGCCAACTTAAAGGAAACCGTCCAGAAGAGTTGCAAGAGATTCCGTGGTCAACTAGGAGATATGGTTGTATCCAATGGTGATTTTGGTAAATAAATTTACTCTCTGATATTTTAAGATATTCTTGTGCAATTTTAAAATGAGACGTCAGTGGTATTTTAATTTTTACGTAATTTAGACGACAATATATTAATCGCCCCCTTCTTCTATGTGCTGTGTTGCTTCGCGACATACATAGGCGATCATGGCCTTCCTTATCTACCCTATTTCTTATAGCTCTTAGGGTCCTTTCTCCTGTTACTCCTCCTAAACCCTGCTCCACCATCTATCTTCTCAAATCCATCAAGCATGTCACGCGTTGATTTCCCCTGCCCCTCCTTCCCTCAATCCATCCCCAGTATACTTAGCTGAAAAATGTATTATCAGAAGCGATACTTTTATCATAGGAGATCTATATTATAAAAAACATATTGTCTCAACTGCTGGTAGCACTTGGTTCTTGATAACCAAGAAAAGCGAGAAATACACAAACATAAACCAGACATAGAACTGAGTCTTCGAAAAAAAAAATAAGAGGAACGCTTCTTTCTTGGAAATGTCAATCAGTCAGTCAGTTAAGTGCCATACGTGATACACGATTTGGGTGATTATGTCTCGAAAGAGACATGACTGACTGGGCAGAAGATTATCATGCAATAGGTTGCCATTGCTTTCCGTGGTAGACTGGTTGCCAGACAAGGCTATAGAACCTAATCTGTCGTATTATTTAACCCATAACTGGAAAGAAGAGACAGATTAATACCTTTCCCAAGGGTATTTATACGTAAGTGAATGCAAGCAATTCAACTGGAATTCTAATTCTGCTTCCCGATTTGTCGTTCCGAGTCGATAACTTCAGCACCACAACGCACTTCTTGTGCATATTCTGGAAAAATGGAATAGAAAATTTCATTTTCTTGAAGAATTAGTTTTATAAATACGCCTCTCATCTGCAGATGCTACTACATGTTTCTTCTACAGCCAATCATACTGCTAATATTGCCTAAACTTCCTATGATTTTTTACGGCAATACGTGTCGGGTAATTTATCAATAATCGAACGTCGTACGTCCTGATGAGACTTATTTTACAAAAGCTAATCTGCAGCCATTTTATTTGCAGGAGATATATGTTGTTTTTGTTTTTTTATTGATTCATTCATTTTCTGCGGCTTAAGATTATCAGAAGATCTTGCTGTCTAAACTAATAGTTGCTACTCTCGCAAGTTACAGATTCGTTACTTTTCTATTCCCTAAACTGAAACAAAGTATTGATTGATTAATTTGTTTTTACGGCTTATCAACACTCTACATGTTATTTAAAACCAGAAATATTTTATTTTGTAAAACATTATTTTTAGAAATATTCATTTAATGATTATAGCTGATGAGGAAATGACGGTTAGATAACACTTGATTGGTGTGCTTCGGTAAACACACTCTCTAGTTTCAGGTCCACAAAGTAGCATCTCTGGGGGAAGAGGCTGTCCAATTGGACTCTCCTTCTAAAAACTGTTATTCGTTTTTTACGGCTAATCAACCATCTAAAGTTTGTTTAAAACAAGAAAATAGTTTTAGATTTTAAGATTTTTGGGTGATAATAATAGCAGCAATATGAAGGAAAAGGATGTCCAAACAGAACTTCCTCCTTACAAATTGTTTAATTGATTCGTTTTCTACGGCTTATCAACACTCTGAAGGTTATTTAAAGCCAGAAAATATTTTGACATATTTTTTTTAATCATTTCACTCCAAGCAAGGCCGTATCGCCACTGATGTGCAAGAGGCTACATAAGAGAGTTAAAGTTTAGGCAGAAGGAGAGTAAAGGCAAGGAAGAACCAGCTACAGAGAGTAAAAGAGAAAGGGTAAGAGAAGGATGTGAACACAGGAGTGAAGACAGTTGCGATGGTAGGGAAAAAGGAAAAGAACAAGATACACGAGGTGATGGAGAAAAGGCTGGAGTTTAGTGAATAAGTGATGGGAATTGACTTTGCATTTAAATTCCTAGAGGAAAGCAAGTGTATGGGAGGGCGTTCCACAGGCGGAAAGCGGAAGAAAAGAAGCCGTTGGGGGATAATTGTCGGCTGCATTCGGTTGATCTAACAGTAAATGGGTGGTACCTTGTTGCCAGTCTGGTTGTCCGAGTAAATTCTTGTGGAGGGGGCACCAGTGACCTAAGATCGTCAGAGCAGAAGCTATGAAAATATTTATATAAGAATTGTTTCTTTGGGCTGTAATAAGGATTTAGTGATAAAATTCTTACTAATTAGTCCATATCGAGGCAGGATGGAGAAGAGGTGGAATCTTACCTTTCTGAAAGATATTTATGCCAAAGTAAATATAACGAAACCGACGTGAATTAGAAATCGGTTTTCCCTTTACTAATTCCGTGCTATTATTCATTATATCACCCGCATATCTAAGCTTACAGCGCCTGGTATTCCCAAGTGGCAACCTATATTGGCACTGGCGTTGCTTAACTTCGGTGATTCGTACGGGCACTTCTGTTTAAAATAGTTGAAAAATGTAGAAAGGCTCGTTGCAATTAGTGAGAATCGAACACGCTGCATCACTCAGAGTTTGCGAAACTAGATCGTTAATCTAGTCGCCATGTGAAGCCGTGCAAAGTATGTCTTACTAATTAGTCCATATCGAGGCAGGATGGAGAAGAGGTGGAATCTTACCTTTCTGAAAGATATTTATGCCAAAGTAAATATAACGAAACCGACGTGAATTAGAAATCGGTTTTCCCTTTACTAATTCCGTGCTATTATTCATTATATCACCCGCATATCTAAGCTTACAGCGCCTGGTATTCCCAAGTAGCAACCTATATTGGCACTGGCGTTGCTTAACTTCGGTGATTCGTACGGGCACTTCTGTTTAAAATAGTTGAAAAATGTAGAAAGGCTCGTTGCAATTAGTGAGAATCGAACACGCTGCATCACTCAGAGTTTGCGAAACTAGATCGTTAATCTAGTCGCCATGTGAAGTCGTGCAAAGTATGTCTTCATTTATCTGCTATTATAATTTTATTCGACCGAAGATTAATGCACACACACAAAACTTTCGATCGACAAGTTTATGACGTTGTCACGCCAGCTTGTCTTAACAGTTTTAATATTTAACGCGTCGTTTAACGACCAAAATCCAATATATTTCTTTCTATACATTAAAGTTCAAACTTTATTCTAGAGACATGTGAGATTCATGCAATAAACGTTATAGCTGTTGTGAGAAAAGGTGAATTATTGCCTGTATCAACAAACATAACTCGACCATTAAACATATTAAATCTACAATATATATATAAGATTCTGTGTGTGTGTGTGCGTGTGTGTGTGTGTGTGTGTGTGTTCAGCATTATACAGGTGTCCATAAAGTCTGTGTGCACTTCAAAAAATGATAACTTTATGTGTATTTGTGATAGAAATGATCTGTAAAAAATGTTATAAAGTTTAATGGTTCAACAAGATGAAGCCCCTTGTCACTTTGCTCTGCATGTTAGACAGTTTCTAAATCAGGAATTTCCTAACAGAGGGATCGGAAGGGGGAGACCATTTTATTGGCCTCCACGTTCGCTAGATTTAACTCTATTAGAAATTTTTATGGGGACTTGTGAAAACAGTTGTTTATGCAACCAAACCTAGTTCATTAGATTTGAAAGCTAAAATAACTAATGTGATTTCATTACTGTAAATCAGTAAACTACAAAATGGTATAACCATTTATATTGTTAATGATGGAGGACATATGGAAACTTAAATAAAATTTCAATAAAACCTTAAAAAATATAGATTTACTTCTTTCTAATCCTTTTTACAAATTATTTCTATCGCAAATAAAGTTATAGTTTTTTAAAGTGCACACGAACTTTATGGACACCCTGTATATATTTAAATACACTCGGAAAACTATCAAATTTTACCGGCAACATTCTCCACAATAGACATATAGAAGTCTCATCCACATGTAAAAAAGGTTAAAAATAGCTGAATGATTGTTAATAAAAAATAAAAGCCAAACTTAATAACATTAGTTATGATATAGGATACAAATCTTATATCATCTAACAATTAACACAAACGAAAAATTTAAAATTGCACACCCGCAAAATCGCAACCAAACAACTAAAAACATTTTGAAAAGCCCAAACCAAGGCAAATTTCACTAGTCAGTGTGAAAAGTTAAAATTCTCTTTCTTGATTAGATAGGAAATAGAAAATTGATATATGACGCCAGTCAAATTTTTTTAACACCTAAAGAATGAAAATGCCTACAGGAGCCGGTCAAATGATCAATTTCCCAACTTAAACCACGTTCCGTAACCGGTCAAAATCAGTCTGAATGGGAGCGGTATATGAAGTATCTCGTCACAATATAAGGAAGAAACTTCAAGCTGACACGGTCACGTCTCGCCGGCATACATTCATTCTACCTCCTCTTCCAATTTTCCTTTCTTCATTTTCATTCCACGCCACCAAAGAAAACAACACCAACAACAACTGCGTGCGTCTAGTTTCAGATGGTAATGCATCTATATGGAAGTACGGAAGTATTGAAGTGTAAACAATTTTGTTTTTTTATCTCGTTAAAGGTGTCGATTTCGTGCCAAATCAAGTGTATTTACGGAGAATATTACAGCACTATTTTATGAAAAAAATCTGCCGTTGAAGCACACAGAATTGCTATTGAGATTTACGGCGACTATGCTCTGTCGGAAATAACACGCAGAGATTGGTTTAGATGATTAAAAAATAATGAACTTTTTTTTGGTGAACAAGAACGCAAGGAAAAAGTTTGAAGACAAAGAATTGAAGACTCGTGCAAGGCGCATACTGAACTTGAGAGTTGATCACAAAACTGCTTCGAAACGTTTGAAGGCATTAAGAATGATTCAAATGCAAGGACAATGCGTGCCGTACAAGCTGAATCCGAGAGACGTCAAGCGGACTCTTGTCAACTGTAAACGGCTGTTTCAACGGGAGAAAAGGTTAGGATTTTGCAACGTATAATTACCGGCGATGAAAAGTGTATAACACTAAGCATAGAGGATCATGTGGTCATCTTGGCCATGCATCAGCAGTCAGTCAGTTAAGTGCCATACGTGATACACGCTTGGGCAATCAAATCATGTCTCGAAAGAGACATGACTGACTGGGCAGAAGTTTATCCCGCAGTGGGTTGCCATTGCTTTCTGGTTGCCAGCCAAGGCTATAGAACCCAATCTGTCCTGTTATCTAACCGATAACTGGCAGGAATAGACGGATTAATTAATACCTTTCCCAAGGGTGTTTGTGAGTAAGTGAATGCAACAAATTCAACTGGATTTCGAACTCGGCTCACCGATTTCTCGTTCCTAGCCAACATCCACTGCACCACAATGCACATCCGCCACCACAACGCACATCCGACTCATTGGTGGAAAATCCGAATATCCATGGTTTGAAGCTTCTGCTCTGGTTGGAACAGCTGTGTGCAATTTTTATGACCTCAAAACAATCTGAAGCCATCATGGATATCAATATAGATTACAATTGATGCGTTTGAACCGAGCATTGAAAAAAAAAAACGGCCGTTATACGATCAGAGACAAAACAAAGTGATTTTTGCAACATGACAACGCTAGGCCACATATTGCAAAACGAATGAAAATCTACTCGGAAACGCTTAAATAAGAAGCCACATCCCACCCACCGCATTCACCGGACATTGACCTGTACGATTATTACTTGTTCCGGTAGATGGTACATGACCTAGCTGAGAAGCAGTTTCATTCTGATAAAAATGCTTGCTTTGGCTTCGTCTAGGCAGTAAAATCATTCAAGGTCGTGTTTCCAAGACAAACAATTGGTGGCTTCCCCTGTATTGTTAGGAGTCGCAGGTTCGAATCCTGCCGAATGACACACATTTTTGTAACAAAACAATCTGACTGGTATAAATATATATGTAAAGATACTATTTATTTAAAACAGAATATCTACTCTATGTTTTTTGTTTTCTTTGTCGGAGAAATATTCTCCTAAGAGACATTTGAATTTATATATAATGTTTGTTTTACGTAACACATCACTTAGTGGTGAAAAGTTATTACGGATAATTAGATTAGTAGTATTGTATGTTTATAATATAGTATTAATTTTAATTTTTCATTAGAATCAAGAAAACAACAAAAGCAAGCTACAGATTCATTAAAAACTTAAACCCTCAATTAATAGATTAATCTATGAATACTGTATTAATGTTTGTAAAAATAAAAGTTTTTTTCCTGCTTGAACACTTGCATGACCATGACATCACAACATAAAAAATATTCCATTTTGGATAATTTTCACGTTCTAATGAACGCTAAACAATTTTGTCAACCGTTTTATTTGAAGCAAGAAAATTGACAGGAATTTTTAGCAACATAGCTCTTTGGTTATATATTTGTTACAACTCACAACTATGAAGATGATCTCGGAAGAAGACTGAAAGTACTTGGAAACATTGAAAAAATGAATAATAAAATCATCTTTAATATATACGTATTATAATACGCTAAACTTATCCGTGAGTATGAACGGATTTTATTAAAATCAGCAGACAATGCTTGCGATTTATTTCATCTGATATGTCTAAAAGAAAATTTTCTGCCCATATATATATATATATATATATGGACAGGGGCGGGAAAAGATCCTCCTAATTTTGCTTTAACTCATACTTTATTAACATGTATAAGCAATTAAATATTCTGAATCACATTTCCCGGATATCTTACAGTCTTCAAACAATAGATACGTTAGGGCAATTCCGTTGCGTGTCCAAATGCTTAAACTTGAAGGGGTCACCTGCTAAACACACGTCTGCTTTTATACTTGCCTATTGTTTTCCCGGTGTATTCGATGTATGACTCGCATTAACCAACATTGGCAGTCTGAAGACTTCATGTCATAGGATAGTGTGCCAAGAATCACGAAAAGTGAAGTGTCTTCATTTCGTGATTCTTTCAACATGCAATCAAATCGGTTTGGGCCAAAGGGCTATTTTGCCAGCCGAGAGAAGACAAATTATTTCTTGTATCTTATGTTGTCTTGACGTTAAGATTATGATTCATAAACACTTCTCCACAGTTAACCAACGTCCAGCCTAGTTAATACCATGATGTGTGACCGTTTTGAAATACCATGGGCTGTAAGATAGATTGATATGAACAGACTGAGATAGATATATAGGAAAAGACAGATATATATAAGTTTTATATAAATATGGATAGAGAGACGAACGGAAGTAGAATGATTTAAAAGACGAATCGGTATGAGTCATTTCATCATCGCCGTTCTAACAAGCTTACTCAACCCCGGACAACTCATCCCCCAAACAGACAGTTAAGTGCCATACGTGATACATGCTTTGGGTGATCATGTCTTGAAAGAACCATGACTGACTGGGCAGAAGATTATCCCGCAGTAGGTTGCCATTGCTTTCTACGGTAGACTGGTTGCCAGCCAAGGCTATAGAACCCAATCTGTCCTATTATTTAACCGATAACTGGAGGGAAGAGACCTTTCCCAAACTATTTGTGCGCAAGGGAATGGAAAAAATTCAACTGGAATTCGAACTCGGCTCCCCGATTTGTCGTTTCCGAGTCGCTGACAATTTAACTCAAAAACAACTCACAACCAGCCCACTCAGCGTGAGGACAACTCAGCCCTGACGTAGCTTCAAACAAATGTTGGATATCATATTTTTTGGATCGAAATGTGCCGAAGAGATTTTGAAAGTTTGGCTGTCTGTCTTAGGGTTTTATTCGTTACCATAATGTATTTGACTGATAAGTGTTTAACTTTCATGATCGGGCAAATTAACATGCAGAAGCAGCAAAGAGAAAAATGCAGACGGAGCTGGAGATGGAGCACCCAACAAATTGGGGCTGGGAAATGTGCAAAGAAACTGAGATGTATTTTTCGAGCAACTAATTGAACGCCATAGCACTCCCACTAAATTGAAGAAGTCTATGAAACCAGATTAATGAATTTCGTAGACTGTTTCTTCTTTTTCACAACTGAATATTTGAGGGGAATTGCATATAATTTTCGATAAAACCACATTATTTCCTGTTTCTTATCACGTTTTGATGATAGGATTACGATTCATAAACTTTTTTCTATAGTTAAGCAACGTCCATTCTTATAGTACATAGAGAGGTGAGTACTTTGGAATGATATGTTTTTATAATCATACTAGCAGTTTAGCCCGACGATGCTCGGGCGTAATGAAAGCTTTAAAACTAATCCATGGTCTTGGACCTCAGACTCTTTGGACGTTGGCACGAAAGACTAAAAAGCAATAGTTGTTTCCAGTTAAAGCGAAAGCGTAGACTGAAAGAAAAATGAATGGATGTAATCAAATTTTGATTTCCTGGTATCGATACCAAATAAATGTTTTTCGTTGTAAACTGAATTTTGAAGGCTAAATAAGTCCTCTGAGTAAATGGTATCATGGCCGAGACTATGAATTACAATTAAAGCTACTTATAGCCAAACCCGAAGGAAAAACTAAAATAAAAGGGCTGAAAAAATACAGACATACAGCCATATACGCAGACACACACACAAACATCTTGCCCTTTATATATATATATATATATATATATATTCGATTTTTTGCACTATTGTAAGAACTACAACCTTGAAACTTCTGAATATCATTTCTTATGTCTTTATCTATGCGTGTATCAAATTTGATTAAAATCGGACCACTCCTTTTATAACCCGATTTTTTCGATTATCGATTTTCGATATTTATCGGGGCTACCTCGACACAAAACCTAGCTAAGAACACTCTCAGACGCTTATAGTACAACTGTGTAAATTTTCACGAAATCGATTCAGTCGTTTCGGAGTCTATAGTTATCGGACACACACAGAGACACACACACATACACACACACACAGACAATGTTCCATTTATAAATAAGTTTAGATCACCCAAAGCAAGGCAGTTTACTGCCACTGGTGCGCAAGGGGTTACAGAGCAGGAAAGTTATGAGAAAGAGTTACAGGTTATAGGGAATGTCAGGAAGTGGGTAAGAGAAGGATGTGAATACTGTTGCGAATGGAAGGGATGAAGAAAAGAGAACGAGAGAAAGGATGCAGGTCAGTTAGATAGGAGATGACTATTGACTTTACATTTAAATTCTTGGAGACTGTAGCTGTCGCGGAAGCACTTAAACATAAGGAAATTCCACAGGCGGAAAGTGCGGAAAAAGAAGCTGAAGGAGTAGAATTTGCGTTCACATTTTATTGGTTTCACATTAAAAGGATGGGACCTAGTTGCTAATCTTGCTTTGCTGTGAGCTTAGATGTAGGGATGCGGAATGTATAAAAATTGGAATGGGTAATTGGAGATCTGAGTTCGAATACCAGTCGGTATTATTATATTCATTTACGCGCAAATACCTTTAGGAAAGGTATGACTTCATTCTTCACCCTCAGCTACGGTTTAATTAGTATAAGTATCAGTTTAATTAGTATAATTTATCAACAAATCGATATTATCTAAAACGATATCGTAGAATGTGAAAATATTTTCTGGTTTTAACTAACCTTCAAAGGATTAATAATGTCATCTTCCCTTCGTGTATATATAAACTGCAAACCAAAATGACTATCTTCTTCACGGATAAACGATGCTCACGGATAAATAAAAATATGCAATTTTATTTTATCCTTCTTCTTCGATGACGTGGAGGGGAGTAGAGGATGGTCAGTGAGGCACACACTGAATTTAACTCGCTGGCTGGCTGGCTGTTCTTCTGGCCGTTCTCGACGCCTTCTCGGCTAGTTCTCTCTCTCTCTCTCTCTCTCTCTCTCTCTCTCTCTTTCTCTCACTTCTCTTATCTGTCTCTTATCTCTCTCTTATATATCCCGAATTGCATTGATTGTGTCATTGTTTTGCTACACATTTTTTTTCGAATTTCTATTATTATTTTGGCGACTGCCTTTCCATGGTTTATATTCTCTGACATTAATATGGATGTTTACCAAAACACAACAACATTCTTTCAATGCAAATGTGGTCGTGTATTCCAACTGGTTGTCTACATCGTCTTGTTTGATATGGGCCGAGTATTGACCACAAAGAGGCTTCTTTCTTTCTGTATTTAGTATATTGCATGCTTTTGCTTTCTTTGTTAGGTCATTATTTTTATCATCATCATCATCATCATCATCATTATTAATAGTAGTAGTAGTAGAAGAAGAAGATGCTTGATGTGGTGTAGTGGATATCGGTAGGGAACGACAAATCGAGGAGCCGAGTTCGAATTCAAGTTGAATTCCTTGCATTCACTTACGCGCAAATACCTTGGGAAAGGTATTAGTCCATCTCTTTCCCTCCAGTTATGCGTTAAATAACAAGAAAGATTGGGTTCTGTAGCCTTGGCTGACAACCTGTCTACCGCAGAAAGTAATGGTAACCTACTGCGGGATAATTTTCTATCCAATCAATCATGTCTCTTTCGAGACATGATCGCCCATGCGTGTATCACACATGACACTTAACTAACTGAGTAGTAGCAGTGAATATATGTTAAGGAGTTCCCTCTGGCCCATAGTAAGCTCGTAAAGTATTTTTGAAAAAAGCATGTAACCCTCAATTTGTAGGCGATTCTTCGAAATTCAGAGAGGGTTCCTAACTGTTTGGACTATAGTGTATATACCTACTGAGCAATATACCTTTCCTGTTTAATTCTGGTTCCAGTTTGTGTGCGGTTCTGAACATAACTGTACACCAGTCAGTATATAACAATTTGTCTTCTTTGATTCCTGCTCTCGATTTTTTTTCAAATGCCGTGCCAGTGTCTGTTAAGGTGACATGTTAACGTGACTGTTAACGTGCAAAATCGTCCCGCTTACGAGTAACGGTTGTGGCTTATGGTCCCCATTCAGTGATTATGTTTAACAATTTGTCTTCTTTGATTCCTGCTCTCGATTTTTTTTCAAATGCCGTGCCAGTGTCTGTTAACGTGACTTTCCCACAGCAAAATCGTCCCGCTTACGAGTAACGGTTGTGGCTTATGGTCCCCATTCAGTGATTATGTGTCTCAATGGACACCTATAATCCATTCTATTAAAGCGGTCGTGCCTGACTCGTTATAGCCAAAGAGAACATTGATGTCTCAAGACGAGCCAAAGACATGGTATTTATAACGCACTTCGTCTGCAGGCTTTACACGTTTTCTTTATGTAGGTTTGTCATTTTATCGACGTTAGTGGTCATTTTA
Organism: Ascarosepion bandense; assembly: GCA_037127315.1. Lineage (NCBI taxonomy): Eukaryota > Metazoa > Mollusca > Cephalopoda > Sepiida > Sepiidae > Ascarosepion > Ascarosepion bandense. The sequence goes on from JBBBDQ010001353.1 coordinate 5,469,070, forward strand.
TGCTTTGGCATCATATAAAATAAATACGTATTGTAATTTGCAGGTTAATTTTGTGAATGATTGCAATATTTGTATATGCTCTTTGAATGAAAACAGCTTCCTTCTACGCTGATGCAAAAAAGACAATTATTTATATAAAAAGATAGAAATTTCCAAATATCAAATTAATATCTCTATTTCGTGCTTGAAACGTTCAAGTGGATTGTAAGCTTAATTTGATAAAGAGACATGTTTGATAACTTCCGTGCTTACATAAAGAAAAAACACCGTTAGAAATTTTAAAAATCGTATACGCAGTTTACATTAGCCTATTATTATTATGTCATTTTTCATCAGATTTCGATTTCTGCTTTGGTCTCACTACCAACCAAGTATGCGGGGAGATCTAAGGCGGGTCGTGGCGTGTTGTTATGTCTCCATTTCATGTTTTTTCTATCTTCCGTATCATCTCTAGCGTTACATAGATGAAGTTTTCCGTAGTGTGTGGGCTGTATTTAATAAGACAATTTTTTGTATATCTCTTAAGCCGTGGTTTCCAGGGATTCTTTCAATGTGTTGTTTTGTTCCATTTTTTATCATTCCAAGTGCACCTACATCACTTGCACAACACTTGTTTTCAATTTCCACATTTTTTTCTATTTCAATTTCCAGGTCTTTATATTTTGACAGTCTTTCGAATTCCTTGGTTGCTATGTTACAATCCGCTGGACAAGCCATATCAATTAATAGACAAATTTTCTCTTTCTGGTTTTTACCAATAATGTCCGGCCTAATTGCATTAATTTTTCTGTCTTTGTAGATGGTGTAATCCCATAGAATGGTTACATCTTCTATTTCTGTAACCGGTGCTGGGTGATGTTCATACCAGTGTTTGTTTACAGATTTTCCATAGTGTTTGCACATTGTCCAATATAAATATTGCCACTTTCTATCGTGACAATTTTTATATTCATTTGGGGCGAGTACAAAACAACCTGAGATTAGATGGTGTATTGTTACTTGGTGTTTATTATTATTGTTACAATTATTATTATTATTATTATTATTATTATTATCATCATCATCATTTCATCTTAAGCAAAGCAATAAAGCCACTAAGACACTAGGGGTTTTTGGTGATTTTCTAAGCACAGCCTAGATGTGGCACAGAACCAATAGTATGGGGCAGCCAGTGAGTTTCAGACTTACCACACAATTGTAATGATTTTACTGAGACAGCTGGCTAAACATTACCCCACGTCGAGATTCTCCAATCATGTTTACTGTCTGCCAAATGATAAATAGAAGAAAAACTTTATTAGGGAGCGAGGACAATAAAAGAATAGGAATCAAGAAAAACATCTGATTGCCATTGCATTTAAACTATTGAAAATCAATGTTGACTGGAAAACAAGAAGTTGAGAAAGAGTTCTACAATCGAGAAGTATGCGAAAAGAAACTGGTGGCAAAGAACTTGCTGTATATCTAACCAATTGTACTGTAAAATGTGAGACCTTCCAGCCAATCTAGCACGTCATTCAAAGTAATAAATTTCAATTTTCATAGAGCAAAGTTCATCGGGACAATTTTTTATACTCATATCCACCTAAGCGAGGCCACTAGGGCGCACGGGGTTACAGAGGAGGAAAGTTATGATAAAGAGGGACAGGTTATAGGGGGTGTCAGGAAGTGGGTAAGAAAAGGATGAGAATACTGATGAGAGTGGAGTGAACGGAGAAAGAAACATGACAGAGAGAATGCAGTTTAGTGAGATAGAAGATGACTATTGACTTTACATTTAAATTCTTGGAGATTGTGGCTGTCGTGGGAGGAAGTGAACGGAAGAGAAGGCGGGAAGTGCGAGAAAAGAAACTGATGGAGTAGAACATGCGTTTACATTTCATCGGATTCACAGTAAAAGAGTGGGACATAGTTACTAATCTTCTGGTTTGAGTAAATTCATATATAGGGGCTACCAGTGAGCTAACGTCACCGGCGCAGAAGCCGTGAAAGTATTTGTAGAAGAGACACAGAGAAGCCACATTACGTCGGTAAGATAGTGACTGTATCAGAGCTGCCACGTCGGGATCGATCACATTACAGGTTCTCTGTTGGATTTTGTCAAGGACCCCTAGGTGGACCTCAGAGGCACCCGACAAGACATGGCAGCTGTATTCAATGCACGGGCGGATGGAAGATTTATCTATGTGCAGGATGATTTCAGGCGGGAAAAACTTCCTGGCCCTGCACAGAGAACCGATGGTAGACTTATAAATATGTAAAATAAATTATTTCGAGAAAGATTGTCGAGGGCAACACAGTGAACCAATTTTTTTTTATCAGCAGACCTAGCAGTTGATTCAATATAAAGTATTATTACTAATAATAATTATATTCCTACTGTTTTGTTCTGTCTAGATTTCTTTTTTTTTTTAATCATTTCACCCCAAGCAAGGGATTCCACTGCCACTAATGCGCTTGGGGCTACATAGGGGAAGGTAAATAGAAAGAGTGGTTGGATATAGGAAATGTCAAAAGTGGGGTGATAGATAGTTGGGTGGGTGGGATGAGTGTTTGAAAGAATGGAAGTTTGTTAGGAGGTGTCTATTGACCTTACATTTAAACTCCTGGAGATTGTAGCCGTCGGGGAAGCAGTCTTGTGGAAGGGAATTCCACAGTCGGGAAGTGCGAGAAAAGAAACTGTTGGAGTAGAAGTTGAGGTTGCATTTTATCGGTTTCACTGTAAAAGGGTGGGATCTAATTGCTAATCTAGTATCTCGTGCAAATTCGAAACTAGGGGGCACCAGTGATCGAAGTTCATCGGAGCAGAAGCCGTGAAAATATTTATAGAAGAGACACAGGGAAGCCACGTCGCGCCGGTGAGAGAGAGAGACTGCAGGCGGTCTGCTAAGTCGATATCGATCACATTACAGACCTTCCGCTGTACCTTGTCGAGAAGCCCAAGGAGAATAGCAGGGGCACCCGACCAGATATGGCAACAGTATTCAATGAACGGGCGGATGGTAGATTTATAAATGCGCAGGATAGATTCAGACGGAAAAAACCTCCGGGCCCTGCACAGAGAACCGACTTTCATAGCAGCAGATTTAGCAATGGATTCGATATAGTCATTCCACTTGAGGTCCGCTGAAAGTGTGAGACCATGGAGGCGTAGTGTTTTACTCTCTGGGAGGCAAGCCTGGTCCATGCTAATCACTCCTAAATCTGTGCTCTCTTTGTTATTGACACTTAAGAAAAATTTTTAGGCACCCATTAGACTAATCTCTTCGAAACACAAGACAGTAGATGCGTTTCTATTAGTCATAATTTCTATATCTCCGCATAAAATCATTTCTACATTCGTATGTCCACATAGACACCAAGTAAGAAAATGTTGAGAATATCCATTACGCCTGTCCTTGCCCAGCGGCTCTAGTGTAAGATTTGATATCTTCAAATAAGCAGTCATTGTATGCAATGCAGGCAAACACTTGCGGGTATAATTGAGCGTCGAAGAGACACGTCTCCTTAGTGACGATTATGCTGTAGCGTAAATGAGGCAGGCTGAATTAAGGATTAATGAAGCATCACGGGAGAAAGGGAAAATGGTGTGTTCGACTGGTTCTAAAATGGCGGGTAAATGGACGGTTTGATTAAAGTCGCAGACGATTCTTCATTGTAGAAAATGAAAAGAAGTTATCTGCACATCAGTGAGAAACGAAGAATTTAGGAAGGGAGGAACACAAGAAAACCAGGGAGAAGAAAAAAGGCAAAGTGTAAGAAATAGAAAGGAGAATATATTGTCAGTTCTTTTGAATAAGAAATAAAGGGAAAGAGAACAAAAGAAAAATGGAATAGAAATGCAAAGGAAAGAAAGAAAGAAAGAAAGAAGAAATAAGAGAACGTTTTGTTTGAGTTTTATTTTACGGTATATCAACCTCTGTGGGTTATTTAATGCTAAAAAAGTTGGGGGCTTTTATGGTATTTTTTTAATGTTTGCTTATATTGAGAAGGTTTATTTAGTCAGATTTTGATTATTTTTTTTTCATTTTTTTATTTTAGAAATCTGAAGATATCTTCTAGTTTTGTATTCAAAAATGTATTGCTGGTAACATTTTATATTCTTCACAAATGTATTATAGCAATAATTTTTTTCCTTCAAAAATATATATTGTTCTATTTTTTTTTATGAATATATTTCTATAAAAGTCCATTTTTATATGTATATATCTATTTTTTATACTTTCATAGTGTTTTGAGCTCAGTATGGGGGTTAACTATTTGCCCATAGCTGGGACCCTAACAGGTGCTACCACTCCGGGTCAGGGTGGACATGAGAACAACAGTAATTAAGAGGTGGTTTTATTCTCCTTACAACCTCCCAATCAGAGGCCTTGATACCGGATGCCGTTTACCGTCATACAAAGGACCCTTAAAAAGAAAGAAAAAAGAGTAAATTGATTCGTTTATCAACCCATTTTTTTTTTTTTTTTTAGATAATAACAATTTCCTAGTCTTAATAATTTACACAAAACTTGAGGGGGAAGAGGCATGTTCATACGGTATTGACGCGTAATAAATATAATGAACCAAACATGAATTAGAATAGAGCTCTCTTCGACTGACAACTCCAAGACCTTATCCAATACATCAATCCCATCTCCTACCTTACAGCACCAGTATTCCTAACCTATCATCTAAAAATTAATTACATTACCCGCACATCCAAGCTTACTACTCATGTTATTCCAAAGATGTCAATTAATACGGAAGTGAACAGGCTCGACGTTGCTTAACTTTGGTTATATTACAGGGGGCGGTAAAGAAAAAAAAATTCAAAATAATAAAAATGCGTAAAAGAAATAAAGTAAAAAGAAAGAAAGGAAGAAAGAAAGACGGTGTTCGTGAAAAAAATAAGGAAAAAAGGGAGGAAGAAAGAATGAAGCTGTTCGTGAAAAGAATAAAGAATCGGCAAAGAAAAAAAGAAAGAAAAACGAAAGAAAAAAAAGTGTTGTGGATACTTGTTAGAAACCACACAATATAATAATAAACAAAACAGAGATGAGAGGAAAAATGTAAGTATATTGAACAAGATATATACAACCTGTACATGGTTAGTAGATTCAGGAATACTTGTTAGTAGGAGTCAAATATATACAAACTATGAGATAATAAGTAAGTCCTGGTAATAAGTCTATATTCTTGCTGAGCAAGTAGCGGCATTTCAACTGCTGTGACAAGCCCTACGTTACGAGCCCTGCCTTACACACTCACTGTTTTACACACTGCGTTCTCTGTAGGCAGGATCATTTGTATACCTTAGACGAGTTTATTGATATGTGTAAAAAAGGGATGACTCCCTAACAGAAAGGAATATAGAAAAAATATAAAAACCAAAAAGAAAAGAAAGAAAGAAAGAAAGAAAGAATGATGGTACAAGAAAGAAAGAAAGAAAGAAGGAAAGAAAGAATGATGGTACAAAGAAAGAAAGAAAGAAAGAAAGAAAGACCGTGTTCATGAAAAAATAAGGCTTCGGATAAAAGAAAGAAAGAAAGAAAGAAAAACGGTATTCGTGAAAAAATAAGGCTTCGGAAAAAAGAAAGAAAGAAAGAAAGAATGAGGTTACAAGAACAAAGAAAAAAAAGAAATAGGAATATAAAAAAGGTGGTTAAAAAAGAAAGAAAGAAAGAAAGAAAGAAAGAATGATGGTACAAGAAAGAAAGAAAGAAAAAAAGAAAGAAAGAAAGAATGATGGTACAAGAAAGAAAGAAAGAAAGAAAGAAAGAAAGAAAGAAAGACCGTGTTCATAAAAAATAGGCTTCGGAAAAAAAGAAAGAAAGAAAGAAAGAAAGACCGTGTTCATGAAAAAATAAGGCTTCGGATAAAAGAAAGAAAGAAAGAAAAACGGTATTCGTGAAAAAATAAGGCTTCGGAAAAAAAGAAAGAAAGAAAGAAAGAAAGAAAGAATGAGGGTACAAGAACAAAGAAAAAAAAGAAATAGGAATATAAAAAAGGTGGTTAAAAAAGAAAGAAAGGAAGAAAGAAAGAAAGAAAGAAAGAATGATGGTAAAAGAAAGAAAGAAAGAAAGAATGATGGTACAAGAAAGAAAGAAACAAAGAAAGAAACAACGAAAGAAAGAAAAAAGACCGTGTTCATAAAAAATAAGGCTTCGGAAAAAAGAAAGAAAGAAAGAACGAAAGAAAGAAAGAAAGACCGTGTTCATGAAAAAATAAGGCTTCGGATAAAAGAAAGAAAGAAAGAAAGAAAAACGGTATTCGTGAAAAAATAAGGCTTCGGAAAAAAGAAAGAAAGAAAGAAAGAAAGAAAGAATGAGGGTACAAGAAAGAAAGAAAGAAAGAAAGAAAGAAAGAAAGAAAGAAAGAATGAGGGTACAAGAACAAAGAAAAAAAAGAAATAGGAATATAAAAAAGGTGGTTAAAAAAGAAAGAAAGGAAGAAAGAAAGAAAGAAAGAAAGAAAGAAAGAATGATGGTACAAGAAAGAAAGAAAGAAAGAAAGAATGATGGTACAAGAAAGAAAGAAAGAAAGAAAGAAAGAAAGAAAGAAAGAAAGAAAGACCGTGTTCATAAAAAATAAGGCTTCGGAAAAAAGAAAGAAAGAAAGAAAGAAAGAAAGAAAGAAAGAAAGAAAGACCGTGTTCATGAAAAAATAAGGCTTCGGATAAAAGAAAGAAAGAAAGAAAGAAAAATGATGGTACAAGAAAGAAAGAAAGAAAGAAAGAAAGAAAGAAAGAAAGAAAAAAAAAGAAAGAAAAACGGTATTCGTGAAAAAATAAGGCTTCGGAAAAAAGAAAGAAAGAAAGAAAGAAAGAAAGAAAGAAAGAATGAGGGTACAAGAACAAAGAAAAAAAAGAAATAGGAATATAAAAAAGGGGGTTAAAAAAGAAAGAAAGGAAGAAAGAAAGAAAGAAAAACGGAAAAAAGAACAAAATATCACAAAAGAAAAATATATATGGTAAAATAACGAAACAACGAAGAAAGAGTGATGTTAATAAAAAAAGAAATATGAGTAAAAACAGAAAGAAAGGTAGTAAAAAAAGGAAGAACAACAGAAGGAAAGAATGGTGGTAAATGAAAGAAAAAAGAAAAGTCTATAAAAGAAAGATAGATGCTGAAAGAACAAAAGAAAGAACAAAATAAATAAACAATGTTGATAAAAAAATGAAGAATATATGATAAAGGATATAAGGAATGAAATGAGCAATGGTAGGTGAAAACAAAAATGAAAGAAAGAATGAACGAAAGAAAGAATGAACGAAAGAAAGAATGATGAGTAAAAGAAAATAAGAAAGATAAGAGTGGAAAAATAATTATTGGATGCAAATGCTTGTGTAAAGTTGGAATTTTCAAATTGGGTGTCACTGTTTATAGTCGGTACGGTAAGAAAATCCAATGGTAGGTCGAGGAAAAAGTTGACAGTTGTAATAAGAGTGTTGATGGGAAGTCGCAATGAGACATTCTTCTTCTCTGTGCCTTGTCCTTTCAGGGCATAGGCGATCATGGCTTTTCACGTCTCTTTATCCCTGAAAGCTCTCTCCTGTTACACCACGCAACACACGTTCTGTCATCTACCAGCTCAGGCCCTTCAAATATGTTATCCGCTGCTTTCGTCGGTCTCTTTTTCCCTCTATCTGTTAGCATCAGGTTCTTCAAGCCCTTTTCCTTATAGCATGTCACAGGAACTTTAGCTATCTTTTCCTGATACTCAGTATTGATTTCTTTTTCATTTCCATCCTTTTTAAAACCTCATCATTGCTCACATGCCCGGTCCATGATATCCGCAGGATCCTTCTGTACAACCATATTTCAGCTGCTTCACGTTTTTCCTTCATCTTTGTTGATATTGTCCAACATTCCCTGCGATATTGAAGAACTGACATCACATAGCAATCTAGTACGCTTTTCTTTGTTTCTAATGAAAGTTTCTTGATACTTTACTCAGCTTCTGAAACATGTCCTTTGCTATGCCAATTCGCCTTCGGTTCTCTGTGTCGTACTTTAGGTCTTCTGTTAGAACACTTCCCAGGTATTTAAATTTTGGTACCTGCTTGATTTTAATATCCCCCATCTGTATTTGGCATTTTGGAATTGCTCTTTTTGGTGATGATTATGCATTTGGTTTTCTTGCAGTTTATTTCTTGTCCTTTTTTGTCACTCTCTTCAACAACCTTCTGTAGGGGATCTTGTAGTTACCTTTCCGTGTCCTTCAATTGGTACTGTATCGTCTGCATATCATTTGTTGTTCAAATTGTGGCTTCCAATGATAAATCCTGGCATAATATCTTGGGCCCTCAAAATATTCTCGTTGTACAAGTTAAATAGATCAGGTGAAAAGACACATACTTGACTTACGCCCTTTTCTATCTTTGCAGATCTGCTGAATTCGTTACCTGTCCGTCTGCAGGCAGTTTGAGATTCTGGATTTCTCTAATGTCTATCCCAAATATGTGGAGGCTGCTGAGCAAATCGTGTAGCGTATTTTGTCGAACGCCTTCGCATAATCAATAAAACACAGGTACAAGTCCTTCTTCATTTGTATTGCCCTTTCGAAGAGTATCCTAATAATAAATATGGCGTTCCTTCTTCCGGTATCTTTGACAAACCAGCACTGTTCTTATTCTATCTCTGGTCTGATTCTGCTTCTTTCTCTATTCATCAGGATTCGGTTGGTTGGTTTGTTTTTATGGCATATCAACCTCGGTGGGTCATTTATTGCTAACTAAATTTTATTTATTTATTGCTGGGAATACCTTATTCTTTCAACAATTTATTGTTGTTTTTATTTAAGTTTTGTGTCTAGTAATACTTTTTCTTTCTCGATTATCAAGATTCATTGTGATTTGTTTTTAAGGGCAGAGTCCACAAGTCCTAAACTGTTATTTAACCCATATCTGAAGGAAAGGGACAGATTAATACAGTTCCCAAGGGTACCAGTACTTAAGTGAATGCAGGGCATTCAACTGGAATTCAAACTCGGCTCCCCGATTTCTCTTTCCAAGCCGATATCCACTGCACCACAACGCACATCCGTCACTAAACGCTTACAGCATCTGTTATTCCCAAGCGGTCACCCATCTAAGTACTGACCAGGCTCAACGTTGCTTAAATTCGGTCATCGAGCGAGAATCGATATATTCAACGTGATATGGCCATAAGCCTCAGGATTCGGACGATCAGTTTTGTAATATGACTCATTAAGCTGAGAGTTCGGAAAAAGTTGAAAGTTAGAATAAAAGAGTGTTGATTGGAAGTGGCAATGCGACATTAAAACCAAGAAATCTTTCTTTTTCTTTTTTCTTTCTTTTTCCCAAAAATCTATATGACACAATCTATCCCAGTCATTTAGAATTAAGGAATTCGTATGTTTTACAAATGTAAATAACGTGGTATGCATGAACTCATATATTTTTATCTTCGGTATCCAAAGTTAAAAGGTGTATATTTTAGACGCTTTGAAGTTAAGATAACCAGACCAGACAGCCGCTGTCTACAAGGGCAAAACTCCTAGCTTTTTAGGAGTAGTGATATTGCTATCGATGTTCCCCTGACGACATCTTTTCTGGCAACTGAAGAATAACTAAAGTAAGTTAGCATACGTCGGACTTACTATTTTTTAATTATATATCACATAAAAAATTGAACATTCCAAAATCCATGCAGGGTCCTGCAAACAAAAAGGAAAATATTTGCAGCTAATTTTTAAACGTATTTTAAAATATTTCATCATTCGTTTTAATTTTAAAGATTACATGTAGTAGGTTGAAAAGGAAAGGTCAGATCGTTAGAAAATATTTACAGTCAATGGTACTTCAATCAGTGGTTGCACCTACATAATCCGAAGAAACCAGAATCTGGCTAACACTAACAATTAAATGGGGAAACAAACTAGCTTGTAATTTTCAATCAAGAACCAAGGTAAGAAACAAAATGGCTCTTAATTTTGAATAAAAAACCAAGCTAAAGATATAAAGTATGTCACATTCAATCGAGAACCAAGCTAAGGAAAAATGGATTTTAATTTCTATTTAAGTACCAAGTTAAGAAAAATATGTCCCGTAAATTTCAATCAAGAATCAAGCAAAAGCTTGTAAAGAACGATCTAAGGAAAAAACCGACTTGTAATTTCAATCGAGAACCAATCTATAAAATTTTGTCACATTAAATCAAGGCCAAGCTAAGAAAAATGGGCTTGTAATTTTCAACCCAGACTTAAGCTAACAAAAACTCTGACTTGAAACATTCAATCACGAACCTAGATAAGAAAAGAACTGGCTTGTAATTTTCAATCAAGAACCAAGCTAAAAAATATAACTTCTAACTTTCGATGAAGGACCAAGCCAAGATAAACGGTTTGTAATTTCTAAGCAAGAATCGAGTTAAGAAAAAGCTTGCCTGTAAATTTCAATAAAAAAAAAACTTCTTGGCTTCAAACTTTCAATCAAGAACAAAGCTAAAACAAAACCGCCTTGTAATTTTTATCAAGACCCAAGCTAATAAAAAAGAACTGGTTTGTAATTTTCAATCAGGAACAAAGTTAAAAAAACCGGCTTGTAATTGTCAATCCAGAACAAAGCTACAAAAGAATTTAGCTTGAAACTTTCCTTCAAGAACCAATCTGAAAAAAAAGAACTGGCCTGTATTTTTCAAGAAATAACCAAAAACGCTGCCGCTTCCGACATCACAGTGTAGCAGAACAACTAATGAGAACTCCGACGTTCAGTTATTACCTCTTTTCCCATACACAGATCCCAGGGGGTGGCTAGCTATTGGCTTGTAATTATGACTTCTGGCATTTGTCACATATTCCCAAAGGATTTGATTCAGTTATCTCCTACAACCTTGAATGAGTTCTCTCTGTTTTCCAGCAGATGGCGTTTCCAGAATTGCGTGCGTGTAGTTTCAGATGATAACACATCTGAAAGGAAGAAATATAAGCAAACTTGTAATTAAGTATATGCCATTTTGCTGAAGTGTAAATGTTATGTCGTGAGTAAGAATAAATAACTCAACAACAGGAATAGGTTAATTGTTGTATTCCGTGAAAATAGTATTTACAAAGGTTATTAGTATCCAATACAAGGATAAGGGTTAATCGTCTCAACCGTCGTAAGACATAGTATGAGCTTGGGTACTTCCGGGTCGTCACCGGAAGTCTACGACTGACTTGTCGATTGGCTGCTTGGCAGACTCTCCTACGTACATGCCACCATTACTTTACATAGTAATGGAATAGTCCATTATAGCCGAATAGGCGCGGGCGTCCCAACAGTAAACAACTTTGTTTTTTATAGCATTAAACATATCGGATTCTGTGTCAAAATATATTTGCGGGAACTTTTACTGCACTATCTTATTTAAAGGAAATCTACAGTCAAAGCACACACAATTCTTTCTGAGACTTACGGCGACCAAGCTCTGTCGGAAATAACATGCAGAAATTGGTTTAGTCGCTTCAAAAATAATGATTTTGAATTTGAATATAAGGAACGCTCTGGCACAATGGAAAAGTTTGAAGACAAAGAATTACTGGCACTACTTCATGTAGACTCATGTCAGGTGCAAGCTGAACTTGCAGAATCATTAGGAGCTGATCACACAACAGTTTAAAAACTTTTGAATGCATTAAGAATGATTCAAAATCAAGTGCATTGGATATCGTACAAGTTGAAGCTGAGAGACGTCGAACGGCGTCCTGTCCCGTGTGAACAACTGCTTCAACGACAAAAAAGGAATGTTTTTAGCATCATATCGTGACCGGCGTTGAAAAGAGGATGCACTACCATAATCTTAAGCGTAGATGATCGTGTGATAAGCCTTGAAATACATTAACATCGACGGCAAAGCCGAATATCTATAGTTCGTAGGATATGCTCTGAATTTGGTGGGATCAGCTGAGTGTAGTTTATTATGAGGTTTTCAAACCAACCGAAACCTTCACGGAAAGTCGCTGTCAACTACAACTGATGCGTTTCAGTCGAGCATTGAAGTAAAACAGCCACGATATGAGCAGAGACACGACAATGTAATTTTGTAACATGGCAACGCTAGACCACATCTTGCAGAACGAGTTAAAACCTACTTATGAGCACTTAAATGGGAACTTCTTCCTCACCGCCGTTTTCATCACCCATTGCCCTGTCCGATTATCACTTACTCTGATTGATGACTAATAGCCTGAATGAGCAGCACTTTCATTTCCAAGTCGGTCAGTCAGTTAATACCATACGTGTTACACGCTTTTGGTGATCATGTTTTGAAAGAGACATGACTGGCTGGGCAGAAGATTATCCCGCAATAGGTTGCCATTACTTTCTGTGTAGACTGGTTGCTAGCCAAGGCTATAGAACCCAGTCTGTCCTATTTTTTAACCCATAACTGGAGGTAAGAGACGGACTAATACCTTTCCCAAGGGTATTTGTGCGTAAGTGAATGCATTGGAATTCAACTGGAATTCGAACTTGGCACCCCGATTTGTCGTTCTTAGTCGATATCTACTGCACCACAACGCACATCCGATTCATTCTTACGAAGATGCGAAGAAATTAGTTGACTTGAGGTTAGCCTTAAAAGACGGGTCGTTACCGACGTGGAACTCAAATGCTGCCAGAAAGATGGGGAAAAGTAGTGGTTAGCGATAGACAGTATATGTTTCTTACAACTTTTTGTAAATAAAGCATAACTTTTCCTTAAAAATATGCAATATCTTATTCAAGGTCCAAATATTATTTTATTTTGGTCAAGTAAGTCTGTTTTATGAAACCCCACTTCACAGAACTTATCATCAGAAAAAGACGAACCACTGAGACATGATCACACAATATTTCATTCAATGTGACTGTCACATCTATATTGTCAGCTTCAGATGACGTGTGACAATTGTTGACGGGATAGTTTGGTTAATCATTACTACAGTGATTACGTTGATGAATTTGGGCAGATAGTGGGTCGTGGATTGAGTGGGATAACAGAAGAGGTATTAAGAGTCACAAGGTACGTCACATAATCGCCTACATCTTGAAAGGACACGGCATATAGAAGAAGAAGAAGAAGAAGAAGAAGAAGAAGAAGAAGAAGAAGAACTAATAAGAATTAATAATAATAATAAGAAGAAGAAGAAGAAACAATAGACCACCTAATCTCAGGCTGTTCTGTGCTTGCTCCAAATGAATATAAAAATCGCCACGATAGAGTTGGGCAATATTTACATTGGACAATGTGCAAACATTATGGAAAATCTGTAAACAAACAATGGTATGAACATCACCCAGCACCGGTTACAGAAATAGAAGATGTAACCATTCTATGGGATTACACTATCTACACAGACAGAAAAATTGAAGCAAACAGGCCAGAAATTATTGTTAAAAACCAGAAGGAGAAAACTTGTCTATTAATTGATATGGCTTGTCCAGCGGATTGTAATATAGCAATCAAGGAATTTGAAAAACTGTCAAAATATAAAGACCTGGAAATTGAAATAGAAAAAAATGTGGAAATTGAAAACAAGAGTTGTGCCAGTGATAGTAGGTGCACTTGGAATGATAAAAAATGGAACAAAGCAACACATTGAAAGAATCCCTGGAAACCCCAGCTTAAGAGATATAAAAAAAATTGTCTTATTAAATATAGCCCACACACTAAGGAAAACTTTATCTATGTAATGCTAGGGATGATAGGGAAGATAGAAAAACATGAAATGGAGCCATAACAACACGCCACGACCTGCCTTAGGTCTCCCCGCAGACTTGGTTGGTAGTGAGACCAAAGCAGAAATCGAAATATGATGAAAAATGACACAATAATAATAATAATAATAATAATAATAATAATAATAATTGAGTAAGATTTTCACTGGTCTCCAAAACATCGACCTTGTCCCAGCCTTTGCTAATATTAGGAAATAAAACTAGCATTAGCAAGAATATTTCAACGTCGGTTAGTGCATTTAATTCTCAGTAAACGTATCATACGTTTGCTCTTGCCAAACCTAACCAAAGCTTAGTAAATATGAATAAAAATAAAATCATAGACGCCTCAGAGTGGTTAACGCGCTAGTCTGATTGTGCATTAGACCTGATTTGTGAGTTCGACGCCACTGAATGCTTCAGACATCTGGCTTTTAATCAGATTAAGTTAAGCTTAGTAAATTGGAACTTGCCACTTCGGCATGAGGTAAAGGTTAACAATAATTTATGACACCTACGTTCTATCCTCACCGAGTAACCTTATACCTTTAACCTGATGCCAATTTAAATTAAGCTTGGTACATCTTTTATATGCAATATGTCTTCAGGACGTTGGCGATCATGGTTCTCCACAAGGTCATGTCTTTTGTAATATTTCATAAATTTTGTTTATAAAAGCTTGTTAGCTAGATTACCCCCTGTACCTCTCTAAGCATCGAATTCTTCAAACCCTTTTATCTCATTATGTGTCCGAATATTTTTAGGTTTGCAAAGCAGTTGACTCTAGTCTAGAACAGGTCAAGACTGTAAGGATCAGGGAAAACACCCTCTTAATTATAGCGTCTAAACAAGTTCATTAGTGGTACTAGTAGTTACTTGTCTACGACTATATGGTGTTGAATACACCAGTTCCTGTCCGATCACCGAAGTTAAGCAACATCGAGCCTGGTCAGTACTTAATGGTCGACCATTTGGGAATACCAGATGCTGCAAACGTAAGGACCAAGAATGGTCCACCGGTCCTCCCGTTCGATCACCGAAGTTAAGCAACATCGAGCCTGGTCAGTACTTAAATGTGTGACTGTTTGGGAATACCAGGTGCTGCAAACGTAAGGACCAAGAATGGTCCACCGGTCCTCCCGTCCGATCACCGAAGTTAAACAACATCGAGCCTGGTCAGTACTGAATGAGCGACCATTTGGGAATGCCAGGTGCTGCAAACGTAAGGTCCTCCAGGGTTGGGTGTAGGGCTAACAATCCTGACCCCTAAAAACCAGTTTGTTACAGCAACAAAAAGTTACTGCCCTATGCACCATCTGGGTGTGATGGATAATTGACTAGTAGTTATTTAATCCAAAACAGACACCCATTTGAGATTTCTTTTATTAATAAACATTTAATTTAATTTTTAATTTTTATTTAGTGATCATCCATCCTCTTTCTGGTGAGTTTGCCAACGTACTTAACTTTTTATCTTTTACGTTTACGATCAACCTCTAGATTTTTTCTGTTCGTTTTCCTTTGGTGGAAACCGTTCCTGTACGTTCAATGAATTGCCAGGGGTGAGGGCACATCAAACAATTAAAGAGTACTTACGTAGTGTTATATAGCGACAAATAACAAACACGGGTGTATATAAAAATATATGACTTATATTTTTATTGATGAACGATGGTGATGGACCGTGTGGCCTAGTGGCAGGAGTGAGAGAGCGCGCTTCTAATTAGTGGGCTTCGACGTGGTGACGGGGGGTTCGACGGGAGCTGGCCTCTCTGCTTAGCTCGTCTAGCTTCTTCTTCGACTTCTCGAGACTGTCTTCTTCGACTTCTCTGTTTCGACTTCTGACTTCGACTGTGACTCGACTTCTCTTCTACTGTCGAGGCTGGAGACTCGAAACTGATTCCCAAGACTGTATTTTTCGCAGTCTTTATATATCTTCCAAAAGCGGAAATTGTTTCTTCCGGTTTTTTCTTGATCACGCGACGCCTACGCGACGCCTACGTAAATTCTCAGAGACCCTGTCTATTTCCGCTCTGCCGGAAATAGGGTCAAAGTGACATCCGCTACTTTTCATCAACCGGGAACGCCCACGCTTCCTCAGCCTTCTTCGGCTGGGGCCAGATTATTATATTACATTCCTCGCCCACCCATTTTTCAAAATGTTCGCCTAAGAACATTTTAAGCGCAACATCCTCACTCTCCTCCCCATGCCACACAAGCCCTACAATTGTATAAAACATGTGCATGCCAAAACAACAAAAACATGTGCATGCCAAAACAACAAAAACATGTGCATGCTGAAACAAAAAAAACAACAAAAAAAATATATAGGGGAGCCTACATCGGCAACCCGACAATGTTCGTGTCCATCTTGAAAATTGTTCTACCAGCTCGATGTTTCATTGTTCCCTTTTTTTTTTTTTCCTCTTTTTTTTTTTTTTTCAATATCCATCTTCACAGAATTGGGCAAAGTTCTTAAAAATGTTCATTTTCTTTCTCGCGTCTGTCCATAAGCGTAGACTCTTCGATGCATAATCACATGATTATTAAGCGGTAACCGCGCTCTAGTTTCAAAACTAACATCGAGTAAATGACCTTTGACCAACACCATGTGTGCTTCTGCCCGAGTTTATTGTTACCACGTAACCTCATTTAATTTAATTTAATTTCAAACATACTATGTTTGAACACAGAAAAAAATGGTCATTATTTGCCGTACATATCATTCATAGTCTGACCGAGAAATGTTCGATAGAAATTTAAGAAAATTACCCTGATTCCAATGTTAA
Organism: Ascarosepion bandense; assembly: GCA_037127315.1. Lineage (NCBI taxonomy): Eukaryota > Metazoa > Mollusca > Cephalopoda > Sepiida > Sepiidae > Ascarosepion > Ascarosepion bandense. The sequence continues at coordinate 5,485,543 of JBBBDQ010001353.1, forward strand.
TCCGCATGCAATTTACTTGTGGAGGATATTGATTTAGTCTAAAAAAAAAATTTAAAAAAATGGACCCGTGACTCGTAGTTCCTTAGTTTGTGCAATGCTTTCCATTCCCTGAACTACTTCCTCTGGATTCGAAACCAAGCATATCTGATTTGTCGACATCTCTCTGTTTAACGTAGAGACATTTGAGTTTGAACTCTCGTTGACCCCGGAGTACTATTCACAAAGGATAACTCAATTTCCTTTTCCGAAGCACTGTTGCTTCTTTTACACTTAAAATCCGCTTCCTGGCTACTATTCCCAGGATTATTATTACGCTGACCACGCCAGCAATAACTCCTATCGTCAACTTCTTCGGGAGTTCCTCATACCCTTCACTAAATCTCTCCATATTTACTAGTTTTCAGAAATTAATATATCTTCAAAAGATATTTCACAAGTCACATAAATGAAAATTCACAGAGGATGTTGAATTTATGGGAACCTGCACAAAAGCATAAAAGTGAAGTACTTTCACGTAAATAAAAATAAGTTTTAGATTTTAATTTAATTTTCCCAAATCTCCCCAAATAATCCGATTCCACCATATCGATAACAAAATATCTTTTCAATATCTGACTCATATCGCGAAACACTGAGACGCGGGTGAATGTTTTAAGAATATATATAATCGGTGTATACGCAAAAAATAACCAAACAATGCAGTTGTTTTCCAGCAACGATATTGAGATATATTTATAATTGGCGATTTTGTTGGCTGTTGTTAACTGCATAATTAAAATTACACTTTAAAACTCTCGATAACATTTAAGTCATTTCTATGCTGTAGAAATGTCACGCAAAACACAAACATTTTTAAATTTTGACAATTATCTATGTAAAGATTACAAATTGACGTTTACAAACGAATAAAATTAAAGAACCCTTTCGTTTCTCCGATTTTCCCATTGTGGTAGCATTCAGTTATATTTATAATTTGTTAATATTTACCAAACTTGATTTAGTTCATGCAATACAAGGCCAAATGGAGAAAATGAAGAGGGTCATTTTATGCTAATACTCCAATTGGGGAAAGTTTGTGTACGTAGAACATCGATTGTTTTTTTCTTTTTTCTTTAATTCGGCTCGAGTACTGGTCAGAAAAACTCAACTATTTCAACCATACAACTGACCTTCATAATCACATTGAGAATAGTTGTTCGTCAATATTTCTATCGGGTTGTCTGAAAAGTTCATGCCGCTTTTTAAGTAAAATTAAGACACAACCCAAAATTATTTCATTAAATATTTATTCTACGAAATATTAACTATTTTCTCACTTCACATATATGGTAAAACATTAAAAAAAAAAAAACCACCAACTCAGATGCCCTAACACCGACAGACAGGCAAATATTTCAACTTTCTTCCTCTCGTCAACTTCAATACCCTCTTGTCAACTTTTAACACTTTCTTCCTCATTTTAACACCTTCTTCCTCATCAACCCCAAACCTAATGCGCTACTCCCTACATGTAGTCTGTTTCACCACCTCCGTTCTACCGAATAATCCATATTTCTCATTTCTACGGTCAGATCGGCAACAATATGCTGTCCCATTTTTTTTTCAACCAGACCTACTATAAACACGAGCAGAGAACACACACACCATTAAATCAAAGTGACACTTTACCTTGCGATGTCCAGTTGCGCGGCTGCTAAATTTTCGTCTTCGTTTTTTTTCTGGTGGCAGTTTTAATTCCGGAAATTTCAAGTCTGTTGAATTTTCAATCGTTGCTGCGGTAACCCAATAATGTACGCATCAATGTTTTGTTGTTTCAAAACCAAGCCACGTAGCACCAAAACGTATAGTCTGTTATATACCAATAAACAGACAAACACGTATATATATAAAAATATATTAATATTTTTATTAACGAACGCTGGACCGTGTCGCCTAGTGGACAGAGAGTTGAGGGAGCGCTTCCAAGGTTGACAGGGGTGACGATGCGAGTGTACTTCTCTCTTAGCTCGTCTAGCTTCTAAGGGTCGACGTTGACGAATGGACGAATGACGAATGCGTACCCCCCCAATAGCATGTATGCTATTGGGGGCAGCTGTGAACTGCTTCACTACTGCCGACCAGACTGCTTCTTCTCTTCTACTGTCGAGGCTGGAGACTCGAAACTGATTCCCAAGACTGTATTTTTCGCAGTCTTTATATATCTTCCAAAAGCGGAAATTGTTTCTTCCGGTTTTTTTCTTGATCACGCGACGCCTACGCGACGCCTACGTAAATTCTCAGAGACCCTGTCTATTTCCGCTCTGCCGGAAATAGGGTCAAAGTGACATCCGCTACTTTTCATCAACCGGGAACGCCCACGCTTCCTCAGCCTTCTTCGGCTGGGGCCAGATTATTATATTACAGTAGGTTCTTCCATTCTTTTGAGTCTTTCTTCGGAAAACCATTTTTTTTTTTGGCTTTCATAATAACCAGTGGGCTCATGCTGGCAAAATATTTATATCGATATACCTTCTTAATGACGGCAACATAATTATTGATGTACATACAATTTAAAAAATAATCCAAGCCCCTGAATGTGACAGAAGCAACATGAACGAGTGAAGGGAGCTCATCCCTTGTTTCCTGTTTAGGATGTGGTTTCCGGCTTTCTCTTTTCCAATCTTTTCACTCTTACGTAGCCCCCTGCACATCAGTGGCGTTACCGACTTGCTCGGGGTGATATGATTAAAAAAAGATATAACCGCAGACAGATCTGTTTCGCTGTATCATAGCTCATCAGAACGCTTAGACATCCGATTGCTTCTAGCCATGATTGAAACCCGACTGAATTGGCGTCAGTCGGTGATTCTACCTCTGAGTTATGGTAGAGGAAGGCTGACTTTAATATTCTCTGATATTCGTCCAATATTTCTTACAATATAAGTTCCTTAATCTGTTCAAGTTTCCATAATTTTCCTCCGTATTTCTGTGATTTTCTACCCGTTAAGTCTTGAACGAAAATTAACCCTTTAAACATACCCGGAGTCAGTTCGCTTAGTCTGAATCTTTCACTTATCTTATGGACAATTCCAACATATATGACAAAATCTTCTTCGTTTTTATGTCGAATTCATACATTTCCAACTATTGTTGAATAAATGGATTTAGTCGCTAAAATATTTTGTCAGAATATATAGTCATCAACTTTTGTTGCTGTTTCTAGAGTTCTAACAATTGCTGTTGCTGCCGTTATTGTTGATACTGTTGTTGAATTTGTGTCACAGAAGCAAATATTCGTTGAAGACGTTTTTTCTCCGCACAGAGAAAGATTTAAACCAACGTGGTTCCAATTCTCATTATCACTGGTATCATGTGCACAAAATCAAAACATATTTTTTACTACTTGTTATACTCAGTACGAGTTTCAGTTTCTCGTGCTGTAACTAGTATGAGGTTCGATCCTCATCGCCACTGTTAAGAATCGATTTCTAGTGCTTACGATTTAAAGTCTTGCTTCAGGCACTTGCTGTGTGGTCTGTAAAAAATATTCTTACTGATTCTAACTATTTTTTTAAATCAGTTGAAGTTCTTTTATATAGAACTAAACTAGTTCAATAGTGTCGCTGGAGTGCTATTTACTCCACAATAGATTAAAACAAACTGAGATAGATAGATAGATAGATAGATAGATAGATAGATAGATAGATAGATATAGATACAGATAGATAGATAGATAGATAGATAGATAGATAGATAGATAGATATAGATATAAATATATAGATAGATATAGATAGAGATATATAGATAGATAGATAGATAGATAGATAGATAGATAGATAGATAGATAGATATGAACAGAGTGGGATATATAGATATGAATGTGTTGAGATAGATAGATAGATAGATAGATAGATAGATAGATAGATAGATAGATAGATATTATTCATAAAGGTTCTACCCAGTTCCATAAAGATATAGGAATCTAAGTTCTTTTGGGGTTTTTTTTAGTCATATCGCCCCAAGCAAGATAGTTGACTAACACTGGTTCGCAGGGGATTAAATAGGAGGAATGTTATGACAAAGAGTGACAGGTTATAGGGGGTATCAGGAAGTGGGTAAGACAAGGATGAGAATACTGATGAGAGTGGTGTGGATGGAGAAAGGAGCATGAGAGAGAGGATGCATGTCAGTGAGATAGGAGATGACTATTGACTTTACATTTAAATTCTTAGATATTGTACCTGTCTGGGAAGCAAGTAGACGGAAGGGAATTCCACAGGTGAGGAGTGCGAGAAAAGGAGCTGATGGTGTAGAATTTGCGTTTACATTTTAGTGATTTCACAGTAAAAGGGTGGAACCTAGTTACTAATCTTGTTGCTCGAGTAAATTCATATATAGGGGGCACCAGTGAGCTAAGTTCATCGGAACAGAAGCCGTGAAAGTACTTGTAGAAGAGACGCAGGGAAGCCACATTGCGCCGCTGAGAAAGTGACAGTATCTGAGCTGCCAAGTCAGGATCAATTTGTCATGGACCCCTAGGTGGATAGCAGGGTCATCCGATCAGATATGGCAGCAGTATTTAATGCACGAGCGGATGGTATATATATATATGCAGGATGGTTTCAGACGGGAAAAACTAAATAGATATGATAGATACTGGTAGCTCTTTATTTGCATATTTTTTATAAGTCGGATTTTTTTCAAATTCTACTCCGACTTTAAGAACTTCTTTCTGCAACCATTGCCTTCAACCGACGGGGATTTTGCATTTCAAATGTTAACTATCTATTCAAAGGATGAAGCAATTAACAAAAATCAAAACACTTTCGATGAAAAGTCACGAATCTGTGAAACTAAAGAAAGTCAGTACCAATCAATTGGGTTAATTAATCGGTGAATCAGTCGCAATTAATTAATTAATTTGTAAAAATGAATTAAGACAATCCCATTATTTCGTACTCGCGTTAAGAGTTTTATAAGCATGAAAATGTACTTTTAAAACTTATCTTCTGAAATTTAAACCAGTTCAGTTAATTCAGCTTTGTTATCTTAATGACTCAGTAATGTGCTTTCGGGGTAAAGTGGATATCGGCTCGGAACGAAAAATCGGAGAGCCGAGTTCGAATCCCAATCGCTTTCGTTGCAGTCAGTTATACACAAATACACTTAACAAAAGGTATTAATCTGCCTCTTCTCTCTATTCTCAGCTAGTGGTTAAATAGCAGGAAAAATTGGGTTCTATAGCCACAGGACTACTGCAGAAAGTGATGGCAATTTACCCAATCAATCATGTCCCTTTCGAGACATGATCACCCAATCGTGTATGACGTATATCATTGAACTGAATGATTTTTGTGCCATAAGTATGCTGCGGATATCGTGGACTGAGCATGCAAACAACGATGAGGTGTTGGAAAGAATAGCAACAAAAAGGAAAATAATACTGAGGATCGGGAAGAGACAACTGAAGTTCCTGGGACATGCAATAAGGAAGAACCTGATACTGACTGGCCAGATAGAAGGAAAGAGAGACAGAGGAAGGCAGCGGAACATATTTGCAGGGCCTGATCAGGTGGGTGACGGAACGGGGGTTGCCAGGAGTAACAGGAGCAAACATACTAAGAGCCACATGGGATAGGGAGACGTGGAGAACCATGATAGCCTACGTCCTGAAGGGACAGAGCACATAGAAGAAGAAGAAGAAGAAGAAGAAGAAGAAGAAGAAGAAGAAGAAGAAGAAGGAGAAGAAGAAGAATGTCAACTATAAGATTATTCTTTATTTATTAGCTGTCTCCATTCAGGAGACAGACGATCATGGATTTCAACATTTTTCTATCACTTTTTGCTCGTAACATACCTTTTCCTGTTGTCCCTTTCAAGCCCTCCTCCACCTGCTCAAATCTAAGTATGTCACGCGTTGCTTTCTCTCTTTCTCTCTATCTGTCCTGTAATTATCAGATTCTCCAAGCATTCTTTCCTCATTATATATCCCAGAAATAAGACTATTAATGGTTGTATTTGTGACAGAAGAACAAAACTGGCGGATCAACAAGGCTTGGAGAATTCGATACTCACAAAGCATAATGAAGAGAAGATGGTCAAGGAGAAACATTAAATAATTAGGAGAAATGGTAAGAGATAAACTTAGATTTATAAAGGATAGGCAGTTAAAGAAAGCCATGGTCAGCCGCGCCCGGAACACATACAGCATTTCCTTCAATAAGACCAAAACATTAAACTAAATACAAGAGCCTTAACCTCATGCGAACGAGACTGTAATACGGATGTCTTGCACGACTCTAAACATCATTTAAAAAACATCTAAACTGATAGCTATATTCAAAGGCTTTCTCCATTTCATGTTTAAAAGCAACTTCGAGCTTATGAAGTAATTACATCTTAGCGAGGACAATCATTCCTCGAATCCAGACTTACCTCGCCGAAGCAAGGGAAGGCGACTTGTCTGCACGTGCGTTTGTAGACGTTATGGAACCGCGAGGCGAGCTCACGCAAGGCAGTTTTGGAATGACACGGTGCATGCGTCATCGGCGAAAGCGAGGCTGTCACATGCGAGAAATGTTGGTTTCTTGACCGAGACCATAAAGCATAAAAAGAGCCAACTCGTGAAGGCTACACCGGCGTTCAAGAGACAGTGCTTTGTTTACTATGAGCAGGGAACGGACTCCCGAGTGAAGCAGTGTTCCGGGTTCTACGTAGAGCAGCTGGGAGAACAGATACAAGCGGTCATTCAATCCTCTACCAACCACACTTAGTTAAACAAATACTACAGACAACCGCTACACAATCACGAACAAAGTACCTAATAAGAAAAATCACATCACATGCGGACTTTCAACACCAACAATTAAAATTCCTCTTTGCGTTTTCGCCTTTATTGCTTTTCTCATTTAATATCATATAGCAGAAGCTCCTCTCAGAAATGTGAGATATTCTAAAAACCTGGACATACATTTACTGTAGATAATCTAGCAATTAAGGCAATTTCTATATTTTCAGTCTTAGTATTTGAATTCCTTAACGTGCCATTTCTCTAATCTTCATGGCAATTTTTACCGGTGATATAGAAAGAGCTTTAATTGCTAGACTATCCACAGTAAATTTGTGGTGATACCGACCGAACAAAAGCGATGAACAGGATGTTTGCTCTCTCACAACAAAAAGGTAAATGAATTTAACTCGTCGTGCGCATCCGAGTTCGCGCAGATGTTCCGGTTGAAAAATAAAAATTAATCAAATATCAAATTTCCATTTCGCGAGTCTACGCGAATTTTATTTACCAGCCAATGGGAAGTCCGGAATCAAATACAAGCGTGAAATTCAAAACGAGCTTTTGATCCAAAAAGCGGATATAAAAAGCGGAAACAAAAAGTATCATCAGACAGAAGGACCGATAGGATAGAGTTACCAGTGCCTCCCCTTGACTTAAGTCGAGCGGCTACTATGCTGACCTCTTACCTTCTCCCCGCCTCAAAAGTACTTACTGACCTCAGGAGTGACCTCTTCAAAGACATTCCACACAAACCAGCATACTGTCTTACTGACCTTAGAAGTGGCAACTTCAAAATGAGCATTCATCACATACCTAAGCCTTTTATCTTTTTCAGCATTTTAAATTTTAAAATCATTTGAACATTCTAACCTCCGTTGGACCTTTATTTCAAGTATTGCTTTAAATGTAAAACATTAATTGACAAGTTTATATATATATAAATGTTATTTTATACTCAAGTTGCATTTCTTGATTTTATAATCATTTTATGACTTATAGTGGGCTATCTTCCACAAGGCCAAATTCTGTTTAACCTGCAACGGTATACAATTACCCTTCAGTAGAACGGAATCCTACTACAACTAGAGAAAGAATAAATAAGATGCCCGCTTAAATTTACCTACAGATTCTAACTTGTCGAATAATAGAATAACAAAAATGATGCAAACAAAAAGAAAATTAAAGATGTAAATGACGTCTTCTAGATTATATATCCCAAACATAAGTTACATTTTATTTAAATTGAAAAGTTTAGCTCTACTCTCTTTCTTCTCTTTCGTACATATGTGCAGGCTCATCATAATGAATATTTCTTTAAATCAATATCGCACGGATATCCGTTTTGATAATTCTTAATGGCGCATGTTGCTTAATTCTGCAGTCCAATCTCTGTGACGTCCTTCCTATGTAGCCATTACCACAACTATAAATTAACTTATAGATAACAGAAGAAATATGATGGAGAGGAAGTAAGTCTTTTTTATAGATAGAAAAGCATAATGAGTGTAAATATGTACTCTAATCTGAGTACAGAAATAACAGGAAGTAATTACTTTAGACATTTGCCTAGACAAAAGCTCACGATGTGAACCAATGTAAAGAAGCCTTAAATAAACTGGACATTTTTTCCATAGTATAGGGCATATCCTTAGAAAAATTGTTTATTTTATTACGCATCACACCATTAACAACATCCCCCTCCCCACTTTGTCATATTTCATCTTCAGTTTTAGTATTTTAAATATTGAAGAATTAAAAAAAGTCCCAGTTGACCCTGACGAAAAAAGGGATTGAAACCGGTTGGTAATTTTCGTGTTCCTTATTTTTTATTCCATCAACTTCAAAAAAGATGCCTGTAATTATAAAATTAACTTTATTCTTGCTGTGATAAAATTTTGTACTGATCTTAATCTATATATATATATATATATATATATATATATATATATATATATACATATATATATATATATATTGTAAACATATATTGTTAAATATAAGAGACAATGAATATATATTATGTTTAATCAGGAGCCGTTCTAAACATCGTATTTTACCTTTTATTTCATGTGAAAATAAGGACAAAATTTCTCTAACATTTGGATATTTTTTTAATTATGTTGTTTCTAAGCTTTTGGCTCACATGAGCCATCTTCAGAGTGGTTACAGGGACGTTAACATAAAAACATCCACCATCAAAATGATTTTATCTTGTGTTGACATAAAACGCTGCTAAACAACGATAACAGTTACCAATTAGCAAACGCAGTTCGTAAATTTGTAATGCAGTTCTATGACGTCACACCGCTTGTGAACTCGAAATGTTAACAGAGCCATATATTAAAATATATATATATATATATATATATATATATATATATATATATATATCAACAAAGAACTATAAATAAAATAAACCATAAATAGAGCTTTAGAACAAAAGTTATACACTTTTTTTATTCAGACTGATAGGCGCCAACATAGAGGAAAAATGTTAACGATTTAATATTGAAGAACACAACTAATTCAGATTTATTTTGTTCTGACCTAAGGAATCCTATCTGGCGCGGGTAAAATCTGTTGTCAAGCCAACGAAGCAGTTTTCCATTTTGTCTAATATATCAAACATTAGTTTGAATATTACATCCCACTCACGCGCGCACACACTCACATACTCCTTATATATATATATATATATATATATATATATATATATATATATATATACTAGAGACTAAATGTAAGAATAGAAATTTAAAATTTAATAGAAAAAACGTTCTCCAATCTATGATCTAATTAATAATTAAAAATTAAAATTTAATAGAAAAAATATATTTTTTAAATCCAAAGTTAAGATTAAATACACTAATTTACATTAATTATAAAGACACTGCTTAAATAAAAATATCCGGTTCCAAACTCGACTGGCTACTCTAAGAAATACAATCGATATAAAACTTACAACGTTAAATCTGTCTAGAGGTGAAAGACCCTCATTAATCAACCACTTTAACTAAACCCTCTCCAAAATTCCAACGGTCAGAGACACCCCCCTATCACTAATCCTCACCAACGCCTCTAACTAAACTGTCCAAATATAAGGAAATGAGACATTGAAGATTCAGTGTCGAAACAAACGTACCTTTGTCGTGAATATATATAGAAAAATTATGTACATGTTCTAAAATATAATGTATAATAAATATTAACAGCTCTATATATTATAATTCGAGCACTGTTTAAATTAATGTTTTGGACGTTGTAAGAATTCTTTCTTCGTTCTGTATTCACTCTGGTATATATATATATATATATATATATATATATATTTAATTCAGATACTTTAATCCAAATGAAAAAAGCAGGAAGGTAAATTCCAAAAACCCGATCCTAATTAATATTAAAAATTGTATTTTAATATTAAAAAATGATACAGGAAGAGATCTCCATGTAATAAAATATTACAGAGCAAATATAAATTAAAAAAGGATTAATTCAATGATGTGAGAACTGAAAGGATTTTTCGGTTGCTGAGGTGATGTGTTATCCCCCGTGGGGATTTTCACATCGAAATGGTTATTCAACATCATTGAATTAATCCTTTTTTAATTTATATATATATATATATATATTATAAGTTTGTTATTATTTGGTTTATAAAAGCATAATATCACTTCAGAAATATTTTCATGTTTCAGAACAATACTGTTCTTCTTTCGGTGATATATTAAAATTAATGGTGAAAATGATTTATTTTTAAATTGTAAGATGAATTCATGGTTGGTTATTTTGAAAATTAGAGAGGGGTAGTTGGAGGAAATGCTTTAGGTGTGTCAATATTGTTCAATCAAAAATAAGAATTATGTAACCATGGAATTTTAATATTTGGGTAATGAAAGGGGGAAGGATGGCTTGGATCTAGACATGTCACTTTTTAATTTGTCTGGATAAGGTACACAGTGGGACCATAGATTTTCTAAATGGGTAAACAATAATTTTAACAGTAGGTTGCATTTTAGGTTCTTTTTATTGAACAATAGATTTTTTACTACTATTTCATGAGTGAAGGGGCCAGAATGTTTATGTCAGAATTAGGATTAGATAATTATGTTATACATAGTTATATGTTAAGAACTACCATTAAGTATTGTGTGGGTCATTTATTTTAGTAAAATATTTTTTTTAAATTATGTTAGAGAATGATTTAAAAATAAAACATTGTAATTAATTAGATTTTTGAAAAACTTATTTCTCTTTGTAGTGGGACGAGAAAATACTAAAATAGGTAAATACGAAAGTTGGATTTTTTAACTACTTTCTTTTAATGTATACTAGCAGTATAGCCCGGTGTTGCTCCTGTGTAATGAAAGCTTTAAAACTAATCCATGGCACATTGAGCTCAGACTCTTGGGACGTTGGCACGAAAGACTAAAAAGCAATAGTTGTTTCCAGTTAAAGTGAAACCGTAGACTGACACACAAACATCTTACCTTTCATATATATATATATATATATATATATATATATATATATATATATATATATATATATATCTGTCTCTATATCTATCTATCTATGACATATAGCATACTAGCACGGCGTTGCTCGGGTGTAATGAAAGCTTTAAAACTAATCCATGGTCCTTGAGCTCAGACTCTTTGAACGTTTGCACGAAAGCCTAAAAAGCAATAGTTGTTTCCAGTTAAAGCGAAATCGTAGACTGAAAGAAAAATGAATGGAAGTAAGTCAAATTTTGATTTCCTGGTATCCATATCAAATAAGATTTTTCGTCGTAAACTGAATTTTGAAGGCTAAATAAGTCCTCTGAGTAAATGGTATCATGGCTGAGACTAAGAACAACAATTATACCTACTTAGAGCCAAACCCGAAGCAAAAACTAAAATAAAAGGGCTGAAAAAATACACATACAGGCAGATAAACAGACACGTACACAAACATCTTGCCTTTTATATATATATATTATCGATTATCTGCACTATTGTAAGAACTGCAACTTTGAAACTTCTGGATATCGTTTCTGATGTCTTTGTCTATGCGTGTATCAAATTTGATTAAAATTGGACCACTCCTTCTATAACCCGATTTTTTCGATTTTCTATATTTATCTGGGGTACCTCGACACAAAACCTAGCTATGAACACTCGCAGACGCTTATAGTACAACTTTGTAAATTTTCAAGAAAATAGGTTCAGCCGTTTCGGAGTCTATATGTAACGGACACACACACATACAGACACACACACACAGAGACAAAGTTCCATTTATAAATAAGTTTATATATATATATATATATATATATATATATATATATATATGTTTTGGCTTCATCCTGAGATGTTTTTTTAGAAATGAGAATTATCTAGTTCAAAAGACCGTTTATTTGTGTTGGATTTGTTATTTTTTGGGTGTTAGAGGGGTTGGTCTGTATTTTGAGTTCCGTTGACCTTTCTAGTGGTCTTAGGGTCAAGTGTTTGTTTTTGGCAGTGTTCATGATAGGTTAATCTATTAATCTTGAAAGGGCTGGTGGTGCTGGCGCCTAGCTTGTTTGGTTTAGGGGTTGGTAGGTGTTGTTTTGTTTTGGGGTTGGTTTCTCCTTAATTTAATGTATGTTATTTTGTATTGTGGTGTGTGCTTTTTCTTGTTTTCTTAATTTTTTTGTTTTTTATAAAATATACCTTTTTCAAAATATATCTTTCATAAAAAAGTATAGGTGTTGGTAGATTTTGTGATGTTTTGGGGTTGGTTTCTCCTTAATTCAATGTATGTTTTTTTTGGGGGGTGGTTTTGCTGTTTTTTTTTTTGTTTTTTATAAAATATATTTTTTACAAAATATATATTTCATAAAAATATTTTATAATATTCCATAATATTAAGCTCTTTTATAATATTATGAAATATAACATTTCATAACATTCAAGAAATATATTTCTTTTATAAAATCTATCCTTTATACAAGATATTTTATAAATATAAAATATATTTTTTTTTTTAATTTATCGACTATTCTGTTACAACTGCATTATTTTTTTGTTGGTATTGTATAGGGTTTGTTTTCTTTTGGGGGGCTTCAGGTTGTTTTTTTTGTTTTTGTTTTTTTGTTTTTTTACTTAAATTTTAGCGAGAAATATTTGCAATGTTTGCATATTACTGCTAATTCATCTCTACGGTTTAGTAAATCGTTGCTGTTAGCGTACTGGAGAATGTCTAGTTTTTCACAGACATAAAGGGCAGATCTCGTTAAGTGAGTTGCAAGTTCTAGTCTTTTCTAGGATTTTCCATTTTACATTCGGTTTCTGTTTTGAATCCTTTAGCTTCCCAAAGTATGTGGAAAGGGATGTTTGGTTTCGGTATAAGCTGTTTTTAAATGAGGTTAGGTGCAAGTACCAGCGCTGCTTAAAAGTATTCTTAGTTGATCCGATATACACTTTATTTATAGTTGGATTTTCGATGGATGTTATGTTGCATTGATAGATTATTGAGGTTGTTTTGCATTTATTTTGTAGTGGGCAGTTGCTAGGGTTTCTACAATTACACATGTTTTCGTTGTTGGGTTTGGTTGTGTTTTGGTTGCCGGTTTTATTTTGGTTTACGTGCTGATTTAGGATATATTTGTTATGGTTAGTTATGATTTTTTCTAGGTTCTTTGTGCAGATTTATCAAAGTATGAGTGTATTTTTGTTGAAGGTTTTACTGAGGGGGTTATTTGTTGGGAAATGTTTTTTAATTAAGTTCAGGAACTTCTGTCTTAGTTTGGTGTTGATCATTTGGTTGAAAGGAGGTGTTTACCAAATGCTTTTTCTGTTTCTACTTTTCTTGTTGGGGTTGTTGTTTGTTATGTATTGGATGTCTTTGTTTCTGTAGCCACTTTCTTTTAATGACTTGTTGTAGAGACTTTTGTGTTTGTTGAATATTTCTTTGTTGGACGAGTTTTGGCTGATTCTATGTTCTATGGAAGAGGGTATATGTTTGATAATACTAGGTGGTGGTTTGACTTTGGGTGGATGTATAGTGGGTATTCTTTGGGTTTAATGTATGGTTTGTAATTGTTGTTGACTAAATCTAGTGTGATATCAAGGAAGTTTGCTACTTTTAAATTTGTGTTGACTATAACTTTTAGGTTTAAAACTTTGAATGCTCTATGTATTAGTTTTCTGATTTTGTCTGTTTTAAAGTGTGTGGAGTTTTTTTACTATCATTAGACCGTCGTCTCTATATAGCCCTATGTCCTGTGTGTTAATGTCTCTCTCTCCCTCTCTCTCTCTCTCTCTCTCTCTCTATATATATATATATATATATATATATCAAATGAACCAGTTACCAAGCTGATGAATGCCGAACAGATGAAAAGTACGCTACAGAATAACATTTCAATTAACGATCTTTCGGCTGTTGCATTTTGTCAGTTTCCCTATGATTACTGAAGTTAAGCTACGTCGATCTTCGTCAATACCTATATGAGTGACCGCATGGAAATACCAGATGCTGGAAGCTTAGATTTCATGGTGTTTGAATGGTTAACGGCGTTATCCAAAAAGAGCCGCGTTCTAATTCCAATTTATTTCGTTACAAATACTGCAAATACCCTTCGTAAAGGTATGAATCCACCTCTCCTCCCCACCAGCTATGGATTAATTGGTGAGACCTTTATTCGTAAGTCATTAATATAGCCCCAAAAAATTCTTACAATCAAAAAATATTTTCTAATTTTGAATAACCTGCAAAGGGTTCATAAGCCATAAAAAATGGATCAATCAGTCAAATACTGATTAGCAACACAGGTTTTTCTTTTAGATTCATTTACATTCTTTGAAACATAAATAGATAGAAACTATTGTGTCCACAAAGTGTGGGATCAGATTATATATTGATTTTAATATAGCATTAGTCCCCCATTTTATATCTACATTAATATTTTGTGTTAGTTAATCAAATTCTGATTACATATGAATCCAATTCTTCTCCTCCCCAGCTATGGGTTAATTAGTAAGACATATCACAAAGCCATTTTTAAATCATTACAAGTGAAACTCATAAATATGATCCATCACTAAAGATGCTGAACAATAGTCAGCTCCTTGAATCACTCCAGAAAGTGCCTGATCTACTTTTGTCTTGCTTTGATCTGTGGTGACTTCACCTTTTGAGATACCATAGTAAACTTTAAACTCAGTCATACTTATAAAAACATCAAAAGGTTTAGGCTTTTCAGTGGGTTGACCTAAAAAGTAATTTCATAACCACCAAATGCAGAATTGGATCTTAAAGGATATCAGTGGTTGTACAAATATAAACATGAAGTGAACACAGCTAAGCTTAAGATATATACATATAAGACAATTGGATGATAAGTTATATAAATGCCCAAGTTATGAGGGAGGTGTTAGAAAGTCAAGAAGAAAAAAATCTCCCCCTTCACAACCTACCTTAATTTGACAAAGTTCAGAAGTAAACAGTGAATTCCTCGAAAATCAAGTTAGTAACATTTCTTTATCACTGATTGGACAATGAGCTTCCTCTTGTAACAATGAATGGTTGCACTCTCAACAAGGCTCCAGTCTTTGAACGTCTACTAGGACTCAAGTTCACTCAAAATCAGAAGTGGAACTCATAAATATGATCCATCACTAAAAATGCTGGAAAATAGTCAGCTCCTTGTACCACTCCAGAAGGTACATGGACTTTTGTCTTGCTTTGTCTTTACAAGTGTCAGATTAGACCCAGAATGAAGTATTGTTGCCATGTTTAGACTGGAGCTCCCTAATACTAACTTTACAGCCTTGATAAAGTTAAAAATCTTCCTTTCTTCTATTCAGCCTCTTCCTCACAGATGCAACATTGAAAGCCTACCGCTACTCTCTCTTGTTATGTAAGTTTGTATGTGTGGGTGGTGTAATGGATAATGGCTCACAATTATTAATCAAAGATCTGAGTTTCAATTCCTGTTGGGTTAATTATTACATGCAAATACCCTTGGGAAAGGGATTAATCTACCTCTTTTCCTCTCTTTAATTAATAAGACTTGTATCACTAAACTATTATTGTCTAAAAAAAATAGAATTCTTCCAATCAAAAAATATTTTCTGAATTTAAATAATCTGCAAATAGTTGATAAGCCATAGAAAACAAACCAATCAGTGAAATACTGATTAGCTATACATGTTTTTCTTTTAGATTCATTTACATTCTTTGTAACATAAATAGGTAGAAACTATTGTGGCCACAAAGTGAGGGATCAGATTATATATTGATTGTAATATAGCATTAATCTGCCATTTTATATCCACATTATAATTTTGTGTTTGTTGATAAAAATCTGATTACATATGAATTCAGTTCTTCCCCTCCACAGCTATGGGTTAATTAGTAAGCCATATCACTAAATCATTATTATCTCAAAAAGAATTCTCACAATCTAAGAATATTTTCTAATTTAAATAACCTGCAAAAGATTGATAACCTGTAGGAAAAATCAATGCATACAATCAAAATATATTGCAAAAAACATTTTTATGGATATATTTATTGTAGGCATATATATTGGTATTTTATGCATTATGAAATTCTTAATAATAAAGTTGGGTTAATTATTATATGCAAATACCCTTGGAAAAGGGCTTGGTGTTTATGTCAGCGAACACCTCCCCCTAGCTGGTGTGACATCTCTTGAATCCCTGGATCATTCTTTCACGTCCATCCGTCTCTCACTTCTAAGCTCGATAAGCTATCTCTTCTTTCTCAACCGCTCCCCCTCCTCCTCTGACTGTTCGGTACTTGACAGCATCTCTAACAATATCGACAAGGCCATTTTGTGTTTGGTGACTTTAACGTCCACCACACCAAGTGGCTGGAAAACTCGGTCAATGACCTTGCTGGTGTCCACACAATGAATGTTTCAATCACCCAATCCCTTACGCAAGTGGTGGACTTCCCCACACGTTTCTCCAATAACCCTAACAGAAGGGACTCAC
Source organism: Ascarosepion bandense (assembly GCA_037127315.1). Lineage (NCBI taxonomy): Eukaryota > Metazoa > Mollusca > Cephalopoda > Sepiida > Sepiidae > Ascarosepion > Ascarosepion bandense. The sequence goes on from JBBBDQ010001353.1 coordinate 5,502,302, forward strand.
TACAAGACCTCTGCTTCACTTCCATCCCAGACTCTTGCACTACCAGGCAGCTCAGCCCTCTCGGAAACTCTGACCACGCCGTAGTTTCCGTCAACATCTCATACCACTCCCACTCTACCCAAGAAACCCAGACCAGCAGAGTATCCTACTGCTACCAAAGAGCAGACTGGGATTCGTTCCGAGACTTCCTGCGTGACGGCCCTTGGAACAACGTTTTTAGTCTTCCCGTCGAAGATTGTGCATCCGAGGCCTCCTCTTGGGTTAAGGCTGACATCGATGCTTTCCTCCCTGCCAGAAAATTTCAGCTTAAATCCCATTCGTCTCCCGGTTGCTCGGCCGCCATTGTCCACCAGGATCATTTCTTCCGGTTCTATCAAATTTACGCGTCGGACTAAAACTTTTCGCCTCAGCTCGTAATAAGTGTAAAAAGATCCTAAACGAATCTAAGATGTTGTTTGCTGTCAAAATGAAGCAACGCATAGCATCCTGTAAGTTCGGCGCCAAAGACTACTGGCGACTCTCTAATAAATAATACTTAATAAAAGTATGTCTTCAATACACCGCCCCCCAAATCAATGAATTTCAGGTCCTCACCTCTTCAGCGCACAAGGCTGAATGCTTTGCTTGCAGATTCTCGACTAATTCGAGACTGGATTCGTCTGGAGTTTCTACACCCGATTTCGCACCTAGAACTGAGGTTGAACTTAATGACGTCCACATTACACACTCGCTGGTCTCTAACGTAATCTCAAAACTTGACCCTCACAAAGAGAGTGGAGGGGACGGAATCCCAATCATAGTCTTAAAGAAATATGCCCCTGAACTATCCTCTGTCCTCTCTAAACTCTACAATTTTTGCCTATCTGCTTCTTGATTTCCTGCCTGTTGGAAGTCTTCCTCTGTAGTTGCTATATTTAAGAATACTGTAGATCCTCGGACCCCGCAAATTACCGCCCTATCAGCCTTCTTCCGATCTTTGGCAAAATGTTCGAAGCCATTATCAACACCGAAGTGGTTCAGCATCTCACAGCCCACTGGCTCCTCTCTGACAAACAGTATGATTTCCGCTTCACCAGGTCTACTGCTGATATGCTAACGACCATCACTGAGTATATATACCAGGCTCTCGACAAGAATGGCGAAGCACGAACCGTTGCCTTGGATATCTCCAAAGCGTTCGACAGAGTCTGGCATGCTGGCCTTCTATGCAAACTGCGAAGCTATGGTATAACTGGGCATTTGTTTGACCTAATCAAGTCATTCATCTCTAACCGCACATTGAAGGTGGTATTAAACGGACATGCCTCCCAAAACTACCAAACGAACGCGGGTGTCGCTCAAGGCTCTATCGTAGGTCCTACGTTTTTTCTGATCTACAGTAATGATCTCCCCGATGCCATAAGATCCCAAGTAAGCATGTATGCCGATGACACCACAGTTTACTCTCGCCCCAATCAAAAATCTGGTGTGGGCGACAAAGCGAACCTCGCTCCCGAGTTTCAAAAGGACCGTCAACCATAGTGGACTGGTGAAAGAAATTTTAATACTTCCAAAACGAAGCTGCTATCAATTAACCATCATAGACAATCGCACCTACCTCCCATTAGCATGAAACTGGCTTGCCTCACAGAGAGTTAAACACTACACCTCCTTGGCCTCACACTCTCAGCAGACCTCAAGTGGAATGACTATATCGAATCCATTGCTAAATCCGCTGCTCTGTACAGGGCCCGTTAGTTTTTCCCGTTTGAATCTATCTTGCACATATATAAATCTACCATCCACCTGTGTATTGAATACTGCTGCCACATCTGGTCAGGTGCCCCTGCTATTCTCCTCGGGGTTCTTGACAAAATACAATGGATAATCTGTAATGTGATCGATACCGACTTGGCAGGCCGGCTGCAGTCACTTTCTCACCGGTGTGACGTGGCTTCTCCGTGTCTCTTCTGTAAATACTTTCACAGCTTCTGCTCCGATGAACTTAGATTACTCGTGCCCTCTAGGTACGAATTTGCGCGAGATGCTTGATTAGCAACTAGGTCTCACCCTTTTACCGTGAAAGCGATAAAATGTAACCGCAATTTCTACTCCAGCAGCTTCTTTTCTTGCACTTCCCGCCTGTGGAATTCCTTTCCACATACTTGCTTCCCCGTGAGCTACAATGTCCAGGAGATAAAATGTAAGGTCAATACACCCTCCTTCTGACATTTCCTGTATCTAACCACTCTTTCTCATCACTTTCCCTTGTTTAACCACCTGCGCAATAGTGGAAGGGGAATGCCTTGCTTGGGGTGAAATGATTATAAAAAAAAAATGACTTGTATCACTAAACCATTATTGTTTCAAAAATAAAATTCTTACAATCAAAAAATATTTTCTTTTTTTTTAAATAACCCTCAAAGGGTTGATAAGCCATAACAAATGGATCAATCAAACAATTCGCAAGAAAAAAGTTTGGTTTGAACAGCCTCTTCCCATGGCTGCTGGTATTATTATCGCCAATAAGATTCTTAGAATCTAAAAATATTTTCTGGCTTTAAATAACCTGTAAATGTTTGATAAGCCGTAGAAAACAGATCAATCAAGCAATCAATTCGTAAGAAGGAAGTAACGTTTGAATAACCTCTTGAATTGCTGCTATTATTATCGCTGAAAAGATTCTTAATCTTTTCGGCGATAAAAATAACAGCAACACTGGGAAATGTAAAACTACATAACCTGCAAATGATTGATAAGCCTTAGAAACGTATCAATGAATGTTTTGAAAGAGCGTTTTGGAGATAGAACTTCGGCAAATATGTAGTTTGAGTTAAAGCAACTAGTTATTTGGGCAGTAAAATCCACTGATATCACACACATAGACTATTTTTTATGGCATATATTTGGCATATGAAGACTTTAAGAATTTAAATGAAGAGGCAAATTTGATATCACAGGAAAATACTAAAAAATTCAGCAAGAAGTTTCAAAATTTGCATTAATACATGCAGCTTCTCTGTGATGAAATATTCATTTACCTTATTTTTAACAAGTGTCACGGACATTTCTACTGATATAAAAAATAAAGTCAGAATTTTCTTTTGAATCTGTAATTTAGTTGTTTATTTTGGTTGTTCTAGAAGATCCAGGTGATGTAATGGTGAGCTGATTGGATTGAGAAATCAGCATTCCAAACGAGTTTCTAATATTCACTTTTATGCAAATAATCTTTGGAGATATACACTACAGAGAAAATATTTGGGGCCACACTGCATTTCTCTAAAAGTAAAACACGTTAAAATGAGACATTCTTGTATGTTTTAAAGTAAAAGATGAAATTTTTATAACTACAGTGAATTTGATTTTATTTTTCAAAAAATAAGGACTTACCGATAAACAGATTGTCATACAACATCATCAGATTTCGTTTTCATCTTGTTAGGGCGCCGCTCCTATTTTACTACAAATGGACTGTTTCCATTGCTATATATAGCAATGGTGGATTCTCTACAAGGCAGTCGTAGAGAGTCACTAGACTGACGACTCTACGACACTGTCAGCTCTCTGCCTTCGCGTAGAGGGCGCTCTCTGCTTCCGAGCAGAGAGCATTAACCCAGTCGTGGTTTCGCCGAAGGGTAGAACCACAACTGGGGAAAAATAGACAGATATTTTTTGGCCCGGCTATATGGCCGGGAATACCCACTATAAAATGACCATGTGTCACATCCAGCCTACGTGGGAAGGCTAGTAAATACAGTCGTAGAGAGTCACTAGACTGACGACTCTACGACACTGTCAGCCCTCTGCCTTCGGGTAGAGGGCGCTCTCTGCTTCCGAGCAGAGAGCAATAACCCAGTCGTGGTTCCGCCGAAGGGTAGAACCACGACTGGGCAAAAATAGACAGACATTTTTTGGCCCGGCTATATGGCCGGGAATACCCACTATAAAATGACCATGTGTCACATCCAGCCTTCCGTGGGAAGGCTAGTAAATACAGTCGTAGTCACTAGACTGACGACTCTACGACACTGTCAGCCCTCTGCCTTCGGGTAGAGGGCGCTCTCTGCTTCCGAGCAGAGAGCAATAACCCAGTCGTGGTTCCGCCGAAGGGTAGAAGCACAACTGGGGAAAAATAGACAGACATTTTTTGGCCCGGCTATATGGCCGGGAATTCCCACTATAAAATGACCATGTGTCACATCCAACCTACGTGGGAAGGCTAGTAAATACAGTCGTAGAGAGTCACTAGACTGACGACTCTACGACACTGTCAGCCCTCTGCCTTCGGGTAGAGGGCGCTCTCTGCTTCCGAGCAGAGAGCAATAACCCAGTCGTGGTTCCGCCGAAGGGTAGAACCCCGACTGGGGAAAAATAGACAGACATTTTTTGGCCGGGCCATATAGCCCGGAAATCCCAGATATAAACTGACCATGTGTCATATGTTGCCCTTACTGGGAGGGACAGCTAAATAATGTCGTAGAGAGTCACTTGAGAGTCTCTAATGAGTTACTAAAGAGTCAGTGCGAGTCAGTGAAGAGTTAGTCACACTTCCGGTGGCGTACCGGAAGTAATCACGTATACATACGTCTTACGACGGATTGGACTCTTGTATCTTTTCTATTGTAAATATTACTAATTACTTCTGTACATACTAACCGTCTTTCCGCGGAATACAACTTATATTCTGATTCTGTTGTTGAGTTATTCATTTATACTTGGCGACATAACACATCTATAAAACCATCACCTGCCTTAATTCTGTCACATACTTCTGTCACATACTTCTGTCACATACTTGATACACGCTTAAGCGATTATGTCACTTTCAATCTCTAAGCAGTTTTCCCCGCACTAGGTTGCCATTTCTTTCTGCAATAGATTGGCTGCCAGCCAAGGTTACAAAATCTACTCTGTCTTGCTATTACACCTCATAGCTGAAAAGAATAGAAATGGACTATTAACTCCTCAAGGGTATTTGCGGTGAGGTAGATGCGACGAATTTAACAGGAATTCGAACACCGCACTCTGATTTTTCATACCGGGCCGATATCCACTATACCACAATTTAATTACTGCTTTACAAATTCTTCTTTTTAAAACAGTAGATGATCTTAAATCACTAAAAGAACTCGCTTTCTGTCGATTTTATATGAGCTAAGAAACATCTGATATCTAAAGTAGGATCGTCTATCTCGAACTATTTATACCTGAAATTTCTAGGGACATAGGTACAACACTGGCGACTCACCTAGATTAGGCACTTAAAGGTGTATTTTCAATAATAATAATATATATATTTATATAGTCAGATATGTTTCACTGTATCACAGCTCATCAGTACGGTTAGACTCCGATTGCTTTTTAACCCAGGATTGAAACCCGACCGCATTGGCGTCAGTCGGCGATTCTACCTCTGGGATATGGGCGTTCGGTAGAAGAAGGCAGACTTTTTATTATCATTATACGCGCCCAATAGCCAGAGTGCTCTAATTCATTTTACTGAATGAGCGATGCGTACATGCCAGAGTAGCTACTGTTTTTTCAAAGTTTACCATTCTTCCAGAGTGCTCAATCAGGGTGTGAGAGCGTAATATATATATATATCAACAAAAAAATCTTGATATCCAAAGTAGGATCGTCTACCTCGAACAATAAATAAGATAAACTATAAACAGATCGACCATCGAAATGAGAAATTAAAACAAGAACTTTAGAACTCTCCTATCAAATTATTGGAGGTAACTAAAATGTCAATTTATTATTTCCGAACTTTTGTTATGCATTTTTGTGTCTACTTATTCACTTTCCTTAATGGTGGTTTCTTGCTGACTATGCATCCCTGAGCTCCGCTGATCTAAATCAAGTTTTAGCAATTGAGAGTGACACCTATTGATGTTGAGAAGAATTAAGTTCAGTTGTCAAAACTGGAGCCTTTTTATTCTACTAATTTTGTTCTGTCAGTAATAACGTATTTATCTTTAGCAGCAGTTGCGACCTTTTGTAGTCCAGCTCTTTTATCTCGAAACATTTGCATCAGTTTCTTATCGCCTTTGTCACGAACCTTGGACCCCATGTCTAGAAATCATCAAATTTTTAGCAATTTGTCTTTGAGAGCAGCCTTCTTTGAATAATATTTAAATTTGTGTTCTCACCTCAATTTTTTGCTGATTTATCTTTTTACATTTGAAAATAACGTATTTATCTTTAGCAGCAGTTGCGACCTTTTGTAGTCCAGCTCTTTTATCTCGAAACATTTGCATCAGTTTCTTATCGCCTTTGTCACGAACCTTGGACCCCATGTCTAGAAATCATCAAATTTTTAGCAATTTGTCTTTGAGAGCAGCCTTCTTTGAATAATATTTAAATTTGTGTTCTCACCTCAATGCTTTGCTGATTTATCATTTTACATTTGAAAATTAAAAATAATAAATTAAAATAACAGTACGATCTTTCCCGATGACACCGGGGAGGTTGTCGTGAGTCCAATCAGGCCAGCCTGTATTCGTGCGTCGAAACTTAGTCGATATTGTTCGCGAATGGCCAACAATAAATCTTTGCGAACCACAAATTTGAACTTTGTCCGATGACACGCTTTCATTTAACAGCACGATTTTTACCGATGAAACAAAGGCGGCTGCCGTGCGTCCGACACGCCGACATGTGGTCGATCTCGCTTAACAGCGCGAATTTTTCCCGATTACACAGTAATCTCAAAATGCTACTGAATGGTTAATGTATAAAACAAAATATAATGTTTCTCGAACAAAATATCCATAATTTAGCAAAATGTATTGTGGACAGACGAATCATAATTTGAATTTTTTGGCAGTAAGAGAAAACTTTAAAACGACTGAAAATTAAAAGCAGATATACTGTAGTTACTGGATTTTTGTCTTCTACTAAACAAAAAATAGAATTTCATTTCAAGACGTTTTTTTTAGAAATGCAGGGTGGCCTCAGACTATAATACGTAGTATAAGCTTCCCTCTTTCCTCCCTGTCAGGTATGGTTTAAATAGCAGAGTACACTAACATCTCTAGCATTGGCTCATAACGAGGCTAAAGAAGGAGACATCTGAATACAAAACCGTATACAGTAGTGCTGCCATATATGAATTGAAGTTGCCTAATTCTCGCTTTCATCTTTCGTTCTACCAGTTCAGACTTTTAAAGTAAAACCCTACCACGCAATGTGCACAGAGTCGAACCATCTTTATTTCATTCGTATTAGATCTCTAACGGGAAGGTTACATTTGTCATGCTTTTTTCCACAAAGAATTTTTAGAACGGACTCCCGCGGGGATGTTTCAATCCCTATAATCCTTACTTCTTGAAGATATTCATTTAATCATCAACTCCTTTTTTTAAATCAGTATCCCACAAAGCATTCATTAACCATCTATCTTGAGTGACTCTTAAGCCTTGAAGTAGGTGAAAAAACTATTACAAAAATTCATGTCGTTGATTACGCCAGATTGTTATTTTTTTTTAATCATCTCACCCCAAGCAAGGCATGCCAATGCCACTACTGTGCATGGGGCTACATAAGGGAAGGTAAAGAGAAGGAGTGGTTAGACATAAGGAATGTCAGGTGGAAGGTGACAGATGAGTAAGGATAGCGAGGATGAGCGTTGGGCAGATGGGAAGAGTGCTTGATAGAATGGGAGCAGGTTAGTGTGTTAGGAGGTGTCTATTGACCTTACATTTAAACTTCTGGAGGTTGTAGCCGTCGGGGAAGCAATCGTTTGGAAGAGAATTCCACAGTCGGGAAGTGCGAGGAAAGAAACTGTTGGAGTAGAAGTTACGGCTGCATTTTATCGGTTTCACTGTAAAAGGGTGGGATCTAGTTGCTAATCTAGTATCTCGTTCAAATTCGTATTTAGGGGGCACTAGTGATCTAAGTTCATCGGAGCAAGTGATCGGAGGAGTTCATCGGAGCAAGTGATCTAAGTTATGTCTCGAAGATAATGTGATCTGTCTGCGCTCAGTATAGCTGCAGTGTAAACGACAAATTTGATCTGTGGGTGTTAGAGAAAAGCAAATATATCTAGTGGGGGAATGTCTGCACCAGGCATTGGCTAGCCAACACAGCGACAGTAATGAAAATGAGGAATCACACTAATTTGACGTGTGCATTCAACCCGATACAGCTTTATCGATCAAATAATTTCCTGTCTGTTTTTTTCTTTAATATATAAGTACTATTTACTAATATACTATTTGCTTTAAGCCTATTTGCTTTTATGCAGGGTTCATAAGTTATTTGGGGATAGTTTTATGCTTATTAAAAATGACACTTAGTAACAGATAATGATGTTTTTTTATTGATAGCTTATTCGATAATGTCTCTTCAGCATCGATAACGTCTTCTATGCGAGGTCTAAATAGCCTACATGCTAGAATCAAACATTCCTTGTTCATATTAGACATTAGTCTATGGAGGCTTTTAGGGATTCTTTAGTGTAATGAGGGTGCTCCTTGACCTCTTTCTCAACTAAATGGATTGAGTTCTAAGGAACTAAAAGGTGTAATATTATGGGTTATGTGATCTTCTGAGAAAAACCAAATGACATCTTTCTCTGCTGAATTTTTTTAGTTTATTGAAAAGCCTCTTAGTTCTGATTAAGCAAATATTATTGGCAAAGGTATGAATCCATCTCTTCTTCCCCTAGCTATCTGTTAAATAGCAGAACAGATTGGGTTCTATAACCTTGGTTGGAAATCATTCTACCGCAGAAATTAAGGGCAACATACTTCGGGAAAATCTTCTGCCCAGTCAGTCATGTCTCTTTCGAGACATGATCGCCCAAGCGTGTTTCATGTATGGGACTTAACTGACTGACTGAATTAAAGTTAAAATGAATTTTAAACCTGATTAAGGCTTTTGTTAAAGTAAAAATTTCTCGAACCCTGTGCCTTGAACTATTCAAACAAATTCACCATGAACTGTTAAAACCTAATTAAAATAATAATATAGGGTCGTGAGTGATCATGTCTCAATATCGCTTTTGTCCCTCGAGCTCTTAGTAAATAGATATCTTTTTGCTATCTTTGTTTTGCCAAAAATTACCCAAATTTGTTAGATGCTTTTCTCTTACCCTTTTGTATTTAACACACTCTGTGGATGGAAAATTATCTAAACACACTTTTTCTCATTATATATCCTTGGAATTTGAATTATCTTTTTGATTCTAAATAAATATTTTGTCTTTGTTGCCATTTTCTTCAAAATTCCGCCATTATTCACTTACAGTATCTATAAATATTTATTCTACATGTACGTCACAAATTGACCTTCAGTTACTGCACTACACTGAAGCCTATAAATCTCTCATCTCATCTGTACTCCATGCCTAAATAAGAAACGAGACCAAATATTCGAATAACCCTGAAATACGGGTTACGGCCAGTTTTAAAACAAGGAAGACATTAAATAGATTTTACGATAAAGTGCTGCAAAATTTCAAAAGCTGAATCGGACGCTGAAAAAGACCAAATCACACAAAGATGGTTAATTGCACTGCTTCTTCTATGTGCCGTATCCTTTCAGGACGTAGGAGATCATGGCTCTCCACGTCTCCCTATCCCTGGTGGCCCTTATCACGCTTTCTCCTGTAACACAACGCAACCCCCGTTCTGTCATCCACCTGCTCAGGCCTTTCAAATATATTATCCGCTGCTTCCCTCTGTCTCTTTTCCCCTCTATCTGGACTGTTAGTATCAGGTTCTCTCTCCAAGCCCTCTTTTCTCATTGCATGTCCCAGGAACTTTAGTCGTCTCTTCGTGATGCTCAATATTAATTTCGTTTTCGTTTCCATCCTCTCTAAAACCTCATCATTGCCCACATGCTCGATCCATGATATCTGCAGCATCCTTCTTTAGAACTACATTTCAGTTGCTTCAAGTCTTTCCTTCATCTTTGATGATGTTGTTCAACATTCACTGCCATTTTGAAGAACCGACATTGCATAGCAATCCGATACTCTCTTCTTTGTTTCTAGTGAAAGTTTCCTTGTGTCTTAATACTTTACTCAGCTTCTATGACACGTCCTTTGCGATGCCAGTTCGCCTTCGGATATCTATGTTGCACTTTGCGTCTTCTGTTAGAACACTGTTAATCAAGAAAAAGAGTTTTGAATTGGTCTCGGGACACCAAGCATCTTTTTTTAGCTAATTTTAGGCCGCTAAATCAGAAAATGACCTTACTTTTTCTTGGTTAGCTACCATTTTTACTGTACAGAAATGCCTCTTTTTCGAAACAAAAACATCTTTTTCACTTGTTTTCTACATATTTGCTATCGACCGATGGCAAAGTAAAATCGTAGAAACCTGTCAATTCGTATTTAAACCAATAAATATTAGTCTGATAATTTAGAAATACAAAATATCTTTTAATAACAATTAGACCCAAGTCTTTATAAATAACACGACTGATTATACCAAGATAGACAAATATTTTCATCAAATCACTTAATAAACAGCCTAAATAAAACCTTCGTGAACATAAGAACTATGGTAAAAAAAATGTATTTCTTGGTTGTCATGTCTAATGTTATTTTAGTCACTTTTGATACTTTAGCAGTACTAAGCCATCAATTGTTTGTCCTACTGTCAATGGTAACGCTTTCCATTGATTTGATAACATTACTTTGATAATTTATCTAGACGCTTATGTAAAGAATGAACCTTAATACTAATAAAGTTATTACTGATAAATTTTATCAGTTAATTTGAATTTTGGTGAAAGAATTTCTAACTCAAAAACACTTTTTTCCTATAGAAATAGTTTATTTCAGGTGGATGTCTCAAAATGCTCTGGCCACCTGAAAATTAATGGGTTTTTAGGACCGTCATTAACGAAATGTTGCGATCAGCCAAGATCGTAAATTGATGTTTTTCTCAAAAAATGAGAAATTTCAGTACAGAAAAACGGTAGCTGACCATAAAAATCTAAGGTCACTTTCGGAATCATCACCATTAAATTAGAAAAAAAAAGTGTTTTGTTTCCTGGCACCAAAAATCGTGTTGACTAGTGTTATTAATGTTTCCCTACTGATAAAATTTATCAGTTAATTTGAATTTGTGTAAAAAAATGGAAACATGAAGTACTTCTATTTTAAAATGTTTAACTCAAAAACACTTTTCTCTCATAGAAACAGTTACTTTCAGGTAGATGGCTTAAATTACTCGGCCCAGCTATAAAATTGATGGGTTTCTATGACCTTTATTAACTAAATGGTGCCATCAGCCAACATTGTAAATTGATTTTTTTTTTCCAAAAATTAGTAATTTTAGTACAGAAAAACGGTAGCCAACCATAAAACTCTAACGAGATTTTTGGAATCATCACCAACAAAATAAAAAAAACGAGTTTTGTTTCTTGAAACCAAAAATAATGTCTAGTGTCATTAATGTTTCCTTAATTAAAGCAACTCCTTATTCATTAACTTTTGCGAATGGTTTTTAATCATTTCACCCCAAGCAAGGCGGTACCGCCACTGATGTGCATGGGGGCTACATAAAAGAGTTAAAGTTTCAGGCAGAAGAGTGAAGACGAACCAGCTACAGGGGGTAAAAGAGAAAGGGCAAGAGAAGGATGGGAACACAGGAGTAAAGACAGTTGAGAAAGTAGAGAGAAAGAAAAGAACAAGATACACGGGGTGATGTGGAAAAGGCTAGAGTTACCTGGATAAGAGATGTAAATTGGCTTTGCATTTAACTTTCTGGAAGTTGTCGCCGTCAGGAAAGCAAGTATATGGAAGGGAGTTCCACAGGCAGAAAGCGCGAGAGAAGAAGCTGTGGAGTAGAATTATCGGCTGCATTTGGTTGATCTAACTGTAAAAGGGTAGGATTTTGTTGCCAGTCTGGTAAATTCTTGTGGAAGGGGCATCAGTGACCTGAGTTTGTCGGAGCAGAAGCCATGAAAATATTTATAAAAGATGCAGAGGGAATCCACATCCTGACGATGAGAAAGTGGCTAGAGTCGAGGTGCCAGGACGGGACCAATCACATTACAGATTCTCCTTTGGAGCCTGTCGAAAACACTGAGACGAACATCAGGGGCACCTGACCAAATATGACTACAGTATTCCATGTCCGGTCGAGTGGTTGATTTGTATATATATGCAAAATGGATTCAGGAGGAAAAAAACTTCCTAGCCCGACACAGTAACTCAACCTTCCTAGCAGTGGATTTAGCTCTTGATTCAATGTAATGATTTCACTTGAGGTCGAAAGAGAGGGAAAGGCCGAGGAGACGCAGTGTATTGCTTTCAGGGAGACTTGCTTGGTCCATGCTTATGGGTGATTTTGAATGTATCATGGTAGTGTTACAATGTAGATATTTTCAGTGACAGCGAAAATACAGCCTATAAAGTCGCAGAAAAGACATCAGACAGTATTTAACGACGTAAGCTTTCCGTACCCAACAAGAAAGACTTTTGGAAACTTCGATAAGTGTATGCTACATTGATTAGATGGAAATATTCTTTAAACTTGAATCAAACAGAGTGACCCAATCACTGCTGGAATAACTGTGACATTTTCTCAAGCATTTTCCACAATTTGACAATCTCAAGTTTTAGTTGATGTTTTTATTTTTATTTTTTCATTTCTCCATAAGGCAATAAAGTCACAAACCATTACAGGCAACCTCTTCTGCCTCCCATAAGCATGGACCAAGTGATTCTCCCTGAGAGTAATGCACTACGCCTCCTCGGACTTACCCTGTCCTCAGACCTCAAATGGAACCACTATATTGAATCCATAGCAAAATCTACTGCTAAGAAGATTGGGTCACTATGTCGATCCAGGATGTTTTTTCCACCTGAATCCATCCTGCATATATACAAGTCAACCATCCGTCCGTGCATGGAGTACTGCTGCCATTTATGGTCAGGCGCCCCTGCCGTTCTCCTCAGTGTTCTTGACAAGCTCCAAAGGAGAGTCTGTAATATGATAGATACTGATCTGGCGACTCGACTGCAGCCACTTCCCCATCGTCGAAATGTGGCCTCCCTTTGTCTCTTCTATAAATACTTTCATGGCTTCTGCTCGGACGAGCTTAAGTCACTGATGCCTCCTCAACAGGTGTTTACTCGTGCAACCAGACTGGCAACTGGGTCCCACCCATTCACAGTCAGGTTAGCCAAATGCAAATTTTTTTTTGTTTCCATGTTGTTTGACTAATTCTATCACCCAATCTTTTGTTGTTTCTGTGTATGTTAGTAAGCCAATAGTTGTTGTCTTGTATGGAAATTCTAGCTGAATAAGATCTCTTCCACCTTCTTTACGGGGTATGTATAGACGGTCTACATCAGCCTTTGGATGATGCATCTTATGCTTAGTAAGAAGCTTTCTTGCTTCAGAATCTATTCACCTGATGTCGTTTAGAGTCCAGTTTAAGATGTTGAAACTATATTGGACAACTGGGATTGCAAGGCTATTAATAGCCATAATTCTGTTCTGAGATTTCAATTCAGTTTTTAATATCAGTCGTATCCTTTTATAGTACTCTTTACGAACTATTTCTTTCATTTTTTTATGGTGAATTTCTTTACTCTCGTTTACGCCTAGGTATTTATAATCTTCTTTTGGCTTTAATTCTGTTATTGTTACAGCAGGGTCTAAGCTAATTGCGGTTGTTTGTTGTAGCGATCCACGTAAAACTGTAGCTTTAGCACAGTTATTCAAATTGAATTCCATTCTAATGTCTTTGCTGAAGCATTTTCCAGTTTGCGGAAGATCTTCCAGCTCGTTATCATTCTTAGCATACAACTTTAAATCATCCGTGCAAAATAAACGGGTTATTTTCTTTTGGGCCATTTTATAACCACATTCTGTCATGTTAAGTTGACTAGTTAGTGCTATTAATGATATGATATGTAAGGGAGATAAAGATTCACCTTGAAATATACCTGTTTTGATGTTTATTTCACTAGACTTATAGGTTACACTTATATGATTGAGGTAAAGGGTTGTTTTCCATATCGACATGCATTGTTTGTTGAAATTGAAGATGACGGGTAATATCTTGTATATATTTAAAGTCTATAAGATCCAGGAATGTGGTACACTATCGAATGCCTTACGATAATCTATCCAGGCAGTACTAAGATTTTTCTTTGCGTTGTACCTGTTTTCCAGGATCATTCTTTTAATAAGCAATTTTCTTTACATCCGTAACAGCCACGTTTGCACCCTTTTTGTTCAAGCGGTAGTGTGCCATTTCTTTCCAAGAAGAAATTTGTCTGTTTTATTAAAATAGATGTTAATAGTCTGTATGTTGTCGGAAGGCATGTAATTGGTCTGTAGTTTTTCGGGTTTTTTGAGTCACTCTTCTTGGTTAGAAGAATTGTACTTCCTTTGGTCATCCATTCAGGAATTTTAGTGGAATCGTTAACCATTTCTTGAAATTCTTTGACTAGTTTTTTTTTACTGTATTTAAATAATATAGCCAAAAGTTAGGAATTTTATCTATTCCTGGAAATTTCCAGTTGTGTGCTTTTTTTCTTAGTGCACATTTAACATACTCTTCTGTGATTCCAGTCCATGTCTGTTCTGGTTTATTTTTCATTCGTTCTATCTCTTGTGCAATGCAATCTACTTCTTTGCTATGTTCTTTAGAACAAGCCCATATTTTTCCCAGAACTGTATAACTTCTTCCATTTTTTTTTTTTTTTTTTTGGTGGGGGCTGTCACTTCGATTCTTTTTTACCTATTTCTCTGTAAAATTTCTTTGCAGCGGTTTGAAAAATTTTGTTTTGTCTGTAGAATTTTGATCTTTTCTCATAGAGTTTTATTCTTTCAGCCTTCAGTTGTATTGTTTGCTTTATTTTTTCCTTAGTTGATAGGACATCATTTTCATTTCTAATTTTGTATTTTCTTTCGACTCTTCTGCTTTTCCTAGTTCTTATATTTATTCCTCTTGTCAGTTCATCGAGTATTCATAGTTCACTTCTAAGTTGTTCGATTTCTTTTTTTATTTTCCAAGGTGGATCTTTCTTCATGTCTGCGAGACCGCCTGGTTTTTAATTTGATGTTCAATTTTTTCCTTGCTGCTGTTGCTGATGCATATATTGCTTCATTGAGATTTATATGAATGTCTTCTTCATCCAAAATTAATTTGAGTGCTGAATTGTAGAGCTTAATAGTTTCGAAGTTATGCTTTGTTGGTTGTAATTTTGGGAGCTGTTCTCTTTCCTCCATTGCAATATTTTGTATTTGACTTATTTGGTTCTTGATTTCTTCCTTGGCTTCTTGTATACTGTTCTTGTTTTCCGTAAAATAATTCTGTTCAATGTGTTTTGAACTCGTTTTATTGTCGTCTTGTAATTGACTCAGATCACACCATTCCAGCACTTTTAAACTTACAGCATAATCTTCACAGTGATTTGTGTGTATCACGGTTTCTACATTATGACCTGAGGCTTGGGTGATGTTACTCCTTTTAATTTCTGATTTCGGTTCCCTTTCATATTTTGTTGATTCGTCTATTCTGGTTACAATTCTTTTTATCTCATTAATTTCAGCCTCTATCCATCGGTTATTTTGCATGATGTATCTTCGTACATTGGCTAATTTATTTTCGTCAATGTACTTTTTATTTGTTTGTCCAACCTTTTGTCGCCAAATGTCATATGTTTGGCGAGTGATGTTCTTTTGAGGTTTGAGTAACGCTTCATGAAATGCAGTCATAACAACTTTGTACTCCTCACGAGACTATTTTATTTTTTTCTTTCTTTAAATACACGGTTCTAGATCTAGCTGGAGAATTTTCAGGGCCATCATTAAGATTATCCTGGTTGTGGGGACCTGAAAATTCATTCTTTGTATAGGAATTTGTTCCTATAGCAGATTTTTCGACCTCAGGTAGGTTCCCTCTTGAAAGATGAGCTCCCTGTTTATCCACTGAAAGAGCCATACTGGACATTTTATTTCTATTTGTATTTCTCATATTTTTCCCATGAGTGGCGCACGGGTCCAAAAGTCCACCCAAAGTTGTCCGGCACGTTGGGTAACGGTTTTTTACAAAAGGGGATCGTTTGTGACCTCATAACGCAGTAGCCATTCACTCGGTACGATTAACACCTTGAGTTGCGGGATTTTGTTCGGCGTTTTCCTTCTTCTAAATGGGTTGCCAAGCGACAGATGACAGAGATGTGATTGGAATTCAAAGAGAAAGACGCTGGTTTTAAAAAGCTTGGGCGTAGCCCAACGAAACAAAACATCACTACACTAGAGTATTTTGTTAAAAAAATTGTTGCTACTATCACTAGTGATTGTAATAAAAATAATTGTTAAGAAGAAAAAATTAATGGAAAAGAAAAAGTTGACATACGTTTAAATTTATTCGTGCTGTGAGATTTAAAATAAAAATAATAATTTGTTCGTCCACTGTATATTCAGTTATTTTTTTATTTGAAGTCGTTGAAAATGGTGTTATCAAAGTAAAATAAATTAAATAAGTAAATAAAATGAATAAATAAATAAAAATAAATATATAAATTTATTGGAGTAGATAGACAAAACTATCGCCCAGTTCACATTCCACCCACATCTTTGGAACAGGTGAAGAGGCTCATCCCTTGTTTCCTGTTTAGGATGCAGTTTCCGGTTTTCTCTTTTCCAATCTTTTCACTCTATTTTTTTTTCAATTGGAGTAGATAGACTAAACTATCGCCCGGTTCACACTGCACCCACGTCTATTGAACAGGTGAAGGGGCTCATCCCTTGTTTCCTGTTTAGGATGCGGTTTCCGGTTTTCCCTTTTCCAATCTTTTCACTCTTTTCTTTCTTTATATTTATTTTTTTTTCAATTGGAGTAGATAGACTAAACTATCGCCCGGTTCACACTCCACCCACGTCTATTGAACAAGTGAAGAGGCCCATCTCTTGTTCCCTGTTTAGGATGTGGTTTCCGGCTTTCTCTTTTCCATTCTTTTTACCCTTACGTAGCGCCCTGCGCACCAGTGGCGTTATCGCCTTGCTTGGGGTGATATGATTAAAAATAAATAAATAAATAAATACGTATTCTTTCTAAAAAATAAATAGCGTAGGAATTTTAATCAAACTGTTTTTCATCGTATTTTTTCCTGTTTTGTTTTGTTTTTTGTTTTTAAGTAAATTATAATAGTTTAAAAAATATTTCAAAATATCGACAATTAAGGAAAATATGAATAATAAGAAAACTGATGATTCTATTTATTAGTCTCATTTAAAGAAGAAACAGATAAATTAAATAATATATGAAGAAAAATTCATGTTTATTTTAAAATAGTAAAATAGAATTTCATATAGAAAAAAAATCAAAGAGAAAGTCAGTCAGTTAAGTGCCATACGTGATACACGCTTGGGCGATTATGTCTCGAAAGAGACATGACTGACTGGGCAGAAGGTTATCCCGCAGTAGGTTGCCATTGCTTTCTTCGGTAGACTGGTTGCCGACCAAGGCTATAGAACCCAATCTGTCCTGTTATTTGACCCATAACTGGAAGGAAGAGACGGATTAATACCTTTCCCAAGGGTATTTGCGCGTAAGTGAATGCAAGGAATTCAACTGGAATTCGAACTCGGCTCCCCGATTTCTCGTTCCGAGCCGATATCCACTGTACCACAACGCACATCAAAGAGAAAAGAAAGACACTGGTTAAAAAGAATAAACTTAGAAGTTACAGCCGCTCAACGGAAAAAACATCACTACACTTAGAAAGTATTTTCTTGAGAGAAAAAAATTGTTGCGAACATCACTAGTCCTTGCAACAAAAACAATTGTTAAGTTAAAATAAAAAAATAAAAATCTTTAATGGAAAAGATAAAGTTGACATACGTTTGAGTTTATTACTGCCGTGAAATTTTAAAATAATAATTTGTTCGCCCACTGTATATTCTGTTATTCTTTCATTACAGTCTTCGAAAATAAGGTTATCGAAAAATAAATAAAAATAACGAATAAATAAATAAATATAAGTAAATACGTATTTTTTCTAAGAAAGAATATCGTAGAAATTGTATCAAACTGTTTTTAGTGTTTTTCCTCTTATTTTTTCTGTTGACTTGTCTTATTTTTGTTTTTCAGAAATATTATCATAGTTAAAAACATATTTTAAAATATTGACAAATAAGGGAAATATGAATAATAAGAGAAATAGTTGATGAATCTATTTGGATCATTTAAAGAAGAAACAGATAAATTAAATAATATACGAAGAAAAATTCATGTTTACGTTTAAAATAGTAAAACAAAATTTCATTAGAAAAAAACGTTACGTTTTCAGGAGCCTCAGAAAAACACGCCATTCTCGTTGTAATTCCAATCGCGTATTATTATTATTATTATTATTATTATTATTATTATTATTATTATTTCATTTTTCATTATAACTCGATTCCTGCTATGGTCGCACTACCTACCAAGTCAGGAGGTACACCTAAGGCAGAAAGTGGAGTGTTGTTATGACTCCATTTCATGGTTTTTCATATCTACCTAACATCTCTAGAGTTACATAGACAAAGTTCTCCTTAGTGTGTAGGCTGTACTTAACAAGAAAATTTTTCGTATATCTCTTAAGCTGGGGTTTCCAGAGATTCTTTTAATGTGTTGTTTTGTTCTATTTTTTATCATTCCAAGTGCACCTACTATCACTGATACTATTCTTGTTTTCGATTTCCACATTTTTTGCATTTGAATTTAATTTCTGTAACCCGTGCTGAATAATGTTCATACCAGTGTTTGTTTACATATTTTCCAAAGCGTTTGCACATTAACCAGTGTAAATATTGCCCCAAAGAATCATGACAATTTTTATATTCATTTTATTATTATTATGTCATTTTTCATCATATTTTGATTTCTGCTATGGTCGCACTACCTACCTTTATGTCGTTATGGCTCCATTTCATGTTTTTTCTATCTCCCTTATCATCCCTAGCGTTACATAGACAAAGTTCTCCTTAGTGTGTGGGCTGTACTTAACAAGACAATTTTTTGTATATCTCTTTAGCTGGGGTTTCCAATGATTCTTTCAATGTGTTGTTTCGTTGCATTTTTTATCATTCCAAGTGCACCTACTATCACTGGCAAGACTCTTGTTTTCAATTTCCACATTTTTTTCAATTTCAATTTCCAGGTCTTTATATTTCGACAGTTTTTCGAATTCTTTGGTTGTTATGTTACAATCCGCTGGACAAGCCTTATCAATTAATATACAAGTTTTTTCTTTCTGGTTATTATTATTATTATTATTATTATTATTCCTTCTTTTATCTTTTATGTTCGTTTCTTCCTGAGCTCCAACCGTAGACCTAGGGTCAGAAATGACAATGTCTGGGCGATTAGCTATGATTGTTCTGTCTGTGTGTATTGTAAAGTCTCATAAAATTGTTACAGGAGCTATCACTAAAATCGTGCGATAATCATACTAGCTTCTCGTAAAATTTGGATATTCTCAAATGGAGATATTGACCCACTCTATAATAGCGAGCTTTATATTTAGTGGGGGACAACACTGTCAGATCTGCAACAAGACATTCATTTCTTTAAGATTTATCAAAGAATGTGTGGTCCTTACGTATTATCGGGAGGACCTTTGATTTTTACTTTTTCTTTTTTTTCCCCGCTTATAACACGAAGGAACTGGAAAAATCAGGCTTTCATCACCTCAACGTCAACCACAAGTACAACTTTGTGGATTCGAACACCGGGGCTCATACGCAGACAGTGGAACGCCTATGGGGATCGACAAAGTGGCGAAACAAGAAGCACTGTGGCACTGCACGTCACCATTTGGAGTCGTATTTGGCCGAATTCATGTGGCGGAAGCATGTTGCCTGTACTGATGTCTTTGAGTCACTTTTGGAAGCAATTGCGACGTTCTGGCCTCCGGAATTACAAATGTAATGTTATTTTATTGTTTTAACCGTTTCAATAAATAATTTACTTTAATTTTTGAGTCGTTTTTTTTAAAGGTCCTCCCGATAATACGTAAGTACCGAATGTGTTTCTCGGGTTAATACAATTATTCAATATGTGTGCTTGGAGATTTCTAGTTAGCAAGAACTGATACTAAGAAGCAAGAGTAAAACCTTTCATTTCAACTTTTATCCCTTTACTACGTAACCGTTGTCACTTATGTTCGTTTCTTCCTGAGCTCCAACCGTAGACCTAGGGTCAGAAATGACAATGTCTGGGCGATTAGCTATGATTTATCCCTTTACTACGTAACCGTTGTCAGGTACGTAGTTTGTCCACCTCAGATTGTTTGATACGGGCAAAAAATTAACCATGAAGTGGCTTATCTTGCCAACGTTTCTGCATTTAGTTACTGTTGTGGGACCTTCCCTTTTTCTATGATAATGGACTTGACTTGAGTATGCATATACTCCTGCCATAATGAGAAATGGGCGAGTACCGAACTGGTCCGGAAGTTACCGAACGATACCGAAGTTACACAGAGAATACCGCGTCCATAATCATAGTAGCTTTGAGCTCCACTCAGCCAGAATAGTATAACATGGATATACTAACTCCAGCAGGGTTTCACTTCAAAGACTTTTATATATATATATATATATATATATATATATATATATATATATATATATATATATATACCTTCCTTACTAATCGTATTCCTGGATTACTAATCTGCGTTCCAGTTGTATCTTTATGTTTAATATAACCTATATTGCTTACAGCATATCACGTTGAATACACCGGTTCTCGTTCGATCACCGAAGTTACGCAACGTGAGCGTGGTCAGCACTTAGATGGGTAACCTCTTGGGAATATCAGGCACTGTAAGCGTTCAGTGACAGATGTGCGTTGTGGTGCAGTTGATGTCGGGTTGGAAGGAGAAATCGGTGAGCTGAGTTCGGATTCTAGTTGAGTACCCTGCATTCACTTAAGCACACGTACCCTTGGAAAAGGTATTAATCCGTCACTTACCTCCAGTTATGGGTTAAATAACGGAATGAGGCCTGGAGGCAACCCATCTAATGTTGGTGTCATAATAAATACACCCTTGGTAGCCCTGGCAAAGGGTCAAGTATTCAGCTATTTGACAAGATTATGAATTTCGCTACAATTGCGTAAGGATTCCAAATGCACAGGGAATAGTGGAAGGGTGTAGTGGGTTTTATATCAGCCAAGGCCGCAAGACGACGATGGCGAATATAACCTATTTTTCTATCTCAAATATCTGTTTTCTTGTCCATTATTTTGTGTTGTTTTTCACCCGGAATCGACAACAGTTTGCTTTTGTTTTTTAGGGTCTTATGATTTAATTGCACTTCTTAACCCACTTAAAATCCCCTTTTAAATTATTTGGCTTCCTTTATTACTGAATAACGCTTCTCGTATTTTTAATGTTTTTTGACATGAATAATTCTATAGATAAAACTTTTCGGATGTGCGTTGTGGTGCAGTGGATATTGTCTAGAAACGAGAAATAGGAAAACTGAGTTCCAATTCCAGTTGAATTAGTTGCATTCACTTATGCGCAAAGAACCTTGGGAAAAATATTATCCGTCTATTTTCTGTCCAGCGATATGTTAATAGGAGGACAGATTGAGTTCTATAGTCTTCGTTGGCAACCAGTCTACTGTAGAAAGTAATGGTAACCTACTGCGGGAAAATCTTCTGCTTATTCTGTCATGACTCTTTCAAGACATGATTGCCCAAGCGTGTATCACGTATGGCACTTAACTGAGTGAATGTGTGATGTGTAATTTTCAATACATTTTTTGTGTTCTTTAAAGTCTGGGCTACAAAGTAACTTCTTAAATAGTCTGTTGAATCCTTTTCCCTTCAAAAGGTATTTTGATTGTTTTTGAAAATATTATTATTATTATTATGTCATTTTTCATCATATTTCGATTTCTGCTATAGTTGCACTACCAACCAAGTCTGCGGGAAGACCTAAGGT
Source organism: Ascarosepion bandense (assembly GCA_037127315.1). Lineage (NCBI taxonomy): Eukaryota > Metazoa > Mollusca > Cephalopoda > Sepiida > Sepiidae > Ascarosepion > Ascarosepion bandense. Next base: position 5,524,206 of record JBBBDQ010001353.1, read on the forward strand.
AGGTCGTGAAGTGTTATGACTCCATTTCATGTTTTTTTCTATCTCTCCTATCATCCCTAGCGTTACATAAACAAAGTTTTCCTTAGTTTATGGGCTGTACTTAATAAGAATTTTTTGTATATCTCTTAAGCTGGGGTTTCCAGGGATTCTTTCAATGTGTTGTTTTGTTCCATTTTTTATCATTCCAAGTGCACCTACTATCACTGGCCCGATTCTTGTCTTCAATTTATTTATTTATTTATTTATTTATTATTATTATTATTATGTCATTTTTCATCATATTTCGATTTCTGCTTTGGTCTCACTACCAACCAAGTCTGCGGGGAGACCTAAGGCAGGTAGTGGCGTGTTGTTATGGCTTCATTTCATGTTTTTCTATCTTCCCTATCATCTCTAGCATTACATAGATAAAGTTTTCCTTAGTGTGTGGGCTGTACTTAATAAGACAATTTTTTGTATATCTCTTAAGCTGGGGTTTCCAGGGATTCTTTCAATGTGTTGTTTTGTTCCATTTTTTATCATTCCATGTGCACCTACTATCACTGGCACAACTCTTGTTTTCAATTTCCACATTTTTTCTATTTCAATTTCCAGGTCTTTATATTTTGACAGTTTTTCAAATTCCTTGATTGCTATGTTACAATCCGCTGGACAAGCCATATCAATTAATAGACAAGTTTTCTCCTTCTGGTTTTTAACAATAATGTCTGGCCTGTTTGCTTCAATTTTTCTGTCTGTGTAGATGGTGTAATCCCATAGAATGGTTACATCTTCTATTTCTGTAACCGGTGCTGGATGATGTTCATACCAGTGTTTGTTTACAGCTTTTCCATAATGTTTGCACATTGCCCAATGTAAATATTGCCCAACTCTATCGTGGCGATTTTTATATTCGTTTGGGGCAAGCACAGGACAGCCTGAGATTAGGTGGTCTATTGTTTCTTGGTGTTTATCACAAAACCTGCATTTTGGATCCATATTATTATGCATAATATTTGCCTGAAAGTTTCTCGTGAAAAGACTTTGGTCTTGTGCTGCAAGTATAAATCCTTCAGTTTCAGACTTTAATCCAGATGCACGTAACCATCGATGAGTATTAACTTTGTCAACATTGGATTTATTGGCACGTACTGGATATTGGCCATGCAGAGGTTTGTCTTGCCAGCGCTGTTTCATCTTTTCAAGAGCTTTATCTTTGGCTTTCATTTTCATATTTTTTGCCGCAATAGTTGGTTCTTGGCTACTGTTTTGCTTTTCTACAGAATCTACTAACTGTAATTCTTGATTATTATTATTATTATTATTATCATCATCATCATCATCATCATCATCATCATCATTATTATTATTATTATTATTATTATTATTATTATTATGTTTGGGCATTGTTTTACAAGCGATTTTGGTGAGGGGACAATTGGAAAACATTAACTAGGACATGCTACTAACATTTACATCAGCACAAAAAATGTTTTCAATATTTTCATATTTTTTCTTTTCTCGCTTTTAATAATTGAAAATTTAATTTACTTTTCGAATCGATTTTTTTCCTAAAACTTCTTCCTCAAAATGTGTTATTACTTCCAGATGAAAAATTCAGTAATATTTCCAAAGTCTTTCTCCCCAGGGAGAATGGTGTGATGCAAATAACAAATGAATGAAAATTGCCAAACATGGAGGAGAAGAAAATGATGAATTTATAATGACTAGAAAAATACCCGTCAAAAATGTACTAGAGGATATAGATTGTCATAATGATGGAAACTATCTCAATCAAAGCATTGTAGTATCAGTACTGGGAAAGTTGCCATCAACATCGACTAGTAGACATTGATTGAAGGCATGAAATAATAATACGGCGAAAAAAGACTAGCATAGTACTCATAAAAATAACGTTGTTATTTACACATTCATTGGCGTTTTGTTGCATCTGTCCCGTTCCAAGAAACCTGGTACACACATACATACGAATATATAAATAAGTAAGGAAGAAGTAAGAAATATTTCTTTATTTAATCATTCTAGTGCAGTGGATATCGACTCAGAGCGACAAATCGTGGAGCCGAGTTCGAATTCCAGTTAAATTCCTTGCATTCACTTACGCACAAATACTCTTGAGAAAGGTATTAATCCATCACTTCCCTCCAGTGATGGATTAAATAAGAGGATAGATTGGGTTCTATAGCTTTGGATGGCAACCAATCTACTGCAGAAAGCAATGGCAACCTACTGCGAGATAATCTTTTGCCCAGTCAGTCATGTCTCTTTCAAGACAGGATATTCCAAAGCGTTTACCACATACAGCACTTAACAGACTGACTGACTCGACTTCAAATTTCCAAATCATATATATGTGTATATATGTATGTGGGGGTGTTGAGTGTGTCTGTAATATATACATATGTTTGTCGATATATATATATATATATATATATATATATATATATTGTGTGTTTTTAAGCAGCATTTTTTCATTGTTGCATGTTTCATAAGTAATATAGACAAGTTTTGTCTATCTATTTTATGTAGATATTTTTCATATAGTCTGATAAGCTTAATAGAATTATCATTAAATAAAAAAATCACAATATTGAGACATAATTTATTTTATAATCCAATCTAAGCTTTCGGCTTACATAAGCCATTTTCAAAGATGTCAAATACGTTATAGCATAATAATTTATGAACAAACAATAATAACAGTCTGTTTTTGTTTTCATGGAAAATTTCCAAACAATGTGCAAGATGATAGATGCGAATATCGCGCCACAGCTCATGATGTCACACATGACCACGCGAGAGTGAAAACAAGAAATATTAAGTATAGGAGGCCATTGGAATAAATTTCCTTCTTTCTTCATTAAATGATAATGCTATTAAGCTTATCAGACAGTATGAATAAAATACAGAAAATAAAGACAAAACTTGTCCATATTTTTAATGAAACATTCATCAATATATATATATATATATATATATATAAACTTAAACAAAACAGACGTGATAATTATCCCTAGGAACCTTTCGGCCAACACTTGTCAAGGGGTACGTTCGCTTTATTACAAAGGAGTCAAAGATACAGGAGAGAAATTCTTGTGGACTTGCATGTTTACACCCACCTTACATTTTAATATCTATTGAATAAAGTTTATTTTTAATAGAATTCCATCTTCTCCCAGTGTTGTAAGTTTTTCCATTTCCAGTGTTGTAAGTCTGTCCTCTATTCTTGACCCCTTTGTAATACAGCCAACGTACCCCTTGACAAGTGTTGGCCGAAAGGTTCCTCGGGATAATTATGACGTCTATTTTGTTTAAGGTTATTAACTTATTCTGTGGGTACAGATCATTACTTATATATATATATATATATGTAAACACAGTATAACCCGTATATAAGAAACCCTGATATAAGAGCGATTTATTCTGGTCCCAATTTAGAGCCTGTGGTAATGTATATAAAATATACCAAACTCAGGTATAAGAGAACTTGTATCCCGTCCCGACAGCTCTCTTATATCAGGGTTACGCTGTATATATATATATATATATATATATATATATATATATATATATATATTATTATTATTATTATTATTATTATTATTATTACGTTAGAACATGGGAAAAACTACTAACAATTGTACATTTTGTGGTGACATTGTTTTTTTCAATGTTGCATCAGGTAGTTAACAATGATAGGAATAAACGCTTTCATTTTAACTTTTTTTTTATTTTATGAAAATAACACTTCCCTTTATTTCTGAAAAACATTTCGTACAAGATAAAAGGATTTGATAAAGAAAAAAAAAGAAAATAACGGGAAGAAAAGAGAAGATGAGATGAGAAATTCTAGAAAAGGAAAAACTTAAGTTCGGTAATTTTTTGAAATTTCACTTCACGAGGTCTTCCAGTTTCTTCGAAAGAGCGGAAAACTTTAGCTATCAGAAAGAGGCATTTGATATCATCCCACCATCCTTCTGTTTCAGTGATGTCTTCTTTACCATTCCTAAAATTCTTCTTGTGCTTATCTTTGTTAGTTAGAAGCTCGGGGATCAACCGATATTCGATACTGGGCTATGGGTTGTTTCCTCCTAGTTTGTCATCCATTACTATTCGAAGCACTTGATCAAGAACATCATGTTGACGGCCAAATAATTGTGGTCCTTACTGTTTCTTTTAAACAAATTGTCTTTCTAACTGACCGGTAAGTCTTTTCCTGATTTCAGTGTCCGCATCAATGATCTTTATGCTCTTGCATAAATGAGATTCATCAAGAATAGATGTTATTCTTTTGACAGCATTTTCCATTTTGTGACAAAACGTCTTTCATTCTTCAAAACAAGTACTTGATATTCTTGGCTATCAGTTTGTTTGCCATCTAAATACAATTACCAGTCTTCTAAATACAGGGTTATTTTTTTTTCGTTTCTTGTTTAAGTTTAACTGCTTCTTTAATAGTAGATCTCTAAATACCAAATTGAGAAGGTGCCTCGATATCAATCCCTTCTTCATATAACCACTGACAAACATTTTCTGGTTGATAAGTTTGAAGATGTTAGTAATTTGGTAGCAGTTTTGGTTTTGCTGTATGTCGTCCTTTTTCTTGTGGATGGTTCTTCTGAATATTCAGGTTCTTCATACCAATGTTTGAATTTTTGACTGTGTCCCGGATTCGGAATTTGAATTTGTTTTTGTTATTGTTCGGGAACTTCGTTTCAGGTCACGTTTCGTTTTTTGATTGGATTTGGATGTGTATTGCGGGGCAAGTGGATATCGACTCGGAACGACAGATTAGGTTCTATAACTTTGGATGGCAACCAGTCTACCGTAGAAAGCAATGGCAACCTACTGCGGGGTAATCTTCTGCCTCATATCTCTTTCAAGACATGATCACCCAAAGTGTGTATCACGTATGGCACTTAGTTTTGGAGCTTACAGTTTTTCCATCTGTGTATCTAACTTTGATTTTGTCTTAAGATAGTATAAACGTTAGTCCTCACTACACAGCCATTCAACATTTTAATTCAATGGATTATATTTTGTTTGTTTCACACATTCATCTTACATTTTCAGCATTTAATCCAGTTTTGCTCCTATGAATTGATAAATTCGGGAAATTTATTTTCTTTTGCCGTAAGCTTGCAACTTCTTTCGAAATTTATTTCATCTGTTCTTTCCTTTCTTTGATGGATGTTCCAAGGAACATATAAAGTTCAACAATTTGAATTTTGAGCGATATCATATTTTGCTTTTCGGTGAATGTTCTTCTAGTAGAACAGTTTTTTTTTCATATCTGATTCTTGAAATCTTATGAAGTTTTTCGTCCAAATCTTCTTGTTTTTTCAGTAGTTGAAGCTCTTTTTATGGATGTTCCAAAGAACAGAGAGTGATCAAGAATTTGGATTTGAGTGATATCCTATTTGCTTTCTGGTGAATTTTCTTCCAATGAAACAGTTTTTTTTTCTTATGTGATTCCTAGAATCTTATGAAGTTTGTCGTCCAGATCTTGTTTTTTCACTGGTAGAAGCACTTTTTTATGAGACATTATTGTTAAAAATGAATACTTGGAGGTCTTTAAGCAAATAAGTCAGATTTGTTCAATCAGAAAGCATAATATTCTGAAGAAAATTATTTGATTACAAACGCATCAGACTTTTCCCGTTCGCATTATCTATTGATTTATTGTTCTATTAATGGAACAATTTTGGCACAAGGCCAAATGATAAATGTGGTTAGGCTAGTCAACACAGTCTATCCTAGACCTAGCTAATCATATTCATGACACGTTCATTCGTTGCAATTTACTTACACTCAAATTGAACTCATTCTTTACCGTTTAATCCTACATATCCCATAATTCTACATATTCACAAGAAACCAATACAACACCCCATGATATAAGTTTTTATGTACAGATGTCCCCACAAATATATATATATATATATATATATATATATACATATATATATATATATATATATATATATATATATATATATATATATGATATAATGGTATGGAATGAGGAGGAGGGAACTGACCACAAAAACAAACAAAATATTAAAAAAACATTCAAACTTAAAAATAACAAATGTAAGTAGGACCCATTCACCTAACAAAAAATAGTGGTTTCTTACTAAACGGCAGCAAGGCCTCTGATTGGGAGGTTGTGGAAAGCATGGAACCACCTCTTAATTGCTGTTGTTCCCAGGTCCACCCCGACACGGAGTGGTAGCATCTGTTAGGTCCCAGCTATGGGCAAATAGTTAACCCCCAAACTGGGGCCAAAACACTATAAAAGTATAAAAATACACTTTTATAGAAATATATACATTTTTTAAGAAAAACTTATTACCATAACACATTTTTAATGAAAAAATTATTTACAGTTAAATATTTTTTAATACAAAACTTGAAGATATCTTAATTTTTCTAAAATAAAAAAGAATAAAAACAAAAAAAAATTCATTAAAATCTGATTAAATCAACCTTCTCACTATAACCGAACATTAAAAAATACCTTAAAATTTTTTTGGCATTAAATAACCCACAGATGTGTTGATATGCCGTTAAACAAAGCTCAAACTCTTACTAAACGGAAGCGGGAAAGATGAAATAAGTAATGGCCTAGGAAAATCAAAGACTAACCCGGGGGAGATGTAAAAGAATGACAGAAACAAACTTGAGAGGTTGAGAATCTCGACACTGATCGTAACAAAAGAGAATGCCGGGAATAGGTCAGGAAGGACACTTACATTAACTGGATAAACAAAGAGATATTTCAACCAGAGAAGGTTTCAACAGGAAACCGATCCATTGTGACCAAGAAAAGAAATTAAGGTCGGCCTCGTTCAAACGATCCAAGCTGGCTACTTTAAATATGTTGATAACAAATGTTTTCTATCAGTTCTGATCATCTTGAAAGAATCCAGCTCCTGATGAAAATAAAGTTCGTATTGCAAGCTTCCCTCCATTCAAATCAGTCGCTCAAATCCCCATTTTTGACACGACTAGCAACGTTTCACTCCAGAATACCAGGGCGACACATTATCTGACATGTATGCGAGACCAATAGACACGAGATGTTCGGGATTAATACCCCTTACAGGGGTACTTTAGGACATTGTCGGAAGGCGTACGAAGCCGTTTTGTCTAAACTTGATGGACTCTGCTCACTACTAGATCTTTGTTTCACTTCTATACCGGACTATTTCCATACCATGCAACTCTGACCACTAGGCAATTCTGGTCTTTTTTTGCTACCATTAATATCTCCTTCTACTCCCCCGCCTTCTGGAAACTTCCTACCAGCAGAATATCTTACTGCTATCAAGGAGCGAACTGGAAGATTTTCCGCGTCTTCATTTGTGACGTCTCTTGGGACAAAGATTCAATCTCCCTGTTGAAGACTGCGCATCCGAGGTCTCTGTAGAAATCAAATAACTTACCTTTCAACATGGCTGTCTTCTTTTGTCTCCCTGATATGGTGACGCCTCCTTGGTCTCATACTTTCAGCAGACCTCAAATGGAATGACTATATCGAATCCATTGCTAAATCCACTGTTATGAAAGTCGGTTCTCTGTGCAGGACCCGGACGTTTTTTCCGTCTGAATCTATCCTGCACATATATAAATCTACCATCCGCCCGTGCATTGAATACTGCTGCCATATCTGGTCGGGTGCCCCTGCTATTCTCTTCGGGCTTCTCGACAAGGTACAGCGGAGGGTCTGTAATGTGATCGATACCGACTTGGCAGACCACCTGCAGTCTCTCTCTCACCGGCGCGACGTGGCTTCCCTGTGTCTCTTCTATAAATACTTTCACGGCCTCTGCTCCGATGAACTTAGATCACTGGTGTCCCCTAGATACGAATTTGCACGAGAAACTAGATTGGCAGCTAGATCCCACTCTTTTACATTAAAACCGATAAAATGCAACAGCAACTTCTACTCCAAGAGGTTTCTTTTCTCGCACTTCCCGCCTGTGGAATTCCCTTCCACACGATTGCTTCCCCGACGGCTACAATCTCCAGGAGTTTAAATGTAAGGTCAGTAGAGACCTCCTAACACGCTAACTTGCATCTATTCTCTCAAACACTCTCACCATCTAACCAACCCTCATTCTCGGTACCCTTTCTATCTCCCTCCCTCCTAACATTTCCTATATCTAACCATCCTTTTCCATCACTCCCTCGACCCTATGTAACACCCTGCGCTAGAGTGGCAGTGGAATGCCTTGCTCGGGGTGAAATGATTAAAAAAAATGTGTGGATAATGTGCTGAATATTTATGGAGCTCAATATACACACTGAAATTATCAGCCAATCAATGCTTACAGAACAGAATTGCCTGTAACAGAATGGAATCTCCCAGGTTATTATTAAAACAAGCTACTAATATGCCCTGGTGGTTTTTGGTTAGTTAGAGTCAACTCCTATTCTAGTTGATTACTGGCTGGTTGTTCCATATGATCTTTACAGTTTCCTTCTGGTGAAAGCCAGCATCAGTGCATTCATCCCATACAGAAACTTTCAACTCAAGCCTCATTCTTTTTATTGGTTTTCTTCTACTTGCTCGGCCACCACTACCCACCGGAAACACTTCTTCCGGCTTTACCGGAGTAACCTCTTTGAATATAAAAGGCGCTTTTTTATCTCTGCTCGCAGTGATTGCCTGCCTGTCCTAAATGATGCTAAGTTGTTGTTCGCTAAGAAAATAAAGCAGCGTTTAACATCTCACAAGTGGAATGAATGCATTGAATCAACAGCTACGTCTTCTGCTAAGAAGATTGGGTCGCTATGTCGTGTCAAAAAAGTTTTTTCTCGTTAGAATCCATCTTGCACATTTACAAATCAACCGTTCGTCCGTTCATTGAATACTGATACGATATCTGGTCAGGTACTACTGATGTTTATTTCGGGGTTTTTGACAAATTTCTAACGAGGATCTAGGGTGTAATCGGTCCTGATATGGCATCTCGCTTTTAGCCACTTTCTCACTGATGGAACCTGGCTTCTCGACTTTTAGCCACTTTCTCACTGATGGAAAGTGGCATCTCGACTTTTAGCCACTTTCTCACTGATGGAACGTGGCATCTCGCTTTTAGCCACTTTCTCACTGATGGAACGTGGCTTCTCGACTTTTAGCCACTTTCTCGCTGATGGAACGTGGCTTCTCGACTTTTAGCCACTTTCTCACTGATGGAAAGTGGCTTCTCGACTTTTAACCACTTTCTCACTGATGGAACGTGGCATATCACTTTTAGCCACTTTCTCACTAATTGAACGTGGCATCTTGCTTTTAGCCACTTTCTCACTGATGGAACGTGGCTTCTCGACTTTTTTCTACAACAATTTTCACGGCTTCCGTTCTGACGAGCTTCATTCCATGGTGCCCCGCCCTCATGCATTTCCTCGTGCAACTAGGATGGAAACTAGGTCCAACCCTTTTACCGTCAAAATAGGCAAATGTAACCGCCACTTCTACTAAAGACTACTGGCGGTTTTGCAAATGTGCGCTTAGCAAAAGCAAGCTTTTAATCCTGACTCTACTCAATAATTTTGAGGTTCTGAAATCCCCTGCGGACAAAATTAACTGCTTTTTTCGCAAATTCTCTTACAACTTTTCACTTGACTTATCTCGAGTATACACACACGACTTCCCCCTAAAACTGAGGTTCAACTGAGTGATGTATATATATAACCCTCTCTCTGGTCCCTAACATAATTTCTAAGCTTAACACCGAAAAAGCAAGAAGATGCAATAAAACTCCAGTCATAGTCCTTAAGAAAATGTGCCGCTGAACTCTCTTCTGTTCTCTCCAAACATTATAACGATTACCTCACCGCTTCTTGCTTCCTTGTGTCTTGGAAGTCCTACTTTGTAGTTTCTGTTTTTAAAAACTCTGGTGAGTCCCATGACCCCTCTAACTATCGCTCTATCAGCCTCTGAACGCTTTTTGGCAAAGTGTTATCAATGCTGAAATGATTCAACATCTCACATCCAACAACTATTTTCTTATAAGTAATATGGATTCCATTTCGGCAGATGTACTACTGATGTGCTAACGGCTATCACCGAATACACATATCAGGCCCTTGATAAAAGCGGCAAAACCCAGTCTGTTGCCCTGGATATCTCGAAGGGTTTTGTGCCTTTTGCTACATGTTACAGGACTACGGTATAACTGGACGATTGTTTGATATAATCCAATCTTTCATGTCAAATCTTAAAATGACAGTCGTTCTGAATGGGCATACTTCCAAATCCTTTTATGTGAATGCGGGTGTTCATGAAGCTCTGTCTTAGGTCCTACGGTCTTTCTGTTATTTATCAATAATCTTTTTGATGTAAACAGTTCGCAAGTTTGGATCTATGCTGATGACACCACTATCTACACCCGTCTTAGTATGAAATCTGCCGCTGCTGAGAAAGTAGACCTCGTTTCAGCACCTTGAAAACTTCTAATCTGTAATGGCTTGGGTTAAGACGTTGCTTGTAAATTTAAACGCTTTCGAAACGAAGTTACTCTCATTTAATCACCATAGAGAATCTTTCCTGCGTTCCAATAATATGGATCATACTAGTCTCCGTGAAATCAATATCCTGGAATAAACTGGAACCAAAGTTGGCGATCGGCTTGACATCAATGATTAACAGCTAACACGAATTTATAAAAATGTACACTTATATTTTTATTCTTTTTCTTCTGTGACGTATTTGTGCAGAGTGGAAGTTGATCGGAAACTTAGCACGTACGCATACGTGGGCAGTAGATTGTTGGAGTTCTTCTTCTCTTCCCTTCTTCCCCCGGCTCAATCTCTGATCTCATCTCCTGGTCTCGCTTTTTCTCTCACCTCTCTTGTATATAGTCAGTTGTTGAAAATTGGCACAAAGACATGCGTTAACCTCAAATACAATTCATAAGGCAGACCATCAAATCCCGGAGACTTGCCACTAACGACCGTCTTCAATAACAAGTAGACTTTACCCTATGTGAATCGGCAAGCCGTGGGGATAAGAGCACATAGGGTAAAGTCAACGAAGGATGAAACTCAGCCAAACACACGCGAAACTTTTCGTAACAGAGACCAAGCTTCTTGGTAAATCGACTCACGAAATGCCGCGAAACACGTCCTTGGACGCCCTCAGAGTAATCCCACCGGGGCATCGACCTCCCTAATGTATGGGAAATTCTGCAGCTATGTTCAGGACTTATATATCTTGTTTAACTTACGCCTAACTACCTAACCTTGGTAGCTCTCTCTAGACGCAAGATCTATGGCTTGCAAATAAAGATCGATTCTTCAATTTAGAGCCATCCTTACTTCTGGTAAGCGTCCTTTGCTTCTTCACGGTGATTCCGTTTAGGTTCCTCCCCGTCCTTTTAATGGAGGATATATGTGTTGAAATGCGGTTCTACAGAATGATGCTGCGGATATCATGTGAGCAATGATGAGGTTTTGGAAAAGATGGAAACGAAAAGGAAATCGATACTGAGCATCAGGAAGATACAGCTAAAGTTTCTGAGACATGCAATGAGGAAGGAGGGCCTGGAGACCCTGATACTAACAGGGCCAGATAGAGGGAAAAAGAGGCAGAGGAAAGCAGCGGATAACATATTTGAAGGGCCTGAGCAGGTGGATGACAGAACGAGGGTTGTGTGGTGTAACAGAAGAAAAGGTGCTATGAGCCACCAGGGATAGATGAAAGACGAAAATCCATAATCGCTTACGTCCTGAAATGACAGAGCACATAGAAGAAGAAGAAGGTTTTTTTTATCGTAAAATACTTGATATGGGGGTGGAGATAGAACGTTGATAGGTTTAATGTAAATAATTTATCACTTTAGCTGAGCAGATTTATGCCGACTTCAAACTTTAGTGAAAACACCGTTATGATATTATCACTCATCACGGCTGGTTTTTTGCAGCAAAATACCCAGTACGAAACTCCGAGTCCTACGATAGACGTAAGATAACATCTATATTCATTTACACATAATTTATAGCAATATCATATTGAATCTAGCATTGTTTTATTAACACCAGAAATCTCCTTGGCCTTACACTTTCGGCGGACCTCAAATTGAATGACTATATCGAATCCATTGCCAAATCTGCTGCTATGAAAGTCGGCTCTCTGTGCAGGGCCCGGAAGTTTTTCCCACCTGAATCTATTCTGCAGATATACAAATCTACCATCCGCCCGTGTATTGAATATTGCTGCCATATCTGGTCGGGTGCCCCTGCTGCTCTCCTTGGGCTTCTTGACAAAATACAAAGGAGGATCTGTAACGTGGTTGATACTGACTTGGCAGACCGGCTGCAGCCGCTCTCTCACCGGCGTGATGTGGCTTCCCTGTGCCTCTTCTACAAGTACTTTCATGGCTACTGCTCCGATGAGCTTAGTTCACTGGTGCCGCCTAAGCACGAATTTACACGAGATACTAGATTAGCAACTAGGTCCCACCCTTTTACAGTTAAACAAATAAGATGTAACCGTAAATTCTACTCCAACAGCTTCTTTTCTCGCGCTTCCCGCCTGTGGAACTCCCTTCCACAACTCAGCTTTCCCGACAGTTACAATCTCCAGGTGTTTAAATGTAGGGTCAATAGACACCTCCTATCACACTAACTCCCAATTATTCTCAGAACACTCTCATCTACCCAACCCTCATTCTCGGTCTCCTTACCCGCCTATCACCCACCCTCTGACATTTCCTATATTTAACCATTCTCGGTATCCCTACCCGCCTAACACCCACCCTCTGACATTTCCTATATTTAATCATCCTTTCTCCACTCTACGTAGCCCCCTGCGCAGTAGTGGCAGTGACATGCCTTGCTCGGGGTGAAACGCTTATGAAAAAAAAAAAAGAATATGTGCGTGTACTTGGGTGTGTATCTATAGGTGTATTTGGAAGCACTTCTAACAGATGGAAGATGAGTTCTAGCAATCACGTGTCTTCAAACAGAAAATATAGTAAAAACACTGTTATTTCTGTATTTTCTTGCAAATTAAAAAACAATAACGAGAACCCAATTATTACCTAGAATATCGTAGCTTAATTCAAATCTTGCAACGGAAAAGAAGAGAGATGCGACTTAAAAACCTGTCATCTTAAGCCATATAAATAAGCCTAATGTACACTACCGGCCATAATTGTTAGGCCACCCCAGTGTCTAAAAAAATTATGTATTTCATAATATTTTTTAGTATTTATTGTCAAGTAAATAATTGTAAATTAAAATAGAATGGTTCTTTTGTTAATACTGCACAATAGCATGTGCATCAAATGAATTTATAAATATTCAATAATTACCTATATTGCAGTTTCATCAATGAAAGAATGAAGAAAATTTCGGGTGATTCGGACGAGTTCATCTTTGCGTGCTTGCCTTGTAAAATTTTTCAATGTAATAATAACAAAAGAACCATTCTATTTTCATTTAGAATTATCCAATTGGCAATAAATACTAAAAATAGTATTTTTTTAAAAAAACTGGAGTGGCCGAATAATTATGGCTGGTAGCGTAATTAACAAAAAATAAAGTCATTTACTGACCATATGTTGCCTTAGAAAATACTTACTTAAATTCTTAACTCTTGATTGATATAGATTTCTCTATATGTTTGCTGCTTTCTCTCTCTCTCTCTCTCTCTCTCTCTCTCTTTCTTCCTAACTCTCTTTCTTTCATTCTTTCTTTCCCTCACAAATATTGCTATTAATAAATACGAATTATGCCCCTTTGATTTCTTCTCCCTATATTCTAATCTTCTGATTTTTAATTTTAAATGTTATATTTCAATTTTTACTTTTTAATTTAATTTTTTTATCTACATGTAATCTTAGAATATTTAAATTTTTACTATTTGTCTATATATCTGCGATGAGGTAGTATACCAAAAACAGGTTACAACAATAGTAAACAAGTAACCGAGAGAGTTAGGTTAAAGGGCGGTAACTCCTGAGAATTAGAAACGGTTTTGCACGAGGAATAATAATGATAAACCCCAGTGATTATAATAAAGAGTTCGGTTCGAAATTCCTAGCACCTGAAGAAGGCCAGAGCGTACAACGACCGAAACGTCGTAAAAATGGTACGAATAACGCTAAATTTTTACGTTTTATGAATTACGCCCCATGGATTTTTTCTCCACTCATTTTATCATTTTTATTATTTTTTTATTTAAATCTAATTTTTATTTCTAATTTTAAATTTAAATCTAATTTTTTTATCGATATGAAATCTTAGATATTTTAATTTTTACTCTTATTATTAAAAAAGCATTAACTTATCTTTATAAAATTTAATTCCTATGAACATCGAGTGAACTTAAAAGTAAAGTTTTGTAATTTGCTTGAAGCATTGTGTAAAATAGATATATAAAGCTATGTCTTGAAGGCTGTCACAATGCGTTGAATAAAATAAAGGAAAGTAAAGAAGTTTTGGGGTATTACGTATTTATTAACATTAATGTTTCGAGATCAAAATCTCATCTTCAGAATGGCAGAGAAGCGTGTGTCTGTCCGAGTGTGTTCTTGGCCTTTCAAAGAATGGACATTCCTCATTCCTGGCTGGCTGTCTGCTTCTGCTGTTGTCATTACTTTTACTCTGTGTGTGTGTGTGTGTGTGTGTGTGTGTGTGTGTGTGTGTGTGTGTGTGCTATATATGTGTGCTTTATATTTGGAGCCTTTTTTGGTCTGATGATATCAGTCTGCTTATATGTGTGATTTATCACATAAACACGCACACATGGCACAGTCACGGACACGCACACACCACCAGATAAAGCAGATAGATAAAACAACAGTAATAAAATAGATCCTCTTCAACCCAGTCAAAAGTCAAACTAACGGTCAGGTCACACTTAGATAAACCACACATTAAAGCAGACTGATATCATCAGTCCAGAAAAAGCTCCCAACTGTAAATCATACATATACCATAAACACACACACACACACACACACACACACACACACACACACACAAACAAACAAACAAACAGAGCAGCAGCAGCAGCAGCAGACAGCCAGCCAGGAATAGCCATTCTTTGAAAGGCCAAGAACACACTCGGACAGACGCACACTTCTCTGCCATTCTGAAGATGAGATTTTGATCTCGAAATATTGATGTTTAATAAGCAAGTAATACCCAAAAACTTCTTTACCTCCCTTTATTTTACTCAACGCATTGTGACAGCCTTCAAGACATAACCATATATATATATATATATATATATATATATATATATATATATATATATGCGTTCAGATACTTAAACATTACATACTACAAATTAAAAAACATTATAGGCAAAAACTACATTATTCATTTTCAAAACATCGCATTGTGTTTAATTTGGTCGAGTGAAATGTTTATTGACAAGACGGGAAAAAAACAACACCTTGCATGTCTACTGAGATTTACAACTTCAATGCGGCCTGCTTAAAACAGGATTTAATCACCTTTGATTATTTGTCTCGCTTTGACAGTAGCTAATTAGCACAGTAATCAATTGCACATTTTAATTACTTTTAAAACGGCCTGGCCTATATATCTGAAATTGTGCAACGTTACGACAATGTAGCATGTAGCGTTCATTATAACCCTATTTAAATTTAGCGACACAAAACTCATTTTAGTCAACTGCTCTTGATTACAATTTTTAAAAAAATATGTCGCTCTAGGTCTCAAATTTATTGACTAAATTTATTGTAAGTCAGTTAAGTGCCATACGTGATACACGCTTGGGCGATCATGTCTCGAAAGAGACATGACTGACTGGGCAGAAGATTATCCCGCACTAGGTTGCCATTGCTTTCTCCGGTAGACTGGTTGCCGACCAAGGCTATAGAATCCAATCTGTCCTGTTATTTAACCCATAACTGGAAGGAATAGACGGATTAATACCATTCCCAAGGGTATTTGCGCGTAAGTGACTGCACTGAATTCGGCTGGAATTCGAACTAGGCTCCCCGCTTTCTCGTTCCGAGCCGATATGCACTGCACCACAACGCACATCCTATTTATTGTACATTCCACAATTCCTGGAATTTTTTCAAATAACCAGGAAAAAATTAGAATAACCAATTAGAAAATACTATTTCTCTATTAAAAGCAGTCACAAATTGACTACAGGTCGGAAAGCTTAGCAAACTCCAGTGATACTAACACTCCATACACATGGAAAAATACTTTTTTGTTTCAAACCTATACCACGAATGCCAAAAGCAAACCCTTCTTTTGTTGCAAGACGGGACAATTCTATTTTTACGTTGTATCTACAAACACTAATTTTGTTTTTTGTACTATCTCCAAAGCTCTTTTTTAATAGAAAAAATAACCAACTGTTAGGCTCAAGAGCTACACAAGATGCACGCAAGAAATGAAGATATTGAAAATAGAAAATTTTAGAATATGACTGATTATTTTCCTTGAAAAATGAAAGCATACACGTAGAGGTCATTTACATCAAGTATCAGAACTTGGGAAAATACGGGTTTTTACCTTATTTCCTGTTTAGCCTTTGGCTTCCGGTTTATTCTAAATTTTTTTTAATTCTCTTTTTCATCCAGTAGCTTTGAGCGTCTTAGTGGCATTATTGCCTTATCGTATTGAGGGGAATAAGAAAGAAATACTGGTACTTTCTTTCCTACCTGTAAAGTTTTGAACTAGTGGAATTAGAAAAATAGATTTGCGATGATGTGTTTAAAGGAAACTAAAGAATAAGTAACTGACAAGGTGAAGTCTAGAAAGTGAAGATGACGTGTCAGCACCTCAAACAAAATGATAATGTCATCAAGATGCAGGGGGCTGTAGATTTGGAAGATGGCCAATTTTTCTTTAATTGGCTTTGTGTGAATCATAACCAAACTCCCCACATCCTACAGGTTTTATCCATAATTATCAGGTTGTCTGCAGGTGAATTTGCGAATTTAGGCAGGAACGTATGCACTTATGTATTTATGAGCGTTTATTTTTTGGTAGGATTGTCTTAGCAGTTATCGCTCAAGGTGAATAGTGAAAAGGAAGGAGGTGAGAGGTGAGAGAGACAATAATAATGCGATCGCTTGACGTTTGTAGAGGGCCGTGTTAATTACGCTCGTCTCTTAACTCTCTGACGCGAGCCGATTTTGCTCCGTCTTTTATTTCGTTTTGGGGTCATTTGGGAATTCGCTCCCGGGTGAGATTCTGCCCTTTATATTTGACGACAAACATTTCGCCTCGAGGTATATTTGTAGAAGAGACAGAGTGAAGCCACATCCTGCCGTTGAGAAAGTGGCTGGAGTTGAGTTACCTATAATTTTACTATAGAATTTCATTACAAATGGCATGTGATGACTGATTAACGGAAACAAAAAGATCCACCATCATCGAAGTTTTATGTCAACACAAGATAAAATTGTCGCTGATGGAGGATGTTTTTGTGTTAACGTCCTTGTAACCTCTCTGAAGATGGATCATGTGAGCCCAAATACGCTTGGAAATGTCATTCATCCGTCTCTTCTTCTACCAGTCATGGGTTAAATGGTAGGAAATATTGGGTTATATAGCTTTGGTTGGCAACTAGTTTATCGTATAAAGTAATGGCAACCTACTGAGATAAAATATTCTGCTCAGTCACTCATATCTCAATATATATATATATATATATATATATATAGTTTTAGGGAAAAGTATTTGCCATTTTAATTGTGCAGGTTCATGCCAGCTTCGAAGTTTTGTGAGGTCATCTATGTAGTAAAACAGAGCTATAAAGTATATATTAATAAATAAACATAGTATCCTAGGTTTTAAGCACAACTCGGAGCTTCATGGATTACGTAATCATCAGCTGCATGTTAATATATATACGTGTGTGTGTGTGTGTGTGTGTGTGTGTGGCAATTTGAATACTTACAAAAGTATTATATATATATATATATATATATATATATATATCATTTCCTCCAATCACTACTCCCTAATTTTCTAAATAATCGTGAATTCATCACATATTTTCAAAAATAAATCGTTTTCACCATTTATTTCAGCATATCACCAAAAAAAGAAGAGTTCTGTTCCGAAACACGAACATTTTTGTGTAGTGATATTATGCCTTTATAAACCATAGTTATAACAAAATTACAATATGCATATATATATATACCCTTAAGAAAACCTTTCAGGCCAACACATCTTCAGAGTAGTTCGTTGGATACTTTCGACGAAAAGAAAAATGATCACTGAATAGAGGAAGTAATAGATGCGAATAAAATTTAAAACACTTCTTTTGGAAAGAGAATTTCCGAATAAAAACTACTAAATCTCCAACAGAGTATAAAAGAGAAAAAATATTACTCACTTCCAAATTAACATAGAGCACGAATGAAATTCACTGTCTGTCTCTTCAGGCTCGGTCTGTGAAGTTTGATGTGTATGGCTTCAATTACATGTAATTAGTTTGCATAGCGAGCTCTGTGCAGAACAATAAAGCAACTATCTACGTATGCTTTGGCACAGTCTGTCCGATGAAGGAGGTACTGGCGCATCGCTCATTAGTGCACAAACTGAGTCATCCGTGATAGTTATCGCCTCTCCCGAGCAAGACCATTTTTATTGTGGGGAAATCCAAGCCCTTAAGCTCGGCCAAAAAGTATATCAAGTATACTCTGCAAAAACGCAGGGTTTGTCTGTTGTCTATTTTTCCCCAGACAAAGCTTCTTTTGTCTGGGTTCCTCCTGTCCGAAGGTAGGAAGTCTGACAGTAGGTCCAACAGTACTCTGAGACTGATTCTTCATCAAAGGGAAAATCAGGCTGCCTGCTCTTTTATTGGCAATTAGATGTTGATCGATTTGTGTCTGTAGTCTCTCTTCTAAGGTATTCGATCATGCATTGACATTTAAGTTTATATACATCGGAACTATTTTGGCCGAAAGGAAGACCATCTTTGACAAAAGAGGGAAACACCGATGTGCTACCAAAACAACACATAACCTGACTGTAGTCAAAGCTGAAATAATCCAACCAGAAATAAAACGGCACCATATTTTTGCTATAATTTCCGACGTTTGTGTGAAACTTATAATCTAATACAGAAAATGGAAAACCGAAAACCTTGTTGTCCCTAATCGCAATAACACCATCAAGTGTAAATTAATGATTAGCAATATAGCATACCAATTTTCACCGCCCACTACAAGACTGTATTTCTTGTTATAAATCTATACTGGACATACTACCACAACATTGATAAGACGCCTTACATGTCATTTATCAAAAAATCTATGAAGCCACAATCTACAAAAATTCTTAAGTAAAATGCTTGTCAAAAACGCTAGATTTCGATGTAAAGCAAATTTAAAAAAAAACAACATTTCGTTATATCACAGATACTCTACATCAAACATCTCACCTCAACTATCAACCTCAATTTGTTCAACAATGGGAGCGGCGTGCTAAAATTCTTTAAAAAATGGAAAGTCTATCACTTGAATTTCAGCCATCCCCAATACACGACGCTTTTACTAGAATTCAAAAACACAGAAATAATGAACCTCACACAGTCAAAAAATCAAAAGAAACACCAAAACAAAACCCCCTTGAAAATTGCTAACGAATTGGCCTGGATGTGATTGGGACTAGAGATGGTGCGTTCGCATTAATATATTTAGAAAGTTCGAAGTCGGCATTACTGAAGTAGCATTGTTCAGCTAAGAGACAACCTTAATCTATTTTTATTTTGATATCAAGCACTTTATGACAAAATAACCTGCTTGCCTAAAATGACTTTTTGCTAGTAAACTATGAGAAAACAGTATTTTTGGCATTAAGCATCATTACAGTTTAATGCTCTCTCTCTCTCTCTCTCTCTCTCTCTCTCTCTCTCCATCTATATATATATATATCTATATATATATATATATATAATGTCCTACGTTGACGGCACGACTTTGAGTTTCATGCGCTACGCTGTCATGAGGTGCATATTAATATATATATATATATATATATATATATATATATATTTTAATTTGTAGTACTGAGTTGTGATAATATTTAGCGCTAAGACTGTTGTTTTTTTCCAGTCAGTCAGTTAAATGCCATACGTGATACATGCTTGGGCGATCGTGTCTCGAAAGAGACATGACTGACTAGGCAGAAGATTATCACGCTGTAGGTTGCCATTACTTGATGCCAGCCAAGGCTATAGAACCCAATCTGTTCCGTTATTTAACCCATAACTGGAGGGAAGAGACGGATTATTACCTTTCCCAAGGGTATTTGAGCGTAAGTAAATGCAAAAGATTCAATTGGAATTCGAACTCGACTCCCTGATTTCTCGTTCCGAGCCGATATCCACTGCACCGCAACGTCTAGTAGTTTTATTGAAAAAAAGGTATTTTGGCAAGCAGGTTTTCTCTCGTAAAGTACTAGATATAAGGACAGAGATAGAGCGTTGATAGGTTTATTGTAAATAATTTATCACATTAACTGAGCAGGTTAATGTCTAATTCGAATTTTCGTGAGGACACCGTCACCCATCAGGGCTGTTTTTTTTTTTATCTGCCTTGATCTGCAGATAAAAAATCGAACCGAACTCTTTATTACAATCACTGGGATGTATGAACTCCATTCCTTGCGTAGTCATAAGTTATCTCTGAAGAAGGTCGGCGCGTAGAACGGCTGAAACGTCGTATAAATGGCAACAAAGATGAGGACCATAGTCCGAATAATGTAACTACTGTAAATACTATCTCATATCAGAAATATAGACAAATACTATGTTACACATTGCTTTAATCTATCCCTCTTTCCCTCAATGTGTCTTGTAAGTATCAGATTTTCCAAGCCCCTCTTCCTAATTACGCGACCCAAAAATTTCTGTTTCTTTCTGATGTCTAGTATAAGAACTTTTGGTTCACTTTTCTCTAAAACTTTGTCTTAACTCACATCTTCTGTCTATGGTATTCTCAGCATCTTTCTGTAGAGCCTTATTTCTGTTGCTTCAAGTTTCTTCTTCATCTTTGAGTAAATTGTTCACCATTCACTGATATATAGATATCATGTAACTGTTCAAAACACTTTTCTTTACTCTTAACTAAAAACTCCGGCCTCGTTTACTTCACCACCGAGGAATGTAGCTTTGTAGTGAACAAAACAAATTCTAGATTTAAAAATTCAAATCTGACTCATTGTTAAAAATAAACGAATTTTCTAGAATTTACAAACTTTGCTTAATACACACAACATTTTTGAAATTTCACATCTTGATGCGAAATGTTTGTCGTCCAATGGAAAGGCCATAATCACATTCGGGAGTAAATTCTCAAGCGAAATAAAAGACGAGAAAAGGCGACTGTTGTCAGAGAGTTAAGCTGACGAGCAATTAACACGTACCCTTGACAAAGTCAAGCGATCTTTAATATATTCTCTATTTTTCTCACCTCTTACCTCCTTCTTCTTCAATGTTCAGCCGTCTACTTGATAACTGCACGGAATCCTTTAAGACTGAGCGAATACTTGAAAGACACTCCTATCCAACGACAACGCTCATACATACATACATACATACATACATACGTTCCTGCCTACATACACATAGAATAACTTTTGTAAGGACTATTACGAACATTTCAACGAACTCTTGATACCCTTAACCTCTTAATATTGTCTTGGAACGTTTAACATCTATTAATTCATGTTATTCTTTTCCATTAATAGATTTCTATTTAAACCTGCTAAAGGTATATTTTATTCTTCCACAAATCCTCACATTCCAATCCCCAACATTCTGATTATAACGAATAAACTGTAGCTTGTTGTGAGTTCAGTTATGTATGACACAAGGCCGAATCAATCAACATTAACCATCTCTCTATAGCTTCAGCTTTTCGGCGCCTTTCCTCTATATATTTACATGGTAGTCCTATTTTCCTCTTTGGTACTAAGACTTTATAAATTAATCGTGCTACTATATTGGCGGCAAGGCTTCATTTTACTGTTAAGAAAACGAGATTGAACCGTAAGTTCTATGCAAGCACTTTCTTCTCTCGCACTTATCGCTTGTGGTACTTTGTTTCGGTTTTTTGCCTTCCAGTCAACGTTGATTTTCAAAAATTTAAATGCAAACTTTATCTTCTCTTATCTAAATTCCTGTCCTTTTATTTTTTTCTCTCCTTAACGATGTTTTCTTTTTCCCTTATTCAGTAACCTCATGCGTCTTTTTTTAATCATTTCACCCCAAACAAGGCAGTTTTACTGCCACTGTTGCGCAGGGGGTTACATAGTGATGAGAAAGAGGGGCAGGTTATAGGGGATGTCAGGAAGTGAGTAAGAGAAAGAAGAAAATACTGGTGTGATAAGAATGGAATGAACGGAGAAAAGAGGTTGAGAGAAAGGATGCGAGTCAGTGAGATAGGAGATGATTATTGGCCTAAAAAGAATAAAATTATATTCTTTTATGCAGAATAAAAATATTTAATAATCTTTTAAGCAGAGTAAAGAATTAATTATAAAAAAATTTCTTTATGGTTTTAGGAAGTTCTGTTACATTTATCGAAGTAAGAATTATGAATCCTGAAAGTCCAATCCAAAAAAACAATCTTTATTAATCTTAAAAGAACAATAATATACAATAGATGATCTACATACAAGGTCCTTTAAGCTAGTACGATAAACGTTGTAACAGATTTTTACAAATGTTCACGAAAAAATAAATATTATAATTAGTTAAGAAGAAAGACTTACTGAAAATTTGTAAGTTATCTCCCTTTGACTGGTTAAAAAACAACAATTAAAATCTTTTCCTTTAATTAGACTAAAACGGAAACAAATTACATTGTCTTTTATTTATCAAAAAGACAGTATTATTAAAAGCTCAATATATTGCAGGAGATTTTGAAATAAGTACATAAGTCCTCGGAAGCGTTCAATTCCAACGACATATTCAAATTTGTACATAATACCAAAAAAAAAAAAAAAAACGCCCATATTCCAAATAAGGAACTTTTGGAATAAATCCTAAAACCGTCAGGATTAAGCGTTTATGTAATTTAAATACAAAAATGCCGCTTTAATAAGAGCGATAAAAACTTATAATTGAAAAAATTTAACCGTGAAAATATTTTTACATAAATATTAAAAAATAATTACTATACAGAAAAATAATTTTTACAGACCTTACATTTAAATTTTTAGAGATAGTAGCTGTCGAGGAAGCAAGTATACGGAAGGGAATTCCAGAGGCGGAGAGTGCGAGAAAAGAAGCTGAGAGTAGAAATTGCGGTTATATTTAATCAGTTTCACTGTAAAAGGTTGGGACCTAATTGCTAGTCTAGTTTGCTCGAGTAAATTCATACATAGGGGGCACCAGTGACTTAAGTTCATTGGAGCAGAAGGCCTGAAAGTATTTGCAGAAGAGACACGGGGAAGCCACATCATACCGGTGAGAAAGCGACTGCAGCCGAGCTGCCATGTCGGGATCGATCACATTACAGATTCTTTTTTTTTTTTTTTTAATCATATCACCCAAAGCAAGGCGGTGACGCCACTGATGCGCATGGGGCTACTTAAGAGTAGAATGATAGGAAAAAAGAAAGCCGGGAACCACATCCTAAACAGGAAACCAGGGATGAGCCTCTTCACTTGTTCAATAGACGTGGGTGGAGTGTGAACCGGTCTATCTACTCCAATTTAGAACAAGAGAAAAGAAAAAAAAGTGAAAGAAGATTGGGAAAAAAAAAAGAAAAGAAAGCCGGGAACGACATCCTAAACAGGAAACAAGGGATGAGCCTCTTCACCTATTCAAAAGAATAGGTGGAGTGTGAACCGGGCGATAGTTAAGTCTATCTACTCCAATTTTACTTAGCGGCTTTATTGCTTTTCTTGGAGTAAAATGATGAGTTTGTTAATATTATATAGCAGATACCCACTCAGTCGGTTCGTTAAGTGCCATACTTGATACACGCTTTGGGCGATCATGTCTTCAAAGAAACATGATGACTGGGCAGAAGATTATCCCGCAGTAGATTACCATTACTTTATGCGGTAGACAGATTGACAGCCAAGGCTATAGAACCCAATCTGTCCTCTGACTGAACCCATAACAGGGGGGAAGAGGTGGATTAATAAGGGTATTTGCGCGTAAGTGAATGCGGGGCATTAAACTGGAATTCGAACTCGGATCCACGATTTCTCGTTCCGAGTCGATATCCGCTGCACCACAACACATATTCACTACTGAAGTTTATAAAAAATGTTTACGTATGTGCATCTGTGTGTTAAGAAATCAATGGGCAATTTTTTACTTGGCTATGCTGAACGTGTTCTAGAGTCAATGGGAACAGAAAAGACACTTATACGAAGCATCAGAAAGAGACAATTGAATTTTCTAGGGTACGTAATATAAAAAAGGAGGCTTGGAAAATTAGACACTCAGATAAGACAATATAAAAAGAATAAAGAGTACATAACCTTTTTTATCGTGTCACTCCAAGCAAGGTGGTACTGCCACTGATGTGCATGGGGCTTCATAAGATTAAAAGTTTAGACTATACATGGGGGGCCAGTTATAGGGGTGTCAGAGAATGGCAAGGGAAGGATCGGAACACAGAAATGAAGAAGGTTGCGAAGGTAGAGAGAAAGGAAAATAACAAGATATACAGGGTGATGTAGAAAGAACTGGAGTCAAGTGGATAAGAGATGGGTATTGACATTGCATTTAAATTCCTGGAGGTTGTAGCCGTCAGGAAAGCAAGTATACGAAAGGGAGTTCCACAGGCGGGAAGTGCGAGAAAAGACGCTATGGAGTAGAATTGTCGGCTTCATTTGGTTGATCTAACTGTAATAGAGTGGGACCTTGTTGCCAGTTTAGTTGCACGGGTAAGTCTGAGCTGGTGCGAATAATCAATGATTAGAAGTAATATAAAAAGACAAAGGAGGTTGTGAAGAGCTATATTCCCACACGTCCTAGAAGGACACAGCACAAAGAAAAGAAAATATAAAAGCCAGAAATTTAAAGCATCCTTTTTTTCTTTTTCTTTTTTTAATCGTATCACCCCCGAGCAAGGCGGTAATGCCACTGATGTGCAAGGGGTTACATAAGAGTATTACGATTAATTAGAAGAGAGTGAAGAGAAAGACGAACCAGTTAGAAAGGAGCAAGAGAACGATGGGAATAGAGGTGTGATGACAGTTGCAAAAGTGGAGAGAAAGGAAAGGATATACGGGGTGGTGAAGAAAGAACTAAAGTCAAGTGGTTAAAAGATGAGTATTGACATTGCATTTGAATTCCTGGAAGTTGTAGCCATCAGGAAAGCAAGAATATGGAAGCGAGTTCCACAGGCGGAAAGTGCGAGAGAAAAAGCTGATGGAGTAGAATTGTCGTCTGCATTTGGTTAATCAACTGTAAACGTGTGGGACCCAGTTGCCAATCTGGTTGCACGAGTAAACACCTGTTGCGAAGCCACCAGTGACTTAAGTTCGTTGGAGCAAAAGCCATGGAAATATTTATAGAACAGACAAAGGGAGGCCACATCTTGTCGGTGGGGAAGTGGCTGTAGTCGAGCCGCCAAGTCGGTACCTATTACATTATTGGTTCTCCGTTGAAGCCTGTGGAGAACACTGAGATGAACAGCAGGGGCGCCTGACAATATATGGCAGCAGTATTCCATGCACGGAAGAATGGTTGATTTGTATATATGCAGGATGGATTCAGGCGGGAAAAACATCCTGGCCCAACACAGTGACCCAAGCTTCTTAGCAGTGGATTTAGCTATGGACTCAATGTAGTGGTTCCATTTGAAATCAGAAGAGGAGGCGCAGTGTATTGCTCTAAGGGAGACTCGCTTGGTCCATGCATATGGGAGGAAGGACAGGTTGCCTGTGATGATTGACAGACAACAGCTTGGTCTTAGACGCATTGAAATTGACACGCCACTTCTTACTCCAATTCACCACAGAGTGTAGATCCTGTTCAAGGTCAGCAGCGAGATTATGTTTGTCCGCCACGACGGGGACGGGTTTCTTACTGATGCGGGAGTAAATTGTGGTGTCATTTGCGTAGATGCCTACTTGGCTCTTGATTTCCTCTGGGAGGTCATTTATGAAAATAAGTAAGAGCGTCGGGCCCAGGGTAGAGCCCTGAGGGACACTAGCGTTTGTGCTGTAGGATGTAGAGACATGCCCATTCAAAACGACCTTCATTTTGCGGTTATCTAAAAAAGATTGAAATTAGATCAAGCAAGAGTCCGGTAATACCGTAACCGCGTAGATTTCATAGAAGACCAGAGTGCCAAACCCTATCAAAAGCCTTGGAGATGTCCAGAGCAACAGCACGAGCCTCGCCGGACTCCTCAAAGGTCTGGAACATGTACCCGTAACAGTCGTTAGCATGTCGGCCGTGGACCTGGCAAAGCGGAAGACATACTGCCTGTCAGAGTAGAGTTTGTGGGCAGTAAGATGTTTAACTATTTCAGCATTAATTATGGCCTCGAACACTTTGCCGAAAATTGGTAAAAGGCTGATAGGGCGATAGTTGGATGAGTCCGAGGGTTCACCACAGTTTTTAAATACAGGAACGACAGAAGAGAACTTCCAGCATGCAGGAAAACAGGAAGCAGAAAGGCAGTAGTTATACAGTTTAGAGAAGATAGGAGAGAGTTCAGGAGCACATATTTTAAGGTCTATCACCGGGATTCCATCGCCACCGCTCGCCTTATTGGGGTCAAGTTTTGAAATTTCTCGAGATACTACTGTCAGGGTAATATATACATCGTACAGTTTAGCCTGTTCTAATAGAGAAGTCGGGTGAGGGTACTCCAGATGAGTCAACTGTGGAGTTGGATGACAATCTGCGAGCAAAGCACTCAGCTTTGTCCGCAGATGACTTGAGAACCTCAAATTCATTGATTAAACGAGGGATAGAGGATTTGTTATTGTTCAGCACCCGTTTGCATAACCGCCAATAGTCCTTGAAGCCGAATTTGCGGTCAGCTATGCGCTGTCTCATTCTCTCGGCAAATAACCGCTTGGCGTCATTCAGGATTCTCTTGCACTCATTACGAGCAGACGTGAATAGGCGCCTATTGTGATCAAATGACTGTCTCCGGAATAGTCGGAAGTAGTGGTTCCTGTGGGCAATGGCGGTCGAACAGGCAAGAGAGAACCAAGAGGAGGAATGAGGTTTGAGACAATACTTCCTGGTAGGAATGAAGGCATCAATGCCAGCTTTCACCTAGAAATCTCAGAGACAGTCATCAACTGGGAGATCAAACACTTTTCCCCAGGAGACGTCGCATAGGGAATCCTGAAAGGCGTCCCAGTCAGCTTTTTGGTAGCAGTAGGAGGTCCTATAGGTAGCAGGCTCCTGCGTGGAGTGAGAGTGGAAAGATACTGAGAGAGACAACAGCATGGTCGGAGTTGCCGAGAGGGCAAAGCTGCGAGACTTGACAGGAGTCAGGCGCAGAGGTAAAGCATATATCTAGTAGAGAGGCGTGTCCAGAGGGAGTGCTTGGAAAGCGTGTGGGGAAGTCCACCACTTTCGTAAGGGATTGGGAAATGCCAAAGTTCATGGCGTGGATGCCCGCTGAATCAGGAACAGAGTCTTTAAGCCACTCAGCATGGTGGGCGTTAAGATCCCCGAATACAAATATATGAGCGAATGGATGGTAGGAAATAGCCTTATCTATGTTGTCAGAAATACTATCTAGAAGGGAGCAGTCAGGAGAGGAGGGAGGACGGTAAAGAAAAAAGGTAGCTAACCGAACTGAAAAGTGACAAACGGAGACATACATATTGGTGGTCAGGGGATTCGAGTGATGTCACCCTAGCTATAGGGAGGCGTTCACTAACGTGGACCCCCCAGCCCATGCATGTGGACAGTGGAAGCCTTCCTTAAGAGGGAAAGATAACCAGGATGGAGAAGTCAGATGAGGGAATTGATGAGTTGCAGTTATTCTCACAGAGCGCTAGGATGTTAGGGGACTTTTCGTGGGGGAAAGCTTCTAGGCTACAAAAGTTGGTACGAATGCCCCGGATATTAGTAAAAGAAAAGTTAAGGGATTTTGGTGATTTGAGTTTGGTTGGTTTAGGATAATTTCTGTTTATCATGTTATGGTTTGTTGTTGGGACCTAGAGTAGAGGATGCAGACGGTCATTATCCACAATATGTGCTGGGAAGGAAACTGGCTCGGGCTGCATCAAAGCGTGACCTCAGGGTTGCCCACCGAAAGCGCTTGCAGGGACACCTATCCATGCAGGGACACCTATACAACTGTTAATCAGAGCAGACGCTCTTGACGCTACGCATGAGTTAGGGCTCCTAACTACCAGTCGGAAGCAGCAACTAGGAAACTGCCAACCCGGTACCCTCACAATGATGAGGCGTTGGCACCAACCAAACACATCGCAGGAAAATCACGGAAGTGTAGAATGAATACACTACCACCCAGTAATGC
Organism: Ascarosepion bandense; assembly: GCA_037127315.1. Classification (NCBI taxonomy): domain Eukaryota; kingdom Metazoa; phylum Mollusca; class Cephalopoda; order Sepiida; family Sepiidae; genus Ascarosepion; species Ascarosepion bandense. The sequence continues at coordinate 5,552,654 of JBBBDQ010001353.1, forward strand.
CGTTAATGACAATGTTGCTAAAAGAATCACTTTATTCTATGTATTTTTTAATCATTTTACTATAAGCAAGGCGATAATGCCACTAAGGCGCAGATAATTAGTGTATGAAAAAGAATGATAATAATTTAGTGTGAAGAAATGAGAAAAAGGACAATAAATGAACAGAGTTTATGTGAACAAAAGATGGCAATTGACGTCACATATAATATTTTGAAGATTTGGGGTGATAGAGGAACAGGAGTTCGTAAATGACTTCCACCAGCGAGAAAGAAAATATTAGAATAGAAATGGCGGTTTTATCAAGCTAGTTCAACAGTAAAACGGTGAGACCTAATTACCAATCTAGTAGCATACAGTCGCGGCAGTAAAGTTTTGAATGGTTTGTTTGTTTAATAACATATCAACTCCTTTTGACATATTTAATGCCGAAAATTTTTCATTTTTTTTCCCTGATATTGTTGGAATTTGTTTTATATATATTTTTTTACTACGAAAATGTATTTCTGGTAATTTTTGCAAAAGTATTTTCATATTTTGACTACAGTTTATGGGTTCACTATTTTACTATAGCTGGGACCCTATATTAGGTACTACCATCCTGAGTCAGGGTTAACGTGGGAGGCCTTTCTGCCGGATAGGGTTAATCGTCATACCCATGACAAAAATCATTAAGAAGAGTAGCTCATCATAACAAATACCACGAAAATATTTCAAAAAAAAAAAAAAGATATAAAGAAAGACTCTTATGTTTTTAAAAATGTCCTTCTGCGTATGAAGCATTAGAAGTGTGCCTGGGCATCGATATATATATATATATATATATATATATATATATATATATATATACAAAAAAAATATGAAGACTAATCTATGAGCCTTTAATGTTTATTCAACTACTTGTGTATTTCGACGTATGTCTACATTCTTTTTTTTTTTTGTTATTTTTGTCCGCCTGGGTGAATGTGTATATATATATATATAAATAATCAATGATTCTATCCAGAATTTCGAGCGTCTTTTGTCCATCACACGTACGCCTGACATTACTTTGCGTGTCGGACAAGTAGTTGCTCGCCTGGAGAAGCCTTTTCATACCCACGTATGAGTGCAAATTAATAAATTAACCAGAAAGCCAGGGTGCCGGATATTAGTATATTAATTGAAGATGCCGCCCGAGAGGCGCGCAATTTTTCATTTCATTCAAACGCAGAATTACTTCGCCGTGTATTAAAAACACGTTCGTCTCTTGCCGGCCTGAATTGCCCCACCCAACAATAAAAGACAAAAAAAGTATGAAGACGGGAAGCAAAAAAGTAATTTAACGATAAGAAAGGTTAGTCTATTCGCCTTGCTCTCCTGTAAATTAAGTAATGAATAAGAATTTATGACAGATTGACTCTTCTACAAAAGTCAGGACAGTGAGTTCAAGAAGGTAAAAAGTAGGATTTGGTTAACTGCATTCTTTTATGTGCCGTTTACCTTCAGGACGTAGGCGATCATGGCACTTCACATCTTCCCGTGCTTTGTAGCTCTTCATAAATTTTATCTCCTGGTGGCCCCTATATATGAATTTACTCAAGCCACAAGATTAGCAACTAGGTCCCACCCTTTTACTGCGAAACCAGTAAAATGTAAACGCAACTTCTACTCCATTAGCTTCTTTTCTCGCACTTCCTGCCTGTGGAGTTCCCTTCCCTTCTCCGACAGTTACAATCTTCAAGAATTTAAATGTAAAGTCAATAGCCATCTCCTATCTCACTAACCTGAATCTTCTCTCTCATGCTTCTTTTTCCGTTCACTCCACTCTCATCAGTATTCTCATCCTTCTCTTACCCACTTCCTGACACCCACTATAACCTGTCACTATTTCTTATAACTTTCCTCCTATATAACCCTGTCCGGCAATCCATTTGCTCAAGATCAACAAGTATGTCACGCACTGTTTACTCCTGCTCCTAATTCTCTCTATCTACCTTGTGAGTATCAGATTCTCCAAGCACTCTTTCCTCATTACGGGCTTCAGAAACTGACCGTCTCTTCCTGGTGTTAAAAATAAGTTTCGTTTTCTTTCCATTCTATCTAAAATCTCGTTGTTGCTCACCTCTTCGTTTAATGGCATCATCAGCATCCTTCTGTTGAACCACTTTTCTATTGCTTCGAGTCTCTCCTTCTCTTGTATGGCATTAGCTGCAAATCCTATGTCATCTAACAGTTAACTAAAACACACAAAAAAAAAACTCGGATTCAAACGACTAAAAACATTTTAGAAAACCAAACTAAGGCAAATTTCACAAGTGAGTGTGAAAAGCAAAATTCCGCCTCCTAATTGGATAAGAAATAGAAAATTCATATTACAACGTCAGTCAAGCGTTTATTCACCTAAAGAAGAAGTTGCCCCTAAAGAAGAAGTTGCCCCTGGGAGCCAGTCACATGACTGAAATCCACTACATAACGACGTCCGTGACCGGTCAAGAGTCAGAAAGACGGAGAGATACGACAGGCCAGAGAACCGACAGACAGATCCGTCGCTGATCCAACCAATACAAAAGAGAAGAAGAAGGAATGGAAAACAACAACTGCTCATCTTTATCAATATCTGAAGCTTCTTTTTACTGTGTATGTATGAGTATTATTGTGTTATCGACTAAAATCTGTCCAATATATAGAGAAACAAGTAAGAAAACAACCTATTTAATAAAATCTATAACACTTTCGTTTATTAGGTATTACATTGAAACAATTTTCATTCTCCATAAATTACCTCGATTTTATAGTTAGCCCGAATAATATTCATGAGCGTCCTTAAATTTAAAAATTTTAAAAACATTTGAAAAAACATCATCTTCATCTATCTTTATCTTTAACTGCTCATAAAACCTTTTACATCTCTCGCCAGCGAGAAAGAAAAAGGAACACAGACATTATTAGTGAAGTAGACTGATTAATTGTTTTACACACACGCATTCTACTACTTACTATAATCTCTGTTTGACCCTTTTCCCTCCCTCCAGTTATTTCTCACTCACACTGTTTTTCACCTTAAATTGATAGACCCTTTCTTTTTCCTCCTACTTAACGGCGGTCACATAAAAAAGAAAGAAACAAAGATTGTTCTACTACTCTGTTGAATTCCAGACAGCAAAACATGAATACTTTTTTGTTAAACCAACATTCGCTTAAATCTAAAAGACATTTTTCTGTCAAACAAAATATACAAAAGAAATAAACAAATTGTTTATATATGCTGGTAAATAAACTATTTTCTAATTTTATACAAACATTTCTTATTGCGTCGTCTTTTCAAGAAATTCGTGCTGTATTCTGTGGACAGGATATCCCGCATTAAAGTCTTCTCTTTAATCCGGATGTGCGTTGTGGTACAGTGAACGAGAAACCGGGGAGCCGAGTCCAAATTCCAGTTGAATCCATTGTATTCACTTACGCGCAAATACCCTTGGGAAAGGTATTAATCCGTTTCTTCCTTCCACTCATGGGTTAAATAGCAGGACAGATGGGTTCTATAGCCTTGGTCGGCAACCAGTCTACCGCAGAAAGCAATGGCAACCTACTGCGGGATAATCTTCTGCCCAGTCAGTCATATCTCTTTCGAGACATGATCGCCCAAGCGTGTATCCCGTATGGCACTTAACTGCGTGACTGTTCTCTAACTCTACACAAGAGAACAGACATCACATAACAATTTGGTACTGTTTTCTTTGCGTCATTTCTCTTAATAATCAGCTCGCAATACGACTTTCAATCTCAGTGTTGCACTTTCCATCCTCTGTTACAAGGCTTCCCAGGTATTTAAATATCTGTACTTTAATATCACCTACCTGTAATCGACATTTTGGGACCCCCTTTTTTTTTTCTTTTTTTTTTCTTTTTTTTTTTTTTTTGCTGATGACAATGCATTTAATCTTCTTATTGTTTATGTTTCGTCTTTTTTTTCCCAATTTCCTCCGCTATACATTTACAACAGATTTAAAGTAGGATTTTCTCTGTTTCATTTTAGTTATCCATAAAAATATATGAAAATATTGGAATAAAGATAAAAAAAATTTTTCTTTAATAAACCGTTTCGTCTTCTGATGGTTTTTTCAAAGCAAATATAAGAATTTTATTTTGCAAATTGTTTTTATAAACATAAATCTAAACTTATTTATAAATGTAACTTTTTGTGTGTGTATGTTTGTTTGTCTGTGTGCGTGTGTGTCCGTTACCTATAAACTCCGAAACAGCTGAACCGATTTTCTTGAAAATTTACACAGTTGTACTATAAGCGTCTCCGAGTGTTTTTAGCTAGGTTTTGTGTCGAGGTACCCCCGATAAATATCGAAAATCGATAATAAAAAAAATCAAGTTATAGAAGGAGTGGTCTGATTTTAATCAAATTTGATACACTCATAGACAAAGACATAAGAAACGGTATTCAGAAGTTTCAAGATTGCAGCTCTTACAATAGTGCAGAAAATCGATATAAAAGGCAAGATGTTTGTGTGTGTCTGTTTATCTGCCTGTATGTCTGTATTTTTTCAGCCCTTTTATTTTACTTTTTGCTTCAGGTTTGGCTCTAAGTAGGTATAATTGTAGTTCTTAGTCTCGGCCATGGTACCATTTACTCAGAGGACTTATTTAGCCTTCAAAATTCAGTTTACGGCAAAAACAATTATTTGATATCGATACCAGAAAATCAAAATTTGACGTCCATTCATTTATTTTCAGTCTACGGTTTCGCTTTAACTGGAAACAACTATTGCTTTTTTAATCCGTCGTGCCAACGTCCAAAGAGTCTGAGCTCCAGGACTATGGATTAAAGCTTTCATAACACCCGAGCAACGCCGGGCTATGCTGCTAGTAAGGTTTTCAAAATTCTTACATTTAAGGACGCTCATGAATATTATTCGGGCCAACTATAAAAATCGAGGTAATTTATGGAGAATGATAATTGTTTCAATGTAATACCTAATAAACGAAAGTGTTATAGATTTTATTAAATAGGTCGTTTTCTTACTTGTTTCTATATATATTGGACAGATTTTAGTCGATAACACAATAATACTCATACATACACAGTAAAAAAAAAGCTTCAGATATTGGATACCATCTACATTAGACCAAAACAAACCACACTTAACAAAACCACATTTCAATCTGGTCACAACACATTACATTTTTAGACATATGGTTCTGTTAACATTTCCGGCTATCACGCAGTGTGACGTCATAATACTGCATTACAAATTTACGAACTGCGTTTGCTATTCGGTGACTGTTAACTTTCCATTACAATGTTTTATGTCAACACAAGATAAAATCATCTTTGATGGTGTATATCTTTATGTTAACGCCCCTGTAACCTCTCTGAAGTTGGCTCATGTGAGCCGAAAGCTTAAAACCAGCATAATAAAAAATATCCAAATGTTGGACAATTTTTATCTTTATTTTCATTTGAAATTAAAGCCAAAATACGGCTCATGATTAAACATAATAGACATTCATTGTCTATTATATTTAACAGTATATATATATATATATATGTGTGTGTGTGTGTGTGTGTGTATGTGTGTGTGTGCGTTAGTTTTTTATCATAATTAAATTAGACCAGTACATAGTAATATTAAAAAGTGTTCAATAATTTCTATTGTAGGTTATTTTTCAGTTAAAAAGAGTTATTTCCTCAGCCTAGGGTTCAACCTATCGGTATCTTCAGCTGGTTTACAATAATTTTTGTCTTTATTTTCAGCTGAAATTAAAGCCAAAATGATTAAACAAAATAGACATTCATATGATTATATATATATATATATATATATATATATATATATATATATATATATATATTCTATTTTTAAACGAGTTATTACACGCACTAGGTTTCTACCATGAATGGTGTCTTCAGGCGATTTTTAATAACTGATTTTACCGTTTTTCTTTTAAAGAACGCTCGTGCAACGGCGTTTTATTTGAACGCCCACGTGGCAGGGAAATTTTAAATTAAAAAGAATAATAGCGCTTTTATCTATGGTTGTATGAATCTAAGAGGCATTTCTTAGCATGGATACAATTAGTCATAATTTCCGTTCTTTCATTCAAAAGTTCGGTTTGGGAATAGCATACTCTTGAACTTTTCTACATACTTTGCCACCCTTTTAAGTCTTGGCTTTTTTTTTTTACAATGCTCTACGTTATGTTTCGGTCTTTTCCGTGTTTTGATTTTAATTTCTACACGTGGCTAGCCAATTTTGTAGAGTTTTTTTTAATTTTTCTATTTTGAATGTAGACCTGTGATTAAACCACCTGGTCTTGAAGGTGTCCTTGGTTGAGCCTAAATATATTTTATTTTGGCCATTTGGGTCATGTATCTTTGCCTTGTAAATGATTTCTTTTGTGCTGCAGAGTGCTTGAAGTGGACATTTATTTTCTTCCCTGCAGTTGCATTCTTTGTTAGTGGTTTTGTTTACCGTTTTTCTTTTAAAGAACGCTCGTGTAACGGTGTTTTACTTGAATGCCCACGTGGCAGGGAATATTTGAACGCGCAATTTATAAATTAAAACGAATTATGGCGTTTTTATCCATGTTTGTAGGAACCTAAGAGATATTTCTTAGTATGGATAAACTTAGTCATAATTTCCGTTCTTCCATTCAACAATTCATTTTTGTTTGGGAATAGCATAATCTCTAACTTTTCTTTTTGGCACAGCCTACATATTTTGCCACCGTTGTAAGGCTTGGCTTTCCACGTTATGTCTCGGTCTTTTCCATATTTTAATTTTAATTTCCACACGTGGCTAGCCAATTTTGTACCGTTTTTTTTGGTTTTTTTTTTTCATTTTTCTATTTTAAATGTAGACCTGTGATTAAACCACCTGGTCTTAAAGGTTAAAGTCATTCTCAACCGAAAAGACAAATACAAAATGATAATAGAAAACGAAACATTATGTGGTTCAACCCACCATTTAATTTAGAAGTAAAGACCAAAATAGGACAAATATTTTTACACTAATCGATAGATGCTTTCAAAAAGTATCAAAATTAAACAAAATTTTCAACAGAAACAAAATCAAACTAAGTTATTGTTGTATTAGTAATTTAGATAATTTCATAAAAAACAAGACTCCAGAAACTTAAATAGCCTCGTACAAAACAAAACCACGAACAAAGAATGCAACTGCAGGGACGAAAATAAATGTCAATTTCAAGGACTCTGCAACCCCAAAAAAATCATTTGCAAGGCAAAGGTACATGACTCAAATGGTCAAAATAAAATATATTTAGGCTCAAACAAAGACAACTTTAAGACCAGGTCGTTTAATCACAGGTCTACATTCAAAATGATGTGCGTTGTGGTGCAGTGGATATCGATTCGGAACGAGGAATCGGAGAGCCGAGTTCAAATTCCAGCTGAATTCCTTGCATTCACTTACGCGCAAATATCCTTTGGAAAGATATTAATCCGTCTCTTCCCTCCAGTTATGGGTTAAATAACGGGACAGATTGGGTTCTATAGCCTTGGCTGGTAACCAGTCTACCGCAGAAAGCAATGGCAACCTACTACGGGATAATCATCTGCCCAGTCAGTCATTGCTCTTTCGAGACATAATCGCCCAAGCGTGTATCACATATGGTACTTAACTAACATTCAAAACACAAAAATTAAAAAACTGTACAAAATTGGTTAGCCATGTGTGGAAATACTAATCAAAGCATGGAAAAAACCGAGACATAACATGGATCATTGTAAAAACAGTCAAGCCTTACAACAGTGGCAAAATATGCAGACAAAACGAAAAAAAAATTAGAGATTATGCTGTTCCCAAACAAAAAAGAAACTGTTGAATCTAATAACGGAAATTATGACTAAGTGTATCCATACTAAGAAATACCTCTTAGGGTCATACAACCATGGATAAAAGCGCCATAATTCGTATTAAATTTAAAAATTGCGCATTCAAAATGACCTGCCACGTGAGCGTTCAAATAAGACACCGTTACACGAGCGTTCTTAAAAAGAGAAAATGTAAGCGGTAAAATGAGTTATTGAAAATCGCCTAAAGACACCACTCATGGTCGAAACGTAGGTCACGTAATAACTTGTTTAAAAATGGAAAATATTCAAAAGTTCTACAATACAATACAAATGTGCACTGGTCTAATCCTATTATGACCAAAACCTAAGTATTAAACAATCAATATATATATATATATATATGAATAGAATAAGTAAAGAACAGGTAAGAAAAAGTGAAGTGTCTTTCATCTAACTTGTTTCATTTTAACAAGAATTGGGAATTTGTTACTCCCTACAAAATATAATGAAATTGCCGAAAATGTCGTCCCTAAATTCGCCTTTTAAGTACTGCTTCGTAAACAGGGTATCTTTCCCAAAGCTTGTTAAATTGAAACATGTTAGATTAGGTTTTCTATCTATATATTCGACTTATATATATATATATATATATATTACTAGCAGAATAGCTCGGCGTTGCTCGTGTGTAATAAAACTTTAAAACTAATCCATGATCCTGGAGCTCAGTCTCTTTGGAAGTTGGCACGAATGACTAAAAAGCAATAGTTGTTTCCAGTTAAAGCGAAACCGTAGACTGAAAGAAAAATGAATGGATGTAAATCAAATTTTGATTTCCTGGTATCAATATCAAATAAGTTTTTTTCGTCGTAAATTGAATTTTGAAGGCTAAATAAGTCCTCTGAGTAAATAGTATCATGGCTGAGACTAAGAACTACAATTATACCTACTTAGAGCCAAACCTGCAGCAAAAACTAAAATAAAAGGGCTGAAAAAAATACAGACATACAGGCAGATAAACAGACACACACAAACATCTTGCCTTATATATATATATATATATATATATATATATATATATATATATATATATATATTATCGATTTTCGGCACTATTGTAAAAACTGCAATCTTGAAACTTCTAAATATCGTTTTTTATATCTTTATCTATGAGTGTATCAAATTTGATTAAAATCAGACCACTCCTTCTATAACCCGATATTTTCGATTATCGATTATCGATATTTATCGGAGGTAACTCGACACAAAACCTAGCTAAAAACACTCGGAGTCGCTTATAGTACAACTGTGTAAATTTTTTAAAAAATCGATTCAGCCGTTTCGGAGTCTATAGGTAACGGATGCAGAGACACACAGACACACACACAGACAAAAATGCCATTTATAAATAATTTTATATATATATATATATTTGAATAAAATCTTAGTCGTACAAAACTTAATAATAGCTAGGAATAAGTGCAAATTACATGACATTTTTATCATTATTTTTAAGATTATCAGGGATTATCAGGATTATTTCTGGTAATGGTAAGCATCTATATTAAAAGATGATAATGGGGGCAAGAAAAAAAATGCGAGGAGAACCTGAGTCTAATGACATTCAAACCCAGTAAGCAATCTCTCTGTTTGCAGAGAGAAGGCTTGCGGGATTTGATGTACAGTGACTCTAGCACCTTTAGATGATATAAGGAGTGGTGCCGTGATAGAATAGTGAAACGGTCTACACTCAATCCACATACACAATTCCTGCTATTTATACAGTGTTATGTATTGGACGATCCAGATGAATTAACATGTTGGTAGTCAACATGTTAATACATCTGGGTCGTCCATTACATAACACTGTATAAATACATAAATATATACTAGCATCAGGATTCAAAATTTTAGGAGGTATATGTTGTTTAATTCTAAAATACAACCTTTGAGACGTCCTCCGTATGTAGTCATGTCCACAACTACATTCAAATTTATAAATTACTGAAATAACATGATAATGTAGGAGGGTATTATTACGGATGGAAGAAAGAATTAGTCGAGTACTAAATATTACATATTAATATTAATATTACATATTAATATATATAGCAGAAAAATAACATTTGCTAAAAGACAGCGAAATCCGCCTAGCTAAAGCTTCATACTCTGGACCAATAAAGGGAAGACGTAAATAAACTGAACTTTTTTAAGAATATGCGGCTTAAGTTGGAGTAGATAGATCTATCTATCACCCGGTTCACACTCCACCCACATCTATTGAACAGGTTAAGAGGCTCATCCCTTGTTCCCTGTTTAGGATGTGGTTTCCGGCTTTCTCTTTTCAATTCTTCTCACTTTTTTTTTCAGTTGGAGTAGATAGATCTATCTATCACCCGGTTAACACTCCACCCACATCTATTGAACAGGTTAAGAGGCTCATCCCTTGTTCCCTGTTTAGGATGTGGTTTCCGGCTTTCTCTTCCAATCTTTTCACTATTACGTAGCCCCCTGCACTTCATCAGTGGCGTTACCGCCTTGCTCGGGGTGATATGATTAAAAAAAAAACCCCTGAAAAATTTATTGATGACAACACGAATAACAGAATCCAAAACGTCCAAAGAATATCCATTTTTAGAAAGTGTCATAAAATCTATTCCACCGCAGAGGAAGGAATCGAAATATATATATATATATATATATATATATATATATATATATATATGTGTGTGTGTGTGTGTGTGTGTGTGTGCGCGCGCGCGCAAAATACTGTATATTTGATAGGGTTGGTTGATATTACCAAGTTCTGAAAAAAAAAAACAAATTGTTGGTGACTTGTTTGGTGATTATTCATTGGTCCATGAATTTTCAGTAAGAACAACTAACAGAAAATCGAAATTTTTTCGTCAAAACAGTAGTTTATCCCTGAAAAATTGTTTATTAAGAATATTTGATTCGTCATATATGGATCTGCACTCACGAGGATCTGGAGATTTTGCTCATTTAATTTCAGCTCTCCGTTACTGACAAGTAGTCAGTAACATTTCCCTGCTGAGGACAAAGTATTAGAAAATACAAACCATTTGCATTGGGATAGTTATTACTAAGAAAGAATCTTCTGCCCGGTGAAAAGATGGTTGATCAATATTTAAATAAAAACAGAAAGAGCACGACGTTGTTGCGTTCGTGTGACGATAGAGGGGGAGAGTAAGGATGCTATACAACCGGTATGGAACGGCGACGTAGTAATGAAATACCAGTAAGAGCAACATGCTTAATACCATATGACTATGTGACAATTCGCCTAGATTAGATGTCACTAAAAAGAGAGGAGAGTTTATCATTCAAATCGTGGCTGAAGATATGGAAAGAAAGGATGTATTTCTACCTTTCCTCGGGAAATTTATGAGAAAAGTAAATGTACCACAATTGGTCAGAATGTAAACTCGGCTCTTCGAGGCCCCATTGAACCCTGGAACTCGGCCGTGATCAATGAAACAAAGATCGTCGGTATCAGATACCTCACGACCGTGTTACAGGGTTAAAAATGTTAAAACTCATCATTAGCCAGTGCTAGACTATATCCATTAAGCTCTATGTGCAAGTTCGCTAATTTATATATTATTTGCGAGTTGAAATGCGCTAATGATGACAAGCGTCCAAGTATTAAGAGAGGAAAAAAACTGCTTCTTCACTGACATAATAAGTACTTTAATTATACATTTATTGAGAAAAGTGATATCTTGCTGACTAATGTAATTATTACGTCTCAAGAACTCAGCAGCCCATCAATTTTTTAAAACACTTTACAGGAAAAAAAATTAGGATTGACATGAATTTTCTAGCATCCTCATTAATCAAGACAACTTTTAAAAATCTACCAGCAGAAAATGCACCCACCCACGCAGACACACCTACAAACAGGAATAAATATATTATTTTTTTCTGCTACTTTTTTTCACACTTTTAAAATGGCTGAATTTCTTACAAGAAGAATTGTCAATTATTATTAACTTTAAAATCGTTTTTATCAATCATATTTCACTTCTTTTTATAATCATCAATAATAGTCGTAATTTGGACTGAATCTCTTAGATGGATACTTGTCTATAATTATTAATTTTCATTAATTTAACTCATATCTTTGTCTTCTTGCTTGTATAGTCTTAATTTGGGTGAATACAGTTCATCGTTATTCAGTAATGAATTGAACGCTGCTGGCTACTGGCGTTTGTTTCCAGTGTGTATATAACACGCTAAAATCTACGTTCCTCAATTAGCCGATAGCTTAGTGGTAAAATATCCGACTGATGTCAAATCGGTAGGGTTTCACTCTCGGCTGGAAGCAATCAGATGTCTAACTTTATTGATGCAGCGAAACAGGATATATATAAATATGCATATATATATATGATGAAAAAACCGATAAGCCGGTAGGCAAAATTCGCACAATGTTAAAAGTTAACAGTGCTTCTACTCAAACATCGGTATAAATTAAAGCTTGGTGTAATATATATATATATATATATATATATATATATATATGGGGGGGGGGGGGGGGTGGGGGGGGGGTGCGCGCGCACAACTGGCCATAATTATTAGGCCACCCCAGTGTTTTAACAAATGATGTATTTCATACTATTTTTAATATTTATTGCCAAGTGAATAATTACAAATGAAAATAAAATGGTTCTTTTGTTAATACTTCACAATAATATTGCACAATAATATTGCACAATAACATGTGCATCAAATGCATTTATAAATGTTTAATAATTACCTATTTTGCAGTTTCTTCAATTAAAGAATGAAAAACATTTAACGTGAAACGGACGAGATCATCTGTATATTCTTGTCTTGTAAAATTTTGAAAAGTAATGATAACAAAAAAAAAACCCACTGTATTTTCATTTAGAATTATCCACTTGCCAATACTTACTAAAAATAGTATAAATACATCATTTCTATTTAAAAAACTGTAGTGGCTTAATAATTATGGCTGGTAGTCTATATATATATATATATATATATATATACACTTATTTATAAATGGAACTTTGTGTGTGTATGTGTCTGTGTATGTGTGTGTGTCCATTACCTATAAACTCCGAAATGGCTGAATCGATTTTCTTGAAAATTTATACTGTTGTACTATAAGTGTCTGCGAGTGATCTTAGCTAGGTTTTGTATCCCCGATACATATCGAAAATCAATAATCGAAAAAATCGGGTTGTAGAAGGAGTAGTCCGATTTTAATCAAATTTGATACACTCAGAGACAAAGACATAAGAAACGATATATTCAGAAGTTTCAAGGTTGCAGTTCCTACAATAGTGCAGAAAATCGATAACATATATATATAAAAGGCAAGATATATATGTGTGTGTCTGTCTGTTTATCTGCCTGTATGTCTGTATTTTTTAAGCCCTTTTATTTTAGTTTTTGCTTCGGATTTGACTCTAATTAGGTATAACTGTTGTCCTTAGTCTCAGCCATGATACCATTTACTCAGAGGACTTATTTAGCCTTCAATATTCAGTTTACGACGAAAAAAAATTATTTGATATCGATACAAGGAAATCAAAATTTGACTTACATCCATTCATTTTTCTTTCAGTCTACGGTTTCGCTTTAACTGGAAACAACTATTGCTTTTTAGTCTTTCGTGCCAACGTCCAAAGAGTCTGAGCTCCAGAACCATGGATTAATTTTAAAGTTTCATTACTCCCGAGCAACACCGGGCTATACTGCTTGTATATATTTATATAGTTGTTAACTGAGCAAAGAAATCGCTTGAAAATTTTAAAGCTTCTCAAACAAAACTGCTTTCATTTCCATTATTTACACTATTCGGGTTGTTTTCCTCATCGTTAATGCGATGTTTACGACGTATTGCCGGTTATAACTTCCGGCCTTCTTCAGGTGCTAGGAATTTTGAACCGAACTCTTTATTTCGATCACTAGGGTATATCATTCTCTCTGCTTGTGCTCTGCAACCTTCTGACGTCATGTAGTTATTTCCCTTTAATTCATTTCTGCAATTTATTTGTTCCCTACTGCTGTACCCAGGTATTGACTTCACAACTCTTTGGGTCAAGTCATAGGAACTAATTAACTCCTATTTCCATTGGGACATGTGTTTTTGTCCCAAATAGTACTCATCGTTTTAGGGTTGAAATAGCGAGATATAACCGTAAGTTCTGTACAAATAGTTTCATTTTTGCACAATAATTTTCCGCATAACTCTCTTCCGGTTCCCACCTACCCGGTCAACGTCAATTACCATATTCTGCTTGTCATCCATAAAGACGTTTCATTCTCTTTCCTACCCAGTAACCGCTTGCATCTGAATGGCATTATCGCCTTTGTTGAGATTTCAAAAAGTTTCGACTACTCTGTAGTTGTTATTTAAGAAATAGAACCACTTGTCCCCCTATTAGTCTAATTTTGAAATAAGGAAAAAAATGATCCCCTGTTTCTTCGCGATATTCTTTGCTTTGTTTTGTTGAGTTGTGATTATTATTATTATTATTATTATTATTATTATTATTATTATTATTATTTGCCACAGTTTATAATATGTGTAATTTAAAATTTGAGATTTGAAATGTAATATCTCAGTTATAATTCTAACACTCCCCCACTTCCTGCAAATCCACGTGTTAGCCTTTGTTCTCTGACCGGTGTCTTTCTAAAGCATGAACGAATCAGGAATTATCCAAACGAGAACAGAAGTCCAGTCTTTGAGAAGGTCGAAAAATTCAAAGAAATTTCAATCTTCTGTTTACGGGTAATGTAATCTATAGCTTTGGAACCCTCTATTTGACTAATTTTGAAATAAGTGAAAAAAATGACCCCTGTTTCTTCTCCATATTCTTTGCTTTGTTTTAATATTTTCCTTTCAGATTTAGTGAGTTGGTATTTGTCAAAATTTTTAATATATAATGTTTAATCTAATTTAATATTGCAGGAAGTTTCAACTTTAACTAAGTTGAAACTTGTTTTTTATAATTGCAGTAGTTAGACACTTCTATCGCCCGGTTTACACTCCACCCACGTCCATTGAACAGGTGTAGAGGCTCATCCTTTGTTCCCTGTTCAGGAAGTGGTCTCCGGCTCTCTTTTTCTCCTCAGACCTCGGTAATGGTGCGTATGCGATTTTCCTGTGATGTGCGTGGTCGGTGGCAATGTCTCTTCATTGTGAGGGTACCGGGTTGGCAGTTCTCTGGTTGCTTCTTCCGACTGGTAGTTAGGAGTCCTACCTCTTGTGTAGCGTCAAGAGCGGCTGTTCTTATCAACAGTTGCATAATATCGGGGTTCTTGCAGAGCCATGACGCGCATAGATAGGTGTTCCTGCAGGTGCTTTCGGTGGGCAACCCTGAGGCCATACTTTGCTGCAGCCCGCGCCGGTTCCCTTCCAATGCATGTCGCAGCTAATTGACCGTTTGCCTCCTCTACTCGAGGTCTCTCCACAACAACATTAAGCATGAACACACATATCTCCGCTAAAAAAGCTAAACCAGGCAAATTAAAATCACCTCAACCCCTTAACATTTCCTTTACTAACATCCGCGGTTTCCGAACCAATTTCAGTAGCGTTGAATCTTTTCTCCATCAAAAGTCCCCTAACATCCTAGCTCTGTGTGAGACTAATCTCAACTCCTCAATACCCTCTTCTGGCTTCTCACCCCCTGGCTACCTTCCCCTCTTCAGAAAAAACTCCAATGTTCACATGCATGGGTTTGGTGTTTACGTCAGTTAACGACTTCCTCTAGCCAGGATGATTTCTCTTGAATCCCCATATTGCTCTTATATGTGTTTCCGTCTCTCTCTTCTAAGCTCAGTTAGCTACATCTTTTTTCTCTACTGCTCACCATCATCACCCGACTGCTCAATTCTTGACAGCATCAACAATATCGACAAGGCCATTTCCTCCCACCCGTTTGCTCATATATTTGTGTTTGGCGACTTTAACGCTCATCATGCTGAGTGGCTGCATAATTCCGTCACAGATCTTGCTGGTGTACACACCATAAATTTTTTTACCACTCAGTCCTTTACACAGGTGGTGGAGTTTCCCACGCATTTCTGTAATAACTCTAACGGACACGATTTTCTACTCGATCTGTGCTTTACCTCCACCCTTGACTCTTGCAATATCGAGCAATTCTGCCCTCTTGGAAACTCTGACCATGCATTAGTTTCCGTCAATATCTCCTTCCACCTCCACCCCACCCAAGAACCTCAGACCAGCAGAATATCTTCCTGCTATTAAAGAGACGACTGGGACTCATTCCGCGATTTCTTGAGTGACGTCCCTTGGAATAATTTATACTTCCCGTTGAAGACTGCGCTGCTAAGGTCTCCCCTTGGGTTAAGGCTGGCGACGATGCTTTTATCCCTGCCAGAAAGTTGAGACTTAAATCCCACTCATCCCCCTGGTTCTCCCCTGCCTGCTCAGCTGCCATCGCCCACCGAAATAACTTATTTCGGCTTTACCGGAGTCACTCGTCAGATCATAACAGGCGCCTTTTTGCCTCAGCTCGCAATGAATGCAAGAAGGTACTTAATGGAGCTAAGCTGATGTTTGCAGTCAGAATAAAGCAGCGCATAGCATCCCGTAAGTTCGGCTTCAAAGACTACTGAAGACTCTGTAAAAGCGTGCTGAACAACAGTAAGCCCTCAATCCCCCCTGTACGAATTTGAGGTCCTCACCTCTTCAACAGACAAGGCTGAGTGCTTCGCTCGCAGATTCTATACTAACTCGATACTGGACTCGACTGGAGTATCTGTACCCGACTTCCCTCTTCGAACCCAGGCCCAACTGTCTGACATACTAATTACTTCCTTGTGGTCTCCAAAGTAATTTCTAAACTTGACCCCCCCATAAGGCGAGCGGTGGCGACGGAATACCCATCATTGTCCTAAATAAATGTTCTCCTGAACTCTCCTCTGTTCTTTCTATAACTCTATAACTTCTACCTTTCTGCTTCCTGCTTTCCTGCTTGCTGGAAATCCTCCTCCGTGGTTCCTATATATATAAATATTGGAGAACCCTCTGACTCCGCTAATTATCGCCCTATCAGCCTCCTACCGATCTTTGGCAAAGTGTTCGAAGCCATCATCAACGTTGAGATGGTACAACATCTCACAGCCCATAGACTCTTCTCTGACAAACAGTATGGCTTCCGCTTCATCAGGTCTACTGCTGGTATGCTCACGACTATCACTGAGTATATACACCAGGCCCTCGACAAAAACGGTGAAGCCCGAACTGTGGCCCTTGACATCTCCAAAGCATTTGACAGTCTAGCATGCTGGCCTTCTATGGAAGCTGCAGGGCTATGGTATAACTGGACAATTGTTTGACCTAATCCGGTCCTGCCTTTCAAACCGTACAATGAGAGTGGTATTGAATGGACAAGCTTCCTAATACGATCACATGAATGCAGGTGTCAATTCTAGGTCCTACGCTTTTGCTTATGTATATTAACGATCTCCCTGATGTCGTAAGATCCCAAGTGTGCATATATGCTGAAGACACTACGGTTTATTCTCGTCTCAATCAAAAATCTTCTGAGGCTAAAAAACCAAACCTCGCTGCCGAGCTTGAAAAGGACTTCTAATCCGTGGTGGACTGGGGCAAGAAATGGCTCGTAAATTTTAATGCTTCCAAAACGAAGCTGCTATCTTAACATGGATCAGGCTTCTCTCCCTGAAAGTGAAACACTGCGCCTCCTCGGGTTAACTCTCACACCAGACCTCAAGTAGAATAACTATATAGAATCCATAGCTAAATCCGCTGCTAAGAAAGTCGGTTCTCTGTGCAATTCCAAGAAGATTTCCCCGTCCGAAACTATTCTGCACATATACAAATCTACCATCCGCCCGTGCATTGAGTATTACTGCCATATCTGGTCTGGTGCTCCTGCTATCCACTTAGGTGGCCTCGACCGAATACAACGGAGAATCTGTAATGTGATCGATCCCGACTTGGCAGCTAGGATACAGTCGCTTTCTCACCGACGCAGTGTGGCTTCCCTGTGTCACTTCTACAAATACTTTCACGCCTTCTGCTCTGATGAACTTAGCTCACTGGTACCCCCCATATACGAATTTCCTTGAGCCACAAGATTGGCAACTAAGTCCCACCCTTTTACTGTGAAACCAATAAATTGTAAACGCAAATTCTATTCCATCAGCTTCTTTTCTCGCACTTCAGGCCTGTAGAATTCTCTTCCGCATACTTGCTTTCCTGACTGTTACAATCTCCAGGAGTTCAAATGTAAAGTCAATAGTCATCTCCTGTCTCACTAACTTCCATCCTCACTCTCATGCTTTTCTACATCCACCCCACTATCATCAGTACTCTCTTTCTGACACCCCCTGCAACCTCTCACTCCTCAACATTCTTCTTATGTACCCCCCTGCACAACAGTGGCTGTAAAATGCCTTGCTTGGGGCAACACGATTATAATAGATTATGCTTGTGTTCGTATTTTATGAATACATGTTTTTTCTTTATATATATATATATATATATATATATATATAGAGAGAGAGAGAGAGAGAGAGAGAGAGACGAGGACAGAGAAAGAGACAGAGAGAGAGTATATTATACGTGTACATTTGTGGCCAGTCTATCTTCAACGTTTAACGCCTGTTATAATGAGTTAACCGAGAAGTTTCTATCAATACTTTCATGGCTTCTGCTCGGATGAGCTTAAGTCACTGATGCCTCCTCAACAGGTGTTTACCCGTGCAACCAGACTGGCAACTGGGTCCCACCCATTCACCGTCAGGTTAGCCAAATGCAGACGACAATTCTACTCCTGCAGCTTCCTCTCTCGCACTTCCCGCCTGTGGAACTCACTCCCATCTTCTTGCTTTCCTGACGGCTACAACCTCCAGAAATTTAAATGCAAAGTTAATACTCATCTACTAACCACTGGACTCTAGCTCTCTCCCCTCCCCTGTATAACCTTCCCTTTCTCTCCACCTATGTATCTGTCATCGCACCTGCTTTCTCAGCTTTCTATTGTTCCTTTCTAACTAGCTTGTACTCCTCACTCTTTTCTAATTAATCTTTTTACATTTATGTAACCCCCTGCACATCAGTGGCGTTTCTGCCTTGCTCGGGGTGAAATGATTAAAAAAAAAGTGTTCTGTTTAACAATGGTAAGGTATTGTAAGCAGTCAGATATGAGGTTACATACGGCGACGCGAATGGTGATGAAATTGAGGCTACACGGCTGTCTCCGATTGTGTTTCCAGGCCGAAGGCAGCCGAGTCATTTTATCTTTGCTGTTCATCGTGGCCACTGACGTAAACTCTTGCAATAATTATTTTTGAATTGATTATGCATTTAAAAATGTCTACTCTAAATTTTAAACTTTATAACTTACAACGAAAGATTTTCATAAATATGTTTATATTAAATTTCGCAGATTTCCTCGCAATAAAAGGTATAATTACATGACAACAATAAAAATGGCTGGGGTCGATTCAAAGAAGAACATAACATGGAATTCTAATTTCTGTGATTTAAGCCATAAAATTTATTAAAAAAAAATTTAAATTTCCTTCAGAATACATGATATATTTTTGCTTAATATATTATTTTTAAATCTGATGAATAGAAGACATTGTAACTACGGTAATAGAATTGAAATATATTTAATATTTAGTAGAACAGTTTTTTGCTTTGATCACAGCCTTGAGTCAGTTTCTCACCGGCAAAATATGGCTTCCCTATGCCTCTTCGACAAATACTTTCACTGCTTCTGCTCCGATGAACTAAGCTCTCTGGTGCCCACTATGTATGAAATTACTCGACCCACAAGATTAGCAACTAGATCCCACTCTTTTACTGTGAAATCAATAAAATGTTAACAGCAAATTCTACTCCATCAGCTTCCTCTCTCGCACTTTCCGTCTGTGGAATTCATTTCCGTTTACTTGCTTCCCCGATAGCTACAATCTCCAAGAATTTAAATCTAAAGACAATAGTCATCTCCTATCTTGCTAACTTGCATCCTCTCTCTCTCTCTCTCTCTCTCTCTCTCTCTTGCTCCTCTCTCCGTCCATTCCACTCTCATGAGTATTCTCATCCTTCTCTTACCTACTTCCTGACACCCCCTATAACCTGTCACTCTTTCTCATAACTTTCCTCCTATGTAACCCCCTGCATACCAGTGGCATAAAACTGCCTTGCTTGAGGTGATATGATTATAAAAAAATAAAAATAAAAATAATGCCCTTAGCATTTTTATGCTTATGTTTTGCTTATTTAAGCTACACCGAGACAGTAGCTGAATTGCTTAAGAATTAGCTAAATTTTGATATTTGTATGAGCATCAATTACTAAACTAATTATTTTAAAATTCCTCTATTAATATTTGTTTGATTTTATTTTTTATTTTTAATTAATTTTTTTTTTTTAATTATTTTTTTAAATATTTCCTGAAGAGGACACTGACGTCAGTCGTGAAACTGTTTAAGATTTAGTCAAATTTCTGTTCAGTTGTTTATCAAAAAATTCTTTATCAAAATAGTTGTCTTTTTTAATTAATGCGTAATTTTGTGTAATCTACTTTCAAACTTTGAATGTTTTTCGAGCAAATTATTTGTATTTCTACAAGCGCGTTAGAATATATTAAGGTGAAAATTTTACGCCAATTACAAGAATATTATTTTAAACAAGAGGATCCGAGCCGTCAAAGATAACGGAAATATATTTACATCTATTTATATCAGTATAGACATTGATGTATCTAATGTTGAGTACCTTACATTAAAACATTAAAAAGAATCAAATATTTTTATTATTATTATAAAATATTTACCTGTATTTGCTCGAAATTACAGGTTCTTATATATAGAGAGAACACGATTTTTCATGTATATATATATATATATATATATATATATATATATATATAAGTAGTACAGTGAAAAAGTAATAGGACAAGAATTATAAACACTTTAATTAAAGTAATTATATTTGATTTACACAGAAAATGATTCAACAAGAAAAATACTTGTTACAAAATAAATTTAATATTTAGTATAACAGCCTTTTGCTTTGATCACAGCCTTCATTCTGTCATGCATTAACATCAAAAGCTTCTTTAATGTATCAGATGGTATCTCCTGCTAAGCAGCTTGTTTTGTTCCAAAGGGTGTCTTGCGAAGTAACAGAAGTTTCATCAATTCCAGAGGAGGGAATAAGAAAAAGGTTAGTCATATCCAAGGATAATAAAATAATGAGTAGTTTCAAAATAATGTGTTTAATAGAAAATAGGAAAAATTAAATATAACTTCTTTTTGATACATTTCTTTTAGAGCTAGTTTAAATAATCGATATTTATTAGCAATATACTTTTCGCCCTGTATTTGAATTTCAGTGAGGTTTTTGGAAAAATCAGTTCTGTCCTTATACTTTTGCACACTACCGGTAGTGTGCAAAAAGTGTTAGGACAAGGGTGATTTTAAACTTTATTTTGATGCCTCATACAAGATAAAGTAGTTCTTGTCCTAATACTTTTGCATAGTACTGTATTATTTTATATATATATATATATATATATATATATATATATATATATATATATATATAAAATATTGACTATAGCAATAACAATACCAATAGTAAGAGAACTAACTATATCAAAACTAGTATTAATCAAGCTCTAATTTAAATCGTCTTGCATAACCCACCGAGAACAAAATCGGAGGGAAAAATAAGTGGAAGCAAAAAAAAGAAACAAACGAAGTACATGAACAAAAAGTCAAGCACTCGTAAGAAAGAAAAAAAAAACCCAAGACGAAAACCCTAACAATAAAGCGCTCAATACAAAAGTAGAGCAAACACAAAAAAACTTACCCAGATGCGTTGTTCAAAAGTGGATACAAAGATAATTTAGAGTTTATTAAATCTAAATCACCCAAAAATAAAAAAAAGACATAGGAGCGTTACTTGGTTCAACTCTCCGTTTAACAAGGAAGTTAAAACTAAAATAGGTAAAATATTGTTTTCGATATTAAAAAGAAATTTTGGAAAAGATAACCCTCTTCATAAGAGTTATTCTTGTTTACCCGATATAGGTAAAATTATAAACGGTCTAAACAAAACTAAAATCCGAAAGTCTAACGTTAACAAGATTTCATGCAATTATAAAGTAAAATCTAATTGTCCATTAAACGGTAAATGCCAGCAATCTTGCGTAGTCTATAAAATTAACGTGTACAAAAATGAAAATGACGTACAACCTAAGACGTATATAGGTACCACGCAAGATTCTTTTAAAGTTAGGTTTTATAACCACTCAAGTATCTTTAGGCATGAAAAATATAGCTGTAATACATCGTTAGCTTCCTATGTATGGGAAATTAAAAAAAAATACTAATAATGACCCCATTTTGAAATGAGAAATACTAAAAAGATGTTCAAAATATAAACAAGGTAGTAAATTCTGTAATGGATGCGGGGAGGAAAAATTAGCTATAGCGTTATTTGAATCCGCACAGAATTTACTAAATTCTAAAACCGAAATTCTACATAAATGCAAACATATGAAAAATTGCCAACTGAATTAGCCTTTCGCTTAATTGTTCTCTTAAAAAAATTTTTGTAATAAAATTGTCTCCCCACTTTCTCGTGTTTTGGTGTCTTCTTCGTTTTAATTTGAGTTCCTATATTTTTTTTTAATCATTTCACCCCGAGCAAAGCGGAAACGCCACTGGTGTGCAGGGGGCTACATAAATGTAAAAACATTAATTAGAAAAGAGTGAGGAGTACAAACTAGTTAGAAAGGAACAATAGAAAGCTGAGAAAGCAGGTACATAGGTGGAGAGAAATGGAAGGTTATACGTTGGTGGGGAGAGAGCTAGAGTCCAGTGGTTAGTAGATGAGTATTGACTTTGCATTTCAATTTCTGGTGGTTGTAGCCGTCAGGAAAGCAAGAATACGGGAGCGAGTTTCACAGGCGGGAAGCGCGAGAGAAGAAGCTGCAGGAGTAGAATTGTCGTCTGCATTTGGCTAACCTGACTGTGAAAGGGTGGGACCCAGTTGCCAGTCTGGTTGCACGAGTAAACACCTGTTGAGGAGGCATCAGTGACTTAAGTTCGTCTGAGCAGAAGCCATGAAAGTATTTATAGAACAGACAAAGGGAGGCCACATTTCGACGATGGGGAAGTGGCTGCAGTCGAGCCGCCAGATCAGTACATATCACATTACAGACTCTCCTTTGGAGCCTGTCAAGAACACTGAGGAGAACGGCTGGGGCACCTGACCATAAATGGCAGCAGTACTCCATGCACACATTTGCTATATTAAATCTTTCTTGTCAGTCATTTTCCCTGACGAGCCGTTCGGCAAAACGGTGGTCGGTTGTTGGCTCTTGCTTAGATTTTCTGTCTTATATATATATATATATATATATATATTCTTAGTTCCAGATTGATATAGATCCCTCTTTACGTTTGCCTATTTCTTTCTTTCTTTCTTTCTTTCTTTCTTTCTTTTTTTTTCCCCCCGTAATATTCCTATTATGAATCAAACACATTTCAGTTTTGCTTCTTACATTTTTAATTCTTTATTCTAAATTTTACCACTTAATTTTTCTTTTCATTTTTATTTTATTTTATCTTATTTTTCTTGTTATTTAATTTTCAATTTTAAAGAATTAAAAAAGTTTACTTTTTCCTACATTTTTTGTGTTTTATGTTTTTTATATTTGAATATTTAGATTTTTAAGAGTCGTGATTTCCGCCTTTTTATTTATTCTAATTTTATTATTTGTTATTTGTTATTTTAATTTAAATTTTAAATTTTAAATTTAAATTTTAAATTATTATCAATATGTAACCGTAGAATATTTAAATTTTTAATCTTGTTATTAATGAAGTAGTAACTTAACTTTATAAGATTTAATTCCAATGAACATCGAATGAACTAAAATTCAAGTCTATAAAACCGTCAGTTTGAAATATGCACCTGATGATTGCATAACGCATGAAACTCCTAGTCGTGCCATATATATATATATATATTGTGACGTACCCACGATTTTTATTAAATATATAGGCCTAAGTCCAAAATGTACCCCCAAAGAAAAGTTTCGGTTAGATATAAAAGAAAAATAAATAATTAAATAAAAATAGATAAGATCTAATGTCTTTAACTGGCGAGCGAATATGTCCTACGATTAGCCATACTCTTTCCTTCTCTTTGCACTTTCTTTCCTTCCTTATCTACTCCCCCATACAAGCTACGAGTCCGCGAACTTGGAGCGACCGCGGCAAAGAATGATCTGGTTTCCAAAAGCTTGCTGTTACCAGGAGGACGGTCATAAGTGAAAACCTTGGCGGTCACGCAAAGGCCGCGTTACCCGCGCATCAGCGTTTCCGGATGGAGAGCCCACGTGACTGTTTTGGGGACAGCCGAAATCAAAAGAGAGATTGCACTTCCTGTTCACCCGGTGACAGATAAACGTCGCTAAGAAAAGACTCGTCCCGACTTCGGATGACTACTCACAGAATTGAAGGCAGCAAAGTCTGTCGGCTATAAATGAAAGCTGCCGCTATGAAGCTGGACTGACCGACCAAACGCCTATACGAGATATCGTGAACTCCGAACAATCCCAAAGGAGAAGGAGCCAGAGAAAATGGCCGGCCTCCATAAAATATTATTTTAAAACAGAACTTTCGCTTCGGCGACCCAATTTCTTCCTGTGAAAACGACGGACAGATAAGTGATACATTGGCTTGATCTCTTGTTTTATATGTGTATTTGTATTCGCTCGCTCCTCCTGTTTTCTTTCCCCTTCCCCTTTTGCTAAACGAACTTTCTTTTCCTTTTTTTCTTATATGTTATAAATAAATGTTTTATTTTGAAATACGTCGTTTTGCATCTGTTCTTCGTTGACTTCCGTGTGTTGCGTCCCCTTCTGAGTGAAGACCAAGAAAGGATCCCACATTTTCTTTTTTTTTTTTTGAACCTGCGGTTCTACTATATGCTAGTATAGTTCTTAACAATATATATATATATATGTATGTGTGTGTGTGTGTGTGTGTGTACGCATCGCTCATTCAGTAAAATGAATTAGAGCACTCTAGCTATTGGGCGCATAACATGATATGCGCTAAAAAGACTGCCTTCTTCCACCGACCGCCCCATTGCCCAGGGGTAGAGTCGCCGACTGACGCCAATTCGGTCGGGTTTCAAGGTAGCAATCGGAGTCTAACCGTACTGATCAGCTGTGATGCAGCGAAACAGATCTGTCTGCGGATGACAATATATATATACACTAGCAGTATGGCCCGGCGTTGTTCGAATGTAATAAAAGCTTTAAAACTAATCCATGGTCCTGGAGCTCAGACTCTTTGAACGTTGGCACGAAAAACTAAAAAGCAGTAGTTGTTACTAGTTAAATAGAAACCGTAGATTGAAAGAAAACTGAATGGATGTAAGTCAAATTATGACTTCCGGTATCGATGTCAAATACGTTTTCGGTTGCAAACTGAATATTGAAGGCTAAATAAGACCTCTGAGTAAATGATATCATGGCTGAGACTAAAAACTACAATTATACCTACTTAGAGCAAAAACCAAAATAAAAATGCTGAAAACCTGATTTTGATCAGACTCGATAGTATATCGGAGTATCGATTTCTAATATTGGAGTCAAATAAATCATCCAAGTATAAACTAACCTAAGTAAGTCCATGAAAACTTATTGCACTCATTGGAAGTATAATTGGAGAAAATAAGCCATATTGATGGCTGAATATCTGTTTTTAATCAGATTCGATAGAATATCGGGGGTATCGATTTCCGATATCGGGGAAAATGAGTCGTCCGAAAAGATGTACTAATGTTTGAGATTAAAACTATAATTTTACCAAGATGCACAATAAAAAGGGCTGAAATCCTGATCTTGATCAAACCTGATCGAATATCGGGGTATTGATTTATAATATCGGAGGAAAATTGAAAAATAGTAACCCATGACCTAACCGGAAGACTAAAAAATATTTGTGTGAAGTTTGGTGAGAATCGAATAAAAATCGTGGATTTGTATATATGACATACATACATACAGACAGACAGACAGACACACACACACACACACACACATCTTGCCTTTTATATATATATATATATTCCTTCACACTTCTTGGAATGAATGGGTTCGCATTTGAGAATCTTTTATCTGAACCTAATTAATGACGATTGTATCACCGCCATATCTGGAGATTTGAATTACTTCAGACCGCAAGACAGATATTATATCATCAACAGATAACGGTGTTTAAAAATAAAGTTAATTATGTTTTGAATATAAATAATTAGACGTTTAAATAAACCTCAGCTGATAGGCGTATTACTATGAGAACTATTTCCCAACAACTGACGGACTGAAAATTATACTATGCATATATATATATATATTGCTTGACATTTCTGAATATTGTGATATATGTCTATGTCTACATAATTAGCCAGATACAGATCTTGTACGAAATAACCTCTGCGTACCAACAATAAATATTGATAAGTAAATAAATAAATTAGCTTCAAAGAAACCATAAATTTGATATACGAGATGTTACACAAAAGTTCAAAGTATATCACTTTAAATGTTGCTTTTAGTAGATACTTATGTTTGGGATGATACTAAATTTATTTATTAAACAGTTTATTTATTTTCGTCTACCGGCCTGAATATACGAGAAATTCAAACAACGATGGATATGCCATCTCCAGCAGGATTCGAACTGTTTCATACATTTCAGTCAGTTAAATGCTATATATGATACACGCTTTGGGCGATCATGTCACACAAGCTAAATGACTGACCGGGGAGAAGTTTATCTCGCGGTAGGTTGACATTGCTTTCTACAGTAGAATGGTTACCAGCCAAAGTTATAGAACCCAATTAGTCCTATTATTTAACCCATAACTGAGGGAAGAAACGCAAGGGTATTTGTACGTAAGTAAATGTGGGGAATTCAACTGGAATTCGAATTCGACTCCCCCATTTGTTGTTATATCGACTACATAGTCAATATCCACCACACCACAATAATCATCCGTTTCTTTTTTTAGTGGATACTCTTATTTAAACAGACGCTCCGTTTAGTTATTAGACAATGGATTCATTTATTTCAGTCTAACAAACTTAATATTCGAGAAATATCATTAGTGAAATATATGCGATCTTCGGTTGGATTCGAACTTGCGTACCCCCAAAGATAAAACCGTCACAAACGGAGCGTCTACTCAAACATGAATATCCACTAGAAATAACCTTCATGCAAGAAAAACCTTTCCGATGAATAAATAAAAACTTGCCTTCATATATATATATGTTAAAATATCACTACAAAAGTAGCCATTTTGTTTCGGCACTATCCGTGTCTTATCAAGTGATGAATTCCATTTCAATTTGGAGGGTTTTAAAAAGTTCAAGACGAGGCAAACCACCTTAATCAGTGGGGTGTTGTTACATAGACAGAACGGACCAATCAAAACAAGGCAATCTCTGATCTGAAGAATACAAGCACAGACACTAAAATTAATTTTTTAGGGGCCTTAACAATAATATTTGATTAAATTAGAGATCAGCATATGTAACTGTATGTACATATGTGGAAACGCGGGCATACGTGTATGTGGATGTAATATAAACTTATTTATAAACGGAACTTTGTCTATGTGTTTGTGTCTGTGTGTCCGTTACCTATAGACTCCGAAACGGCTCAACCGATTTTCTTGAAAATTTACACAGTTGTACAATAAGTGTCTTCGAATGTTCTTAGCTAGCTTTTGTGTCGAGGTAATCGAAAATCGATAATCGAAAAAATCGGGTTATAGAAGGAGTGGTCCGATTTTAATCAAATTTGATACACTCATAGACAAAGACATAAGAAACGATATTCAGAAGTTTCAGGGTTGCAGTTCTTACAATAGTGCAGAAAATCGATAATATATATATATATATAAGTCAAGATGTTTGTGTGTGTGTCTGTTTATCCGTCTGTATGTCCTTTATACAAATTTGTATCCGATTTTCACCAAACTTCACACAAATATTCTTTAGGCTGAGTCTGAGCTCCAGGACCATGGATAAGTTTTAAAGTTTTCATTACACCCGAGCAACGCCGGGCTATACTGCTAGTTAAGCATAGGTGATTATGCTAATATGTAACGTGATATAGAGATATGTGTTCATGTGCCTGTGAGTGGGCGTATAATTAGCTTATGGTTACCATCCAAGAATGGTGACCTCTCTTTGAACAGTCTAGAGATCCCAAATGAGAACAGGCTTACCTCTCTGCTTTGGAACAAGTTATTTGTTTTCTATTTCATTTTAGAGAAATGTTTATTTCGGGAAATAAATTTATACCGAATGGAACGAACATAGTGCGGTCATTTGAAATGGGCTAATTTAGCTCATAGAATGAATTATTATTTATTCATCTATAACCAGTCTATAATATGCCTTGAGTTTTCCCTTTCAAAACGTTATATTACTTTGGATAACATCCATCGAGCTCTCTATATAAATGTAACGCTTAATATTGTATATCAGGTAGGTCTAGTGGATTAACCCCGCCATTTACTCAATATCCTTTTAAGAATGGTGTTTCTTTGGATACAGAATCTTATTTCAGAGTGTTAAAAAATTACATGGCACATTGGGAACCTGGAACAATTATAAACGGACTAGAAAATACGATATACACAATACAGGAAAAAGAATCTCTCCATAAGAGACACATCAACCAAATACAAAAAAGAAGGAGTGAAGCACCACGCCCGTCACCCTCAAAAACGTTGTCGCGATGGAAAAACTTTTGAAACCGTTGAGAATAATAAACAAACGGAAAAAATATTAACTCCTTCCAAAAAAGAAGCTGTAAAGGTTGACTAAAATTTTCGAGAAGACATATCCTTGTCTCACGACCCTTACTTTTTGTTTTTACTCATTTCTTTAATGACATACGGCTCAGTAGATAAAAGCGTTGGTTAAATTCAATGACTTGATCCAAAGAGTTGTGAGTTCAATATCTGGCTACAGCAGTGGTGAACAAAACTGAGTTAAAAGGGAAATAACTAAGATGTCTGGAAGTGGTATGGTTTCTGGAACAAGAACAATATACCCGAGTGATCGAAATGAAGGGTTCGGTTCGAGATTTTAATCACCTGAAGAAAGTCGGAGCGTATAATGGCCGCTGCGTTTTAAATATAGAAATACAGAGGTGGTAACAATCCGAACAACGTAGATAATGTAACTAATTACAGTACCTCATTTCAGAAGGAGAGACAAATATTTACTCAATTCATTTTCTACTCGTATGCAGGCTGTTTGTTCCCAATGTGTAACCTTTACTAAATAGAGTTTTCTAAGCAGTGCAAGTAGATCTTTGCAGCATATATTATCAATTGTTTTTGCATAGTTTTCAAAACGTACAACTTCTTTTTATGCACTAGTATTTCTTTTTAGTTTTCCAATAGTATTTTTGTTGTGGATTCCGGAGGAAGAATCGAACGCGGGTTAGGCAATTCAAGAATACTCTTAGTAGAAATAAATATATAAAATCTTGAAATGAAATAGTATGTCCGGGTAACTAATTCTAGCTGAGTGGAGCTCAGAGCTAGTCTGGTCTCTGATTAACTTCGTTATCTGTCGGAACTCTTCGATAACTGTAACGGATCTCTACGATTACTCTCCACTGTAAACTGCAACTACAACTGAGATTCCAGATCTTCCACTAACTGCTGTTCTCTATAAGGCAGGATTATATATACACTCAGTCGAGTCCATTGTCATATACAAAAAGGGGGAGATCCCACAACAAATTTGGCCATTTATTTTTAGAATAGTGCGTGTCTTTTTGCATCACTACTAGAGTTTAACGACAGAATCAGTTAGTCAGTTAAGTGTATTACGTGATACACGATTGGGCAGTCATGTCTCTGTAGGTCACCATTACTTTCTGCTATATAGTGGTTGCTAACCAAGACTATAGATCTGTTCTATTTAACCCATAGCTAAATGGAGAAAAGACAGATTGATACCTTTACTCTGGCGTATTTGCGCGTAATTCAACTGGAATTCGAACGCTGCTTTCCGATTTTTTGTTCCGATCCTATATCTACTGCACTGCAACGCATATCCATCCACTGCATCACCAACGCATATCCCCATCAATGACAGAATAAGATGTCAAAAAAGAAATAGCAAACGATAACATAATCTCTTAGGTTTATTAAGTGCACTGTTGTTTGAGATAAGTTTTGACTTGCACATTATAACGTTGACCCTCAACATGATAATCCCATAACCCATAAGCATAACTAAGATGTCAAGTGGACAAAAGTAAATTTCTTGACTGAAAGCTCAAAAGAACCATTCACTTATAGATTATATGATTAGTGTCCCTTCTTTGCAGAAGACTATCTCTTCAGTTGGTAGCTTCTTCGTGTTTTTAATTCAGTTTTCTATTAATTCTATCAGTCATACACAAACTAAAAAGCTGCTATGAGCCCGTAAGTAATTCTTTAGGCCAGCTTCACTTTTACAATCTGACTTACACGTCGAAAAAAGATAGTCCGTTTATGGATCTTATAATATGTAGATATAAATACTTTAAATTCTCTATAAATACTTTCACGGCTTCTGCTCCGATGAACTTAGATCACTGGTGCCCCCTAAATACGAATTTGAACGAGATACGAGATTAGCAACTAGGTCCCACCCTTTTACAGTGAAACAGATAAAATGCAGCCGTAACTTCTACTCCAACAGTTTCTTTCCTCGCACTTCCCGACTGTGGAATTCTCTTCCACACGATTGCTTCCCCGACGGCTACAATCTCCAGGAGTTTAAATGTCAGGTCACTAGACACCTCCTAACACACTAACCTGCTCCCATTCTATCAAACTCTCTTCCCATCTACCCAACCCTCATCCTCGCTATCCTTACTCATCTGTCACCTTCCTCCTGACATTCCCTATGTCTAACCACTCCTTCTCTTTACCTTCCCCTATGTAGCCCCATGCGCGATAGTGACAGTGGAATGCCTTGCTTGGGGTGAGATGATTAAAAAATAAATAAAAAGACTCATAATATTTTTTGTACATTTGTAAGACATTTGACAAAAAGGAAACATGACGCAAAAGATCTGAAAAACTAGCCGCAAAAATAACAGATCTCTTACGGTAATATAACACTTTTTAATAATCATATCGCTCCATCGAAGGCATTTTACTGCACTGCAGGTGGTTATATATCTGAAGGCACTTTTTACTGTGTATATGAGTGAGTATTATTGTATTGTTGACTAAAATCTGTCTAATATTGCCTACATGGCTTCAGATATTGGAGGCCATCTACATTAAATCTAAAGAACAAACACTTAATAAAATCACGTTCAAATCTGGTCATAACACATTACATTGCATTTAAGTATATGGTTCTGTTAACATTTCGGTCTCATGTGAGCCGAAAGCTTAGAACCAACATAATAAAAAATATCCAAATTTTGGAGAGTTTTTCTTTTTATTTTCACCTGAAATTAAAGCCAAAATACGATATTTAGGACGGCTCACGATTAAATATAATAGACATTCATTGTCTCTTATATTTAACAATATATGTTTAGAAAATTATCTGTTGCCTCGATACAATATATATGTATATAATGTAGAATATTGGGCATTTAAGTCAGGTAACCGCCGAGAGAGAAATGAACTCAATGTTAAATTTATTCATTGAATTTAACAAAGTAATAATCGAGAAAAAAACTTTAGATATTCTACAATTTCATAGGTAATGCATATTTCGCAGACAAAACCTGCTGCTCTTCAGACCCAAATGATACAACAGTTAATCATCCAGAAAAGAATCACCTACAGACACTCACGTGCCCATAACGAGTATAGATATTTGTAACGGTAATCTACAAAAACATTTTGTCGCTCATTAAAAAAACAAAAGGAAGGAAGAAAATGGAAAATATAGAAAAATCATAAACGGGAAAAAAGAGAAAGAAAAAGAAAAGGAAAAGAAAACGAACAGTATAAAGAAAAAATAAGTTAACGTCTTAGAGCAACGCCAGAGTCTATGGTCTCGCTACATAACGTTAAAGAAAGCTAGAGTATCAACTGGAATTACAATCCATGGAAATTTAACATTAGATTTAGTTTTAAAGATAATGGGATGTATCTACGTTATAAAAATAAATGGTAAATCCTGTTTTTAATACAAATTAAATATAACTTCTAGGAATATTATTTTAGAAATATAGTTATAACGACAAACATGAATTAAAAAGTCTAATATAAAAGAAAATGATGAATAAAATATTAAAAAACAATCTTAAAAACTGGTCTTAAATAATATTAATAAAATAATAATAATATTAATAATAATAAATATATTTTAAAAATTTTTTAACAATAATAACACAAACAATAATATTATTATTATTACTGTTATTATTATTTATCATAAAATAATAATAATAATAATAATAATAATAATAATAATAATAAGTTGGTCAAGAAAATAGAAAGTATATTGACAGAAATAAATTAGCCAATGTACGAAGGTACATCATGCGAAATAACCGATTGACAGAGCCTGAAATTAATGAGATAAAAAGAATTGTAACCAGAATAGACGAATCAACAAAATATGAAAAGGAACCGGAATCAGAAATAAAATTATTAACATCAAACAAGCCACGGGTCATAATGTAGAAACCGTGATACACACAAATCACTGTGAAGATTATGCTGTAAGTTTAAAAGTGCTGGAAAGATGTGATCTGAGTCAGTTACAAGATGACAATAAAACGAGTTCAGAACACATTAAACAGAATTATTTTACGGAAAACAAGAACAGTATACAAGAAGCCAAGGAAGAAATCAAGAACCAAATAAGTCAAATACAAAATATTGCAATGGAGGAACGAGAACAGCTCCCAAAATTACAACCAACAAAGCATAACTTCGAAACTATTAAGATCTACAATGCAGCACTCAAATTAATTTTGGATGACTAAGACATTCATATAAATCTCAATGAAGCAATATATGCATCAGCAATAGCAGCAACAAAAATTGAACATCAAATTAAAAACAAGGCAGTCTCGCAGACAGGAAAATCCTCCTTGGAAAATCAAAATCAAAAAAGAAATCGAACAACTTAGAAGTGAATTATCAGTGCTCGATGAACTGACAAGAGGAATAAATGTAAGAACTAAGAAAAGCAGAAGAGTTGAAAGAAAATACAACATTAGAAATGAAAATGAAGTCCTATGAACTAAGGAAAAAATAAAGCAAACAATACAACTGAAGGCTCAAAGAATAAGACGCTATGAGAAAAGATCAAGATTCTACAGACAAAACAAGATTTTTCAAACCGATGCAAAGACATTTTACAGGAAAATAGGTAAAAAAAAGAATTGAAGTGACAGTCCCCACCCCCCGCAAAATGGAAGAAGTTATACAGTTCTGGGAGAAAATATGGGCTTGCCCTAAAGAACATAACAAAGAAGTAGATTAGAATGCACAAGAGATAGAACGAATGAAAAATAAACCAGAACAGACATGGGCTGGAATTACTGAAGAGGATGTTAAATTTGCACTAAAAAAAGCACACAATTGAAAATTTCCAGGTATTCCTAACTTTTGGCTATATTATTTAAATACAGCACATAACAAACTAGCCAAAGAACTTCAATAAATGGTTGACGATCCCATTAAAATTCCTGCACGGATGACCAAATGAATTACATTTCTTCTACCCAAGAACAGTGACACAAACAACCCGAAAAACTACAGACGACAACATATAAACTATTAACATCTTTTTTAACAAAACAAACATATTTATTCTTGGAAAGAATTGACATGATACCACTTGAACAAAAAGGGTGCAAACGTGCCTGTTACGGATGCAAAGACCATTTGCTTGTCAACAGAATGATCCTGGAAAACTGCTCCAGTACAAAGAAAAATCTTAGTACTGCCTGGATAGATTATCGTAAGGCATTCGATAATGTGTCGCATTCGTGGATTTTAAAGACTTAAAATATCACCCGTCATCATTAATTTCATCCAACAATGCATGTCGATATGGAAAACAACACTTTACCTCAATCATATAAATGGAACCTATAAGTCTGATGAAATAAACATCAAAAGAGATATATTTCAAGGTGATTCTTTGTCTCCCTTACTATTCTGCATATCATTAATAGCACTAACCAGTCAACTTAATAAGGCAGAATGTGGTTATAAAACAGGTCAAAAGAAAATAAGCCATCTATTTTACATGGATGACTTAAAGTTGTATGCTAAGAATGTTAATGAGCTGGAAGGTCTTCTGCAAACTATAAAATGCTTCAGCGAAGACAGTGGAATGAAATTCAATTTGAATAAATGTGCTAAAGCTACAGTTTTACGAGGATCGCTATAACAACCATCCTCAATTAGCTTAGACCAATGCTGTAACAATAAAAGACTTAAAGCCAGAAGAAGCTTATAAATACCTAGGTGTAAATGAGAGCGAAAACATTCCCCATAAAAAATGAAAGGAATAGTGCGTAAAGAGTACTACAGTAGTGCTACGAATGATATTAAAAACTGAATTGAATTCTCAGAACAGAATTATGGCCATTAATAGCCTTGCAATCCTAGTTGTCCGATATAGTTTCAACATCTTAAACTGGACTCTAAACGACATCAAGCGAATGGATTCTAAAACAAGAAAGCTTCTTTCTAAGCTTAAGATGCATCATCCAAAGGCTGATGTAGATCGTCTATACGTACCCCGTAAAGAAGGTGGAAGAGGTCTTATTCAGCTGGAATTGTCATACAAGGCAACAACTATTGGCTTACTAACATACATAGAAACAACAAATTACTGGATGATACAATTAGTAAGGCAACATGAAGAAAGAAAGAAAACATTCAATAATAAAAGAAGGCAGTAAATACAAACAAGATTTACATTTAGTAGATTCTGTAGAAAAGCAAAACAGAAACCAAGAACCAACTACTGCGGCAAAAATATGAAAATGAAAGCCAAAGATAAAGCTCTTGAACAGATGAAACAACGCTGGCAAGACAAACCTCTGCATGGCCAATACCCAGAACGTACGAATAAATCCACTGTTGATAAAGTTAATACTAATTGATGGTTACGTGCATCTGGATTAAAGTCTGAAACTGAAGGATTTATTCTTGCATCGCAAGACCAAAGTCTTTTCACTAGGAAATTTCAGGCAAATATTATACATAATAATGTGGATCCAAAATGCAGGTTCTGTGATAAATACCAAGAAACAATAGACCATCTAATCTCAGGATGTTCTGTACTTGCCCCAAATGAATATAAAAATCGCCACGATAGAGTGGGGCAATATTTACATTGGACAATGTGCAAACACTATGGAAAACCTGTAAACAAACACTGGTATGAACATCACCCAGAACCGGTTACAGAAATAGAAGATGTCACCATTCTATAGGATTACACCATCTACACAGACAGAAAAATTGAAGCAAATAAGCCGGACATTATTGTTAAAAGCCAAAAAGAGAAAACTTGTCTATTAATTGATATGGCTTGTCCAGCGGATTGTAACATAGCAACCAAGGAATTCGAAAAACTGTCGAAATATAAAGACCTGGAAATTGAAATAGAAAAAATGTGGAAATTGAAAACAAGAGTCGTGCCAGTGATATTAGGTGCACTTGGACTGATAAAAAATGCAACAAAACAACACATTGAAAGAATTCCTGGAAGCCCCAACTCAAGAGATATACAAAAAATTGTCTTATTTAGTACAGTCCACACACTAAGGAGAACCTTGTCTATGAAACGCTAGGGATGTTAGGGAGATGGAAAAAAACATAAAATGGAGCCATAACAACACGCCTTAGGTCTTCCCGAAGATTTGGTTGGTAGTGCGACCATAGCAGAAATCGAAATATGATGAAAAATGAAATAATAATAATAATAATAATAATAATAATAATAATAATAATAATAAAACCCCTCGTAAAGGAGCTAACATATACCAAAAAATAAATATATCATATAACATTTAAAAAGGAACAAACAATAAAATTAAAAAATGTATAATCGCTGACTGACTGACAATTCCGTCGGGTTTCAATCCTGGGTAAAAGCAATCGGATGTCTAACCGTATTGATGAGATGTGATACAGCGAAACAGATCTGTCTGTGGATGACTATATATATATATATATCCTACGTCTATGGCACGACTCGGAATTTCGTGCGTTATGAAATCATCAGGTGCATTTTTCAAACTGACTGTTTAATAGGTTTGAATTTAAGCTCACTCTTTGTTCATGTGCATTAAATTGTATAAATTACTGCTTTTTTAAAAGCAAGTTTAAAAAGTTAAATCTTCTTCAATTATATGTCGATAAAAATATAAAATTTAAATTTAAATTTTAAAATAAAAATAAAAATAATAAAATGCAGGGAGAAGAAATCAAAGGGGCGTAAATCATGAGTCTTAAACATTTATATATTCAAATATTGCATGTACATAAGAATGTAGGGAAAAATTACAATCTTAAAACTTTAAATAAAAATAAGATAAATAAAATAAAAGGAATTTTTTTTTAATCATTTCACCCCAAGGCGCTTGTGGCTACATAGGGGGAGGTAAATAGGAAGAGTGGTTAGATATATGAAATGTCAGAAGGTGATAGATAGTTGGGTGGGTGGGAAGAGTGTTTGAAATAATGGAAGTTAGTTTGTTAGGAGGTCTCTATTGACCTTACATTTAAACTCCTGGAGATTGTAGCCGTCGGGGAAGCAGTCATGTGGAAGAGAATTCCACAGTCGGGAAGTGCGAGAAAAGAAACTGTTGGAGTAGAAGTTACGGTTACATTTTATCGGTTTCACTGTAAAAGGGTGGGATCTAGTTGCTAATCTAGTATCTCGTGTAAATTCGAACCTAGGGGGCACCAGTGATCTAAGTTCATCGGAGCAGAAGCCGTGAAAGTATTTATAGAAGAGACACAGGGAAGCCACGTCGTGCCGGTGAGAGAGAGACTGCAGGTAGTCTGCTAAGTCGGTATCGATCCCATTACAGAGCCTCCGCTGTACCTTGTCGAGAAGCCCAAGGAGAAAAGAAAAATTAAGAAGTAAAATTTACAATTAAGAATTAAAAATTAAACAATGTAAAGAGCAAAATTAAAAGGGGTCTAATTCATAATGGTTAAAAATAATATTGCGGGAGAAAGAAAGAAGGAAAGGAATAGACAAACATAAAGAGGAATCTATATCAATCTGGTTCCAAGAACTTCGGTAAGTATTTTTTTCTATGACAGCATGTAGTCATTAAATCACTTTTTTTATTAAGCAAAATTGAATTGTTGATATGATTTAAGATGACAAGTTTTTTTTAAACGGCATAGATTATATTATCTCTTTTTCCATTGTAATGTTTAGATTTAGCTATGATATTCCAGGTAATAAATGGGCTTTTGCTGTTAATTTTTAAATTCTAATAATGTATGGATATAGCAATTCTTTTGCTGTATTTACTGCTGTTTAAAGACAAAATGTGGTTGCTAAAACTTATCTTTCACATGCTTCTGAAGTAAAATTTAAACAATATTAAAAAATTGTTTTTGTTCAAGGTTTTTTAGTGTGAGTAAATGGTAGAAATGTGTGTGAATTAAGTTAAGTAATAGTTAACCAATGTTAGTTTAGACGTAATGTCACACACACACACACACACACACACACACATACACACACATATATATGTAATGAATTATTTTGAATATTATTTTTACCGATACTCGTATTTAAGTAGATATTCTGTTTTTAATTAAACAGTATTTTATATTTATATCTACCGGTCTGATAATTTCACGATAAATTTTTATTACGAAAATGTGTGCTATCCAGCAGGATTCGAACTTGCGACCCCTATTTACATAGGGGAAGCTACCATTTGATCTGGTACTGTCTTAACCACTCGAGGTATCGTCTGGTCAAGAGGCTATTCATGGTCGATAAATACGAGTATCGGTAAAAATAATGTTCAAAATAATTCATTACAAATTGTCGGTTGCTTATAACCAAGTTTCGTTAAATTTCGTTAATTTCCGTAACATGTTATATATATATATATATATATATATATATATATATATATATATATATTTTATAATAAAGAGGGTTATTATTTCCTGCTTCCCTGACTTGCTGATTGAAACAGTCGTTTACCATGTATTTTACTTGAGTTTTGAGGTCAAAGAAATTTTTCAGCATTTTAAAATTAGAAAGTTTTTTTTTCAATTTTAACTTTCCCCCGAAACATGCGGCTCGAAAGCCCGTCAAGCTAGTGTGTTGTTACTGAAATGGTTACGATGACTGAAATCTATGGATTAAATAAAAGAAAAGGTAATTAAAAGTGAAGATTAGAATGAAGATTTGGATAAATTAAGATTATAGCTTTCTGGAAATCAAATATGCAGACGACTGTTCCGCTGAGTAAGAGTACTTGGAGTAAATTTGTGTGAATATAATTTTTTCCTCATATTTAGAATACAGAGAAAAATGACACTGATTGAACTTACTTGCTTATCAACCTCTGGAAGGCTTATTTTAATTCAGAAAGCATTACTATTACTATTCCTCCTTTCAAGATAAAATGGTTCATTACATTTATGAAGTATTCGCAGGAGACTTTAAACAGTTCTACCTTCATTTCTTTCTTCTTTTTTTTTCTTTCTTAGTGAAAGCAAGTCGCCTCTTTGATATGTCTTTCTCGGCTATTACGATGAAATAGTTCATTATATTTTTAGGTATTCGTCGATGTTAAACACTTCTTTCCCTAATTTGTTTCTCTATTTATTTATTTTTCTT
Organism: Ascarosepion bandense; assembly: GCA_037127315.1. Classification (NCBI taxonomy): domain Eukaryota; kingdom Metazoa; phylum Mollusca; class Cephalopoda; order Sepiida; family Sepiidae; genus Ascarosepion; species Ascarosepion bandense. Next base: position 5,591,402 of record JBBBDQ010001353.1, read on the forward strand.
ACTTAAACCAAGTCGCGTATTTTTTCTCATAGTCCATTATTATTTAGGTAATATCAGGAAAAGTTAAATGATTCTATGTTCCCTTCTTTCTTTCTTTCTTTCTTTCTTTCTTTCTTTCTTTCTTTCTTACTAAAACCACGTAGCGTATTTAATATGTCTTTTCTGGTAATCAAAATATAATAGTCCATTATATTTATGAGATATTATCAGGAGACGTTAAAAACTTTTTTTTCCTTCTTTTTTATTGATTTATTTTTGTCACTGAAACAAAGTAAAAATCTCCGATATATCATTTCCGTCTTTGCACGCGTTCAAAACGGAATAGTCCATTTTTCCTAGGTATTGGCAGAACGCAACGGTCGTGCGCACGAAGAAAGGGACTAACGAAGGTAGAGACGAGCTGATTTATTATATGTGTGTAATGCAAACCTCACCGTTGTAGCTGTGCCAATTCTTTGGAGCGAATTCGGGCATCCGTGGGGATTATAAGAACACATCTTGTCTGATAACTATTCATTGAAACATTCGATTTTCTCTTACTAATACAGTCGTGTCTTCGTTGAGAGATATCTGCGCGCATCGGTACTGAATGGTTCGCTTTTCTTCTTCTTCAGTTTGTTTGTTTGTTTATTGCCTTCAATTACGCTAAGTTTACATTTTGTTTAATCTATCTGCTTTTTTTTATTCCTTGCTTTTCACTTTCCTATTTGCGCATTAAAATCTTTGTATAAGACGCAGTCTCCAGCTCGACTTCATCTGTGTCTCAATATAGATATTTCGGTTGAACTTTTTATGATGTATGCAAAAAAAATAAATAAATAAATAAAACACCAGAAAAAATAAAACAAAACTTAATCAATAGTACGATAAAGGAAGAAAAAGAAATACTTCCGGAGGAGGAGACGGAAGAAGAGGAGACAGGAGGAGAAAGTGAAGGAAGAGCCGATGTCGAAGAAAGTATCGAAAAAGCAGGTAGAGTTTAAGGAGATGGAGGAGTAGAAAGAGTTACCTTCTTGTCCTATTTTCGTCAAACTGCTATTCTTTATTTTTTTCCTCAACCAATATCTACCCTCGCGGTAACATAGAAATAAAGCTCTTAACCACTGAATGTTCCCTTTGTTTATCTAAAATAGACGGTGGGGTGAACAAAGCAAAGACGAAATTAAACAATTCACCAAGGAGAGGTTAAAATATATCGGTCAAACAGTAAAATACACAATCAAAGCACCACATTTTTTAAATCGGTATCAACCCAAGCAAGGCAGAAAAGCCACTAAGACACAAGGAGTTACATAGTGTGTAAGAATGAGGAACATAATCAGCGGGGAGAGGAAACAGTAATCAGAAGACAGTAAATAGCAGTTCATACTGCATTTAATTTTTTGAAATTTAAAGTTTCCTGGAAAGCAGAGGTCCTGGAGTGAGTTCCACATAGAGAAATGCGAGAAAAGAACCAGTTACGGTTCCATCTAGTCAGCTTAATTGTAAATTGATGAAATCGTGATATCAGTCTAATCAGTCAGTTAGTTAAGTGCCATACGTGATACACGCTTGGGCGATCATGTCTCGAAAGAGACATGACTGACTGGGCAGAAGATTATCCCGCAGTAGGTTGCTATTGCTTTCTGCGTTAGACTGGTTGCCGACCAAGGCTATAGAACCCAATCTGTCCTGTTATTTAACCCATAACTTGAAGGAATAGGAGGATTAATACCTTTCCCAAGGGTATTTGCGCGTAAGTGAATGCAATGAATTCAGCTGGAATTCGAACTCGACTCCCCGATTTCTCGTTCCGAGCCGATATCCAATGCACCACAACGCACATCCAAGCGCTTAAATTCAAAATGTCCAGTTACCCGACGAAGAGCTTATCCGAACTATTGCCCTGAAATTATTTTTTAAAAATATCCAGTGTAAACCTATTTTCAGATGGCTGGTATTAATATTAAATTAATTTTCAAGATGAGAAAAGATTTCTCTAAAAATGCAGATTACTATTATTTTTGTCGGGAAATGTAGCCGAAGTGTTAGCAAGTAAAAAACGCATGTGCGATGTTTACTAAGTACAAAATTATTTGTAAGCGAATTCATCAAAGTGATTCGAGGCAAATTATCTGTCAATGAGTTTTGACGCTTGGTGACCCTGAGTTGAAATGAGGCCCTGACAATTGCCTGTGTACTGGGTTACTAGGAAAGTTGATAAGTGCAGACAGACAAATAGAGGAAGTGTGTTTACTATTGAAAGTCGAAATGGTTAAATGTAATTGTTTTCATTTCGAGGCTGGTAAATGTTATACAGGGAGGGAAATGAAAACCTTACACCCCTTTTTCCCACCCCAGTTGGGGTGCTGTTTAACAAAATCAGAATGTAAGACGAAAATTAGTAAATCGGCTCCTGTGTCTTGAGAGAGGAGGTTGAGAAATACGGTCAGCCTTAAAACTTGCCCGCTGCTAGAAATAAAAGCGAGACGATCAGAGAGAGAGATATTGCCAAATTCAACCAACTGATTATCCTGTAGAAATAATATAACACGATTATAATACTGAAATACCAGCGAAATGATATTTCTTTTCTGTCACTTATTTTGACTTGCTTGTAATTATTCGATATATATAAACATATAAATAAATCTACACCGTGTCGTTGCGGTCTTAAATCTGGTTTTCATCATATACCAATCCCCCAGAGTCTGCGCTATCCTCATCAAGTGGTAATAAGCAGTCCTGTTTGGTTAATCTGAGATCAACAACACAACGTGGGCGGAATCGGTTAAAGGTTACGAAGGTTGACTGGAGGCAGCCAGGGGTCGTGTTATACAGAGAGGAAATCTTACGGCGGCGGAAAAGTGACTTAAGCTGAGTCGCCATCAGTCGGTCAGCTAAGTGCCATACGTGAAACACGCTTCGGAGATCATGTCTCGAAAGAGACATGACTGACTGGGCAGAAAATTATCCCGCAGTAGGTTGCTATTGCTTTCTGCGTTAGACTGCTTGCCGACCAAGTCTATAGAACCCAATCTGTCCTGTTATTTAACCCATAACTGGAAGGAAGAGACGGATTAATACCTTTCCCAAGGGTATTTGTGCGTAAGTGAATGCAAGGAATTCAACTGGAATCTGAACTCGGCTCCCCGATTTCTCGTTCCGAGCCGATATCCACTGCACCACAACGCACATATGAGTCGCCATATCAAGATGAATAACATTGCTGATTCTTCTTTGGATTTTATCAAAGAGCACATGATATAAAACCGGACAATATGTGACAACAATTTGTAAAAAATATAACAATATAAATATCTAAGAAAACTGGCAATCAGCGTGAGTCATCAGTAATTTTCGATTCGGGAAACCTAATGTAACGACGAATAAACCATGCTGATAATCTGGCAGCTAAGAATAAAACGGCAGTTTAACTGACACACCGTAATTTTTCACGGTAGCGAGAGTAGGTTAACCCTCTAGGGCCATTCGTATCATATTTGATACAGTATTTCCCTATAAGGAAACATTTGGTATTTCCCTATAAGGAAACATTTGGTATTCATTGACTGAGCAGTCAGTACTGCTTTCATTTGAAATTTATAAAATATTTCTCTTAAAAAATTTTTCAGGAAAATATTTCTTTCAAGGCTTGTTTTCATACTGTATCAAATATGATACGAATGGCCCTAGAGGGTTAATAATATAATATGATTAAGGCTTCTACTTGTCATAAAGTGGGGGATCAGTTCTATATTGTTATGAAGTAATAAACAGATCCCCCACTAATTACTACTTAACCCTCTAGGGCCATTCGTATAATATTTGATACAGTATTTCCCTATAACGAAACATTTGGTATTTCCCTATAAGGAAACATTTGGTATTCATTGACTGAGCAGTCAGTACTGCTTTCATTTGAAATTTATAAAATATTTCTCTTAAAAAATTTTTCAGGAAAATATTTCTTTCAAGGCTTGTTTTCATACTGTATCAAATATGATACGAATGGCCCTAGAGGGTTAAACCAACATAAATCCCCAAGTAAAAATAGAGGCCAATGGGCCGTTAACCCTCTAGGGCCATTCGTATCATATTTGATACAGTATTTCCCTATAACGAAACATTTGGTATTTCCCTATAAGGAAACATTTGGTATTCATTGACTGAGCAGTCAGTACTGCTTTCATTTGAAATTTATAAAATATTTCTCTTAACCCTCTAGGGCCATTCGTATCATATTTGATACAGTATTTCCCCATAAGGAAACATTTGGTATTTCCCTATAAGGAAACATTTGGTATTCATTGACTGAGCAGTCAGTACTGCTTTCATTTGAAATTTATAAAATATTTCTCTTAAAAAATTTTTCAGGAAAATATTTCTTTCAAGGCTTGTTTTCATACTGTATCAAATATGATACGAATGGCCCTAGAGGGTTAATGATATAATATGATTAAGGCTTCTACTTGTCATAAAGTGGGGGATCAGTTCTATATTGTTATGAAGTAATAAACAGATCCCCCACTAATATGATACGAATGGCCCTAGAGGGTTAAAGAATAAATTTCTTAACCCCATCGATGAATCTGCATTTATTTTTTTTACAACGTTATGAAAGGCTAAGCAAATGCAAATATGTAATGTTTATGGCCATAAGCCACTGCTAAGTACGAAATTGATTTTCAAAGTTTCTTTCTAGGCAAACATCATCGGAAGATGTACCTAGACCGGAGCGTTAATCGGACTTTGATAATCAAACCCGGAGTTCATTAGTGGAAAGCACACCCGGGTAATGTACGAAGGAAATTAGCAAAGATGTTAAACGTATCCCAGTCTACCATATGCCGACACTTAGAAAAGATGGGAGGAAAGTCTGAAAGGTGCATAATTTTGATTCTATGATCATTTTCAGAACTAAGAAATGAAAGAAAGAAAAAGTAAACCGTTTATCCATAGCAACAGCTCTTCTTTTACAATAAACAAAATTCCTTTTCTTCAATATAATATAGGGAGTGAATGAAAAATTGGTTACAGTTAACGCATACAGTAGTGGATTAATAAGGTTAAATCCACGCATGCGTCCCCGAAATCTACGCACCATAAACCAAAGGTAATTTTGTGCGTATGTTGAGACCATCAAGATGCTACTCAATTCACAATGAAACACTAATGGGCAGAAGCTACAATGAATCCATAAATGTCTGGCTGGAAATGCTTCTTACGATCGTCAATTGAAATAATGTTATTCTACTATATAGCAAACCACTATATTGAATCCATAGCAAAATCTACTGCTAAGAAGATTGGGTCACTATGTCGATCCAGGATGTTTTTTCCACCTGAATCCATCCTGCATATATACAAGTCAACCATCCGTCCGTGCATGGAGTACTGCTGCCATTTATGGTCAGGTGCTCCTGCCGTTCTCCTCAGTGTTCTTGACAAGCTCCAAAGGAGAGTCTGTAATGTGATAGGTACTGATCTGGCGACTCGAGTGCAGCCACTTTCCCATCGTCGAAATGTGGCCTCCCTCTATCTCTTCTATAAATACTTTCATGGCTTCTGCTCGGATGAGCTTAAGTCAATGATGCCTCCTCAACAGGTGTTTACCCGTGCAACCAGACTGGCAACTGGGTCCCACCCATTCACAGTCAGGTTAGCCAAATGCAGACGACAATTCTACTCCTGCAGCTTCCTCTCTCGCACTTCCCGCCTGTGGAACTCACTCCCGTATTCTTGCTTTCCTGACGGCTACAACCTCCAGAAATTTAAATGCAAAGTTAATACTCAGCTACTAACCACTGGACTCTAGCTCTCTCCCCTCCCCTGTATAATCTTCACTTTCTCTCCGCCCATGTATCTGTCATTGCACCTGCTTTCTCAGCTTTCTATTGTTCCTTTCTAACTAGCTTGTACTCCTCACTCTTTTCTGATTAATCTTTTTACATTTATGTAACCCCCTGCACATCAGTGGCGTTTCTGCCTTGCTCGGGGTGAAATGATTAAAAAAAAAAAAAAAAAAAAAAGCAAGGCCCGTTCTAGCAAAGGGCAACACAGGAAAAAGTATGGAACTCAGGTATCAGTATCAACTAAACTTTCACCAACAGGTTATTG
>JBBBDQ010001353.1:5600000-5810000 GCA_037127315.1 Ascarosepion bandense
CTGGTGTGCAAGGGGTTACAAATTAAAATAGCGAATAGAAAGACGATACAGAGGAGTTCGAGGAAAGGATAAGAAAAATTTGAAAATCAAGGTAGAAAACATGGCAATTGATGTTGCACTTAAACTCTTGGATATTTCTGCTTTCAAGGAAGCAAATGTTTGGAAGGGAGTTCTAAAGACGAGAAGTGCGAGAAAAGAATCTATTACAGTAGAAGAGAGGTTATATTTTCATTGTAAAATGATGAGACCTATTTGCAGATCTAGTAGCATGAGTAAATTTGTAAAGTAAAGGCACCAGGAAGAATAGCTCGTCAGAGTGTAAGCCGTGAAAATATTGTTGAAAAGACAGAGAGAAGCCACACTTCGACGGTGAACAGAAGATGCCAAATCCGGATCGGCTGTATTGCAGATACTCCTTTGAATTTTGTCGAGAACCCCGAGGTGAATAGCAGGAACGCCGGACCAGATATGGCAGAGGTATTAGCTATAAAGGAATAGTTTTACATTACGAACAAGCGGCATATCATCATCAGTAGGGATTTAGGTGAACAAACTCACAAGATCCAAGCTTACCATCCATTGACAACGAACGGAAACACATAGAATCGGTTTCACGAAGTGTTTTAGCTTGTTAACATATCACGAGAACTTAATCAATTCGTGAGTTGAATATATCCACTAGTCATCTGCTCAGCGTTTAAGGAAAGTACAAGTATTTTATTTTGCAACATACAAATACAGCGAAGAATCTGTAATGTGATTGATACCGACTTGGCTGACCGCCTGCAGTATCTCTCTCACCGGCGTGACGTGGCTTCCCTGTGCCTCTTCTATAAATACTTTCATGGCTTCTGCTCTGACGAACTTAAATCACTGGTGCTCCCTAGATGTGAATTTGCACGAGATACTAGATTGGCAACTAGGTCCCACCCTTTTACAGTGAAACCGATTAAATGTAACCGCAATTTTTACTCCAACAGCTTCTTTCCTCACACTTCCCGCCTGTGGAATTCCCTACTGCATGCTTGCTTCCCCGATGGATACAACCTCCAGGAGTTTAAATGTAAGGTCAATAGACACCTCCTAACACACTAACTCACACCCACTCTCTCCAACTCTCTCCCTATATACATCCTAAGTCGTCTATCACCCTCCTTCTGACATTTCCCATACCCAATCCCTCTATGTAACCCCCTGCGCTTTAGTGGCAGTGGAATGCCTTGCTTGGGGTGACACGATTAAAAAAAAAAACATTTGTGAGGGTTCGTGTGTGCAAGCGAGCGTACGCGCGTATGTGTGTCAAAATTAAGACATAAATAAAATTTGTAAGGCCAATATGAATAAAAACAAGAGGAATATTTTTCTTATGCAATCATCGGGTGCAGATTTCAAAGTTTGAAATATTCACATGATGATTGAATAACGCATGAAACTCCGGGTCGTGCCACTGACCTAGGATAATGTGTATATTTACTAATATACATATAATACGGGATAGATGCTTGGGCGATTATGTCTTGAAAGAGACATGACTGATTGTGCAGAAGATTATCCCGCAGCAGGTTGGTATTACTTTCTGCGGTAGAATGCTTGCAAGGCAAGGCTACAGAAGCGAATCTATCCTGTTATTTAACCCATATCTGGACGGAAGAGACAGATTAATACCTTTCACAGGGGTATTTGCGCGTAATTCAACTGGGATTTGAATACATAACTTTATGGTAACTCACAGCCCTGAAGATGATCTCGGAAAGAGATTGAGAAATGAATGATAACAACATCTGTCAACATTACAGCTTATTTCTGACATCTTTCAATTATAATACGCGAAAGATTTTCCGTGAGTATGAACGGATTTTATTAAAAATAAGCAGACATAATGCTTGCAATTTATTTAATCTGGCATGTCTAAAAGAAAATTTGCTGCCTAAATACACAAACATATTTAAGTAGACACTCTATTTATTTATAAAAATGTATTGGTGCAGTGGTTATCAGCTCGGAATAAGGAATCGGAGAGCCGATTTCGAATTTCAGTTGAATTCGTTGCATTCACTTATGTGCAAGGTATGTGAAGGATATTAATTTTCTCTTCTGTAGCAAGACAGATTAGGTACTGGTTGGCAAGCAGTCTACTGCAGAAAACTTACTGCAAGAAAATCTTCTGCCCACTAAGTCATGTGTCTTTCAAAATATGGTAGCCCAAGTGTCTATTACATATATATGCTGAGGGATATTTATTTATCTAAACATATTTATAAATGGAACTGTGTGTGTGTGTGTGTGTGTGTTCATTACCTATTGACTCCGTAATGGCAGAACCGATTTTTCTTGAAAATTTACAGTTTTACTATAAGCGTCTGCGAGTGTTCTTAGGTGGTTTTGTGTCGAGGTACCCCGATAAATATCGAAAATCGATAATCGAAAAAATCGTGTTATAGATAGAGTGGTCCGACTTTAATCAAATTTGATACACTCATAGACTAGGACATAAAAAACGATATTCAGAAGTGTCAAGGTTGCAGTTCTTACAATAGTGCAGAAAACCGATAATATATATATATATAAAAGGCATGTTGTTTGTGTGTGTATCTGCTTATCTGCCTATGTCTGTATTTCTTTCAGACCTTTCATTTTAGTTTTTGCTTCGGCTTTGGTTCTAAGTAGGCATAATTGTAGTTCTTAGTCTCAGCCATGTTACCATTTACTCAGAGGACTTATTTAGCCTTAAAATTCAGTTTACAACGAAAAACACTTATTTGATATCGATACCAGGAAATCAAAATTTGACTTACATCCATTCATTTTTCTTTCAGTCTACGGTTTCGCTTTAACTGGAAACAATTATTGCATTTTAGTCTTTCGTGCCAACGTCCAAAGGGTCTGAGCTCCAGGACCATGGATTTGTTTTAAAGTTTTCATTACACCCGAGCAACGCCGGGCTATTCAATACGTTTTATGAAAGAAAATTGTGCGCTTTACTCTTGTATTCCAAACTGGGTCCTCCATCGTAGTAGAACCCGTCGTTAGTCCGGTTCGACCAAGGAGTGCGTCGTCTTGATTAAGCAAAGTCGATTAATGATGGATTTTTTTATTTTTCAGCGAAATCTGGGAAATATTTGTTTTATAAGGTACTATTTAACATTGCTTGATTGACGACACACACCACCCCCGAGTGAGATCTAATGACGGTTTCTCCTTCCAAGAAAATCACAGGTACCAATCATGCCAGAGAGCACTTATTTTTCTTCAGAAAGATTTCTCGAATATTCCGGCACTTAGATAAAAAAAAAAATTACCGTTTCAGAAATAATTAGCATGTCTACTCAAATGTCAACTTAAATGTCTACTCGCATGTTTATTCAAATACTCAATTTCAGTTGAATCCCTTGCATTCACTTACGCGCAAATACCCTTGGAAAATGTAGTAATCCTCCCCTTCCCTCCAGTTATGTGTTAAATAACCGAATAAATTAGTTTCTATAGCCTTGGCTGTCAACCAACCTTGGCTGTCAACCAACCTACCGCAGAAAGCAATGGCAACCTAATGCGGGATAATCTTCTGCCTAGTCATTCATGTCTCTTTCGAAACCTGATCGCCCGAGCGTGTATCACGAATGGCAAATAACTGGCTGACTCAAATAAGTAATAGCACACGGTATATATATATATATATATGTACAAATACACGTGCATATATATATATATATATATATATATATATATATACACGTGTATTTGTAGATAGATAGATTAACAAAAAAGATACTGAGAATTTCTTTAGCCTAATCTGAGAAATTACTGTTTGGGGCATTATTGACATAAGCGTCAAATTCTGTCAAGAAAAATTATTTGGTGTTTTCCTCTTCTTTTTCTATAAAAAAAGGAATACCTAAAAACAGAATAGAAAGATATTTTTGCTGGGATTTTTCCAAATACGTTGCTTTGATTTGATGAATTGATGGCTTCATGTTTAATATTGGGAAACATAGTCGTCGAAAATATAGTCTTGATTGACAAATGCAAAGGATGAGTCAGCATTTCTTGGAGCCTCGTTTTGAATGTGCGAACATATTTCTCCTCCCGCAACAATTTAAAAATCTGCCATGATTGTGTTTAGTGTTCCAATTTTTAAATATGATATTTGTTTGCGGTTTTCTTCATCTATTTGAGTGGAATCTTTGCCGCTTGAATAAAAAGAGAAGGCGTGAATACCGAGAAAAATGAAGTTGACAGAAAAGACAGTACTAGTTTTTCTAACAATGTTTCGTTTAAATAAAAAGCAATAAACAAAGAAAGAAAGAAAGCATATTGACAAAAATAGAAATAAAGCGAATATATCCGATGAAGAGAAAATTGAGAAGAAATAAATAAAAAAAAGACTGAAACAAAGGAAGGAAGGAAGGAAGGAAGGAAGGAAGGAAGGAAGGAAAAAAAAACAAAGAAAGCAAAATACTGCAGAGAATGCAGCGAGAAATAGAAAGAAAGTGAACAAATAAGATAAAATTAAGAAAAAGAAAGAAAGAAAACTTTGAAAGGAATGTAGCAAGAAACAGGAAAAAAAATGAAAAAAATTTCGAAAATGGAAGAAAGAAAAAAAAAACCGAAAGAAAAAAACATATTGCCAGGATTCCAACGGTAAATAGATAAAAAGCGAAAAATAAAAACAAAGTTAAGAAAGAAAGAAAGAAAGAAAGAAAAAAAGAACACATACTGCCAGGAATGTTGCAAGAAAAACGAAGAAGGCGAAAAATTAAATTAAAATTGAGAAAGAAAATAGAAAGAAAGAAAGCAAAATGTAAAAAATAAAGAAAGATAGTGAAAAATGATGATATATTTGACAAAGAAAGAAAGAAAGAAAGAAAGAAAGAAAGAAAGAACACACGTAAGATACAGAAAGAAAATGTAAAATGAAGAAAAAATAACATTATTGTGAGAAGTAAATAAAAATAAAAGAAAAATATTCCTTAAAAAACCTAATAAAAGAATTTCCGGAATGAAATCAGAAAGGAAGTATTTTTTGAAAGAAAGGAATTCCATTCAAAACGGAAAAGAAACTCGACGGGGTTATGTGGACTGAACGAGAAATGTATCTGAATGATGAAAGTGAAACTGACCTGGACGTAACAAAAAGTGTTTTGAATACGACCTGAGACTCGAATGAAAGCAGACAAATGCAAATAAAAAGCAGAATGAGATTCAAATGAAATCGGGATCTAAGGGGGAAAAGCTGAAAGAGCGAGATCTCGGCAAAAGAGAAAGATACTCAAATCTGAATAAAAATGAAGTAAAATAATAAATATGGGCCAATCGAAAAATTTGACGATGCAGACTAAGAAACACATTTTGTTAATAAATGAATCAATATCTGAAAAGTAATTGAAACAGCAGAAAAATACAGCGGAGTCTCATTTTAAGCGGAAATGCTAAAAGGAAAACATGCAATAAAAATGGAAAGAAAAAGTGACACAAACAAGCAAACAAAAAATTAAAAAAAAGAATGAGTTTTATAAATATATATATATATATATATATAATCGATTTCTTGGGTAGAATAATTTCTACCCGGATTCTGCCTGATTTTTTTTCTATTTCATAATATTTCAACAGAAGCGGGAAATATTTGCAAAATTTCTGAATTTAGTTTGTCTTTTTTTATTTATTTACTTTTTTTTCATTCATCTCCTAAAGCGTTTGTTCTTAATTTTTTCAGGCATTTATTTCATTCAATTTGTATTGAGTTGTGCGTTTTGGTGCATTGGATATCGACTCAGAACGACAAATCGGGGAGCCGAGTTCGAATTAATATATTTCCCAAGGGTATTTGCGCGTAAGTGAATGCAATGAATTCAGCTGGAATTCGAACTCGACACCCCAATTTCTCGTTCCGAGCCGATATCCAATGCACCACAACTCACATCCAATAGTAGATTTATAAATAAGCAAGATGAATTCTGACGATAAAAAAATTTCTGGCGCCACACAGTGACGCAACTTTTCTAGCAGTAGATGCAGCTATTACTTCGAAATAGCCGTTCCGCTTTAAGTCAGTTGAGAAAGTGAACCCTAGGAGGCGCAGTGTGTAGCTCTTCGGGAGACGAAGATCAGTCATACTGATTGAGGGCAGGAGTGTTTTTCTATGACGGTTAAAGAAAGGCACCTCGGCGTGGTGTAATGGTTAACAAGCTTATCTCGCTAGAATCTATTACAACTGTCGGTCCTGGGTATGACTGTAAACTGTATCTGGCAGCAGGGACTCCGATTAGGAGTTTATGAGAAGCATGGAACCACCACTTAATTGCTGTTGTTTCCAGCTCCACCTTGACCCAGAGTGGTAGCACCTGTTAGGATCCCAGCTATGGGCAAATAGTTTATCCCCAAACTAGGGTCAAAACACTCTGAAAGTATAAAATTACTTTTATAGAAATATATATACAAAAAATATACTTTTATTGAAAAAAATATACATTTTTTAAGGAAAAATATTACCAACAATCTTTGAAGGAAAAAATATTAGCCATAATACATTTTTGAAGAAAAAAAATATTACCAGCAATACATTTTTAATATAAAACTAGAAGATATCTTTAGTTTTCTAAAATAAAAAAATAAAATCTATTTTTAATCAAAATCTGATTAAATCAACCTTCTCACTATAACCGAAAATTAAAAAAAAAACAACTTAAAACCCTTATGGCATTAAATAACCCACAGAGGTTGATATGCCGTTAAACAAAACTCAAACTATTCCAACTGAGTAGCGAGTTCGATCCTCACTGAGTACCCCATCCTTTCGGCCTTGTGCTACATCTAAGCGGCGCTTAGAAAATTAACTATGATTTTTAAAGAAGTGCCGTTTTAGTTTGGAGCCATTAAAATTTACAAACCATTTCCATTTTCAAAATGCTATACGAAATATCTACTTTACTTCGACAATATCGACGCCATATTAAACACTTCAAGAAATCATTAAAACATAACTTTATAACTAAATTCGAACATAGAGAGTTTTTTTTTTAATCAGTCTGTGGCATCAACGCCATCTTCTGCACTTTTTTGTCCTTGTTGAATATGAATCAACCATGTTCAGGTTTTAGCAAAGCTGAAAGATTAACGCAACAAATCAGTAGTCCGTTGATTTTGTCCTTTTAGCAATTGAATTGATTATGTAACTCGTCTCGGTCTCTTGTGTTGTCTCTAAGCCAACGTCTGTACAAACAACGAAATAACGGGCAATTTATTCATTTATCTGTACTTTCCTCTTTCTAGTTCTCCATTAAGATATTCATCCAATTCACTCGTCACAGCCAGCGAACAAGTCATGTCTCCTTCGATTTATAACTTGTATCTATTTCTTCCCCGGCCATCCACACACACTATTTTTATGCTGTCCCTGATTTGTTTTTTTTTTTTTGTTTTTTTTTCACTTTGTATTTTTGTCATATTTTTTACTGTCTAAGGTTGGCATCATGGCTTTTAAGCAGTCTTAATATTTCCCACAGAGACGACATTCCTGACGGAATGATGCTCGTATTGCTATGGCAAATTCTTTCTCATAGGATGAACTTTCTCCTCATTTTTAAATCTCCAAGCAACATGTTATTTCTTTTTTTGTTTTCTTTCTTTCTTTCTTTCTTTCCTTCTTTTTCTTTTGTTTGATTGTTCTTTGTTTATTTCGGTCATTTTCTTTATTCCTTGCTTTATTTCTTTCTTCTAGGCCGTTATTTTTTCTTTCTTTTTTCTTTCTTTTTTTTCTTTCTTTCTGTCTTTTTCTTTGTTTCTTTGTTTCTTTGTTTCTTTGTTTCTTCGTTTCTTTCTTTCTTTCTTTATTTCTTTCTTTCTTTATTTATTTATTTATTTATTTCGGTGATATTCTTTATTTCTCCAAGCATCATGTTATTTCTTTCTTGTTTTCTTTCTTTCTTTCTTTTTTCTTTTATGCTTTCATTTTTTCTTTTGTTTTATTGTTCTTTGTTCATTTCGGTCATTTTCTTTATTCCTTGCTTTCTTTCTTTCGTTTAGGCCGTCATTTTTTTCTTTCTTTGTTTCTGTTATTTTCTTTCTTTTTTCTTTCTTTCTGTCATTTTCTTTTTTCTTGCTTTCTTTCTTTCTTTCTTTATTCATTTAATTATTTATTTCAGTCATTTTCTTTATTTCTTGCTTTATTTCTTTTATACCGTCATTTTCTTTCTTCATTCTTCCTTTCATTCATTAATTCTTTCTTTCTCTCTTTCTTTCTTTCTTTTTCTTTCATTCTGTCATTTTCTTTATTTCCTTATTTATTTATTTATTTATTTATTCATTTATTTATTTATTTATTTCTGTCATTTTCTTTATTTCTTGCTTTCTTTCTTTTATGCCATCATTTTCTTTCTTCCTTTCTTCCTTTCATTCTTTCTTTCTTTTTTTCTCATTTTCTTTATTTATTTATTTCGGTCATTTTCTTTATTTCTTACTGTCTTTCTGTTACGCTGTAATTTTCTTCTTTATTTCTTTATTTCTTTCTTTCTTTCTATCGACAATTTTTTTCCCCACTTTCCTTTTTTATTCTGCCATATTCTTTCTATCTCTCTTTTATTTTTGTCATTGTTTTTTTTATTCTGACATGTTTTCTTTTTATCTTTTTCCTTATGTCGCTCCATCATTTTTTTTTGCTTTCCTTCTGTTTGCTTTCTATTTATCTATATATCTATCAGTTATCCCTTCTCTCTTTCTATCTGTCTTTCTCTCTTTCTTTCTTTACCTCCTTCTTTCTCCTAATACATTTTTATTTTCCTTCTTTAATCATTCCTCTGTATTTCTCTTTTGTTATTTTATTGATTATTCTCCTTTCATATTTCTTTTTAATTTTTTTTTTTTTGCACAGTTTGTGAGTTTTTAATTTCTCTTTTGGCCTTGCCATAGTGTTTTAAAATACATCAACGGCAGAAGATTAAGAGGGGTTAAACCTCAACAGAAGAACCCATATTGCGTGTGCATATTTCAAAGTTCAACTAAAATCCAGATCAATGCTTAACTCTTCTTTTCTCATATTTAGACTGTACTTGGCATTGCTCGGGTGTAATGAAAGCTTTAAAACTAATCCATGGTCCTGGAGCTCAGACTCTTTGCTACGTTAGCACGAAAAACTAAAAAGCAATAGTTGTTTCCAGTCAAAGCGAAACCGTAGATTGACAGAAAAATGAATGGATGCAAGTCAAATTTTGATTTCCGGTATCGATATCAAAAAAGTTTTCCGTTGCAAACTGAAATTTGAAGGCTAAATAAGTGTAAATAGTATCATGGCTGAGACTAAGAACTACAATCATACCTACTTAGAAGTAAAAACCAAAATAAAAAGGCTGAAAACCTGATTTTGATCAGACCCGATATGATATCGGAATATCGATTTCCAATATCGGAGTCAAATAAGTCATCCAAGAATAAACTAACCTAAGTAAGTCCATGAAAACTTGTCGTACCCATCGGGAGTAAAATTGGAGAAAATCAGCTATATTGATGGCTGAATATCGGTTTTTGATCAAATTCGATAGAATATCGGGAGTATCAATTTCCGATATCGGGAAAAATGAGTCGTCTAAGATCTACTAATGCTTGAGACTAAAAATTATAATTTTACCAAGTTAGAGCAAATTCTGCAGCAAGAACCATTATAAAAGAGCTGAAATTCTGATCTTGATCAGATCTGATCAGTTATCGGGGAGAAATCAAAAAAATAAGTAGTCCATAACCTGACCAAAAGCCTAAAGAATATTTGTGTGAAGTTTAGTGAGAATCGGATAAAAATTGTGGATTTGTATAAAGGACATACAGACAGGCAGATAGACAGATACACACACACAAACATCTTGCCTTTTATATCTGTAGATATCCTCTTGTATATGACAACTTCATGTATATTGCGACCTCTGAATTTTGGCATGGATTTTGAACCCACTAGAAAAAAAATATTACCGGTGTATAGTTTAACAGGTCACCAAAAACGCATGGATTTAACCTATTCAAAATAATTACCTGTATATAGTGGGACATCATTTTTGCGTAAAAAACTGATCATGAACTTGCACTATGCTCAAGAATTTATGATAGACCGGAAAGTGTTTACTTTTTGGCTGAAATATAACATAAACGGTATATTAGCTTACCACCGGGTATGCTGCTTCTGCTATATATCTAATGTCACGAGCGGGGCGAAATTTCAAAGTAAACTCAAATTTTTCTGATCATCCTGGCTGCTGTGTCATAAAAAATTATATTTACGTCGGACATTCTATACACAGATTTTTTAAAAAACCATCCCACCCCCAAGCAAGGCATTCTACTGCCACTGCTGCGCAGGGGGTTACATAGGGGAAACTGATGAGAAAGAGAGTTTAGTTATAGGAAATAACAGGAGAAGGGTAATAGACGGATGAGAATACCAAGAATGGGGGTGGAGTAGATGGAAAAAAAGAGCTTGAGAGAATGGATGCGAGTTAGTGAGATAGAAGATGTCGATTGACCTTACATTTAAATTCCTGAAGCTTGAAGCTATCGGGGAAGCAAGTATATGGAACGGAATTCCACAGGCGGGAAGTGCGTGAAAAGAAGCTGTTAGAGTAGAAATTGAGGTTACATTTTATCAGTTTCACTGTAAAAGAAATTTCACTGCTTCACGGTTTCACAGTATCGGTTTCACGAGCTACTAGATTAGCAACCTAGTTGCTAATCTAGGAGCTCGTGTAAATTCATACCTAGGTGGGCACCAGTGATCTAAGTTCGTTGAAGTAGAAGCCGTGAAAGTACTTTTAGAAGAGGCACTTTGAAGCCACTTACCGCCTGTGAGATAGCGACTGCAGCCGAGCTGCCAAGTCGGTATCGATCACATTACGGATTCTCTGTTGGATTTTGTCAAGAGCCCCTTGGTGGATAGCAAGGGCACCCGACCAGATGTAGCAGCAGTATTCAATACACGGGCGGATAGTAGAGTTATATATGTGCAAGATGGATTCAGACGGGAAAAACTTCCTTTTTCAACACAGTGAACCGACTATCTTTGCAGCGGATTTAGCATTGGATTCGATATAGTCATTCCACTTGAGGTCCGCTGAGAGTGTGAGGAGATGGCTCGGGGATGTCGTTCGGGTTTAAACATGGATTCTGACAAAAATTTGGTTAAATAAAGGTAGCAGCGATTTATCCAAATAATTGATTAAGGGAAGATCGTAACAATAACAAAATTTAATTGAGAGAAATATATGTAAGAGTGGAGAAAGTTTTTCTTTTTTTTTTAGATGTTACGGAATAAAATTCAATAATTTTTAATTCAATGTTCAAGTGAATTAATGCTCACAAAAATAAGAAATTATAGACAGTTATTTTCATATCCGAGTGAATTAATGTTCACATAAGGAATACAGTTATAGAGAGCGATATCTCAGATAGTCATTTCGATGTCCAAGTGAATTAGTGGTCACATAAGGAATACAGTTATAGAGAGCGATATCTCAGATAGTTATTTCGATGTCCAAGTGAATTAGTGGTCACATAAGGAATACAGTTATAGAGAGCGATATCTCAGATAGTTATTTCGATGTCCAAGTGAATTAGTGGTCACATAAGGAATACAGTTATAGAGAGCGATATCTCAGATAGTTATTTCGATGTCCAAGTGAATTAGTGGTCACATAAGGAATACAGTTATAGAGAGCGATATCTCAGATAGTTATTTCGATGTCCAAGTGAATTAGTGGTCACATAAGGAATACAGTTATAGAGAGCGATATATCAAATAGTTCTTTCGATGTCCAAGTGAATTAGTGGTCACATAAGGAATACAGTTATAGAGAGCGATATCTCAGATAGTTATTTCGATGTCCAAGTGAATTAGTGGTCACATAAGGAATACAGTTATAGAGAGCGATATCTCAGATAGTTATTTCGATGTCCAAGTGAATTAGTGGTCACATAAGGAATACAGTTATAGAGAGCGATATCTCAGATAGTTATTTCGATGTCCAAGTGAATTAGTGGTCACATAATGAATACAGTTATAGAGAGCGATATCTCAGATAGTTATTTCGATGTCCAAGTGAATTAGTGGTCACATAAGGAATACAGTTATAGAGAGCGATATATCAAATAGTTATTTCGATGTCCAAGTGAATTAGTGGTCACATAAGGAATACAGTTATAGAGAGCGATATCTCAGATAGTTATTTCGATGCCCAAGTGAATTAATGGTCACATAAGGAATACAGTTATAGAGAGCGATATCTCAGATAGTTATTTCGATGTCCAAGTGAATTAGTGGTCACATAATGAATACAGTTATAGAGAGCGATATCTCAGATAGTTATTTCGATGTCCAAGTGAATTAGTGGTCACATAAGGAATACAGTTATAGAGAACGATATATCAGATAGTTATTTCGATGCCCAAGTGAATTAATGGTCACATAAGGAATACAGTTATAGAGAGCGATATCTCAGATAGTTATTTTGATGTCCAAGTGAATTAGTGGTCACATAAGGAATACAGTTATAGAGAGCGATATCTCAGATAATTATTTCGATGTCCAAGTGAATTAATGGCCACATAAGGTATACAGTTATAGAGAGCGATAACTCAGATAGTTATTTCGATGTCCAAGTGAATTAGTGGTCACATAAGGAATACAGTTATAGAGAGCGATATCTCAGATAGTTATTTCGATGTCCAAGTGAATTAGTGTTCACATAAGGAATACAGTTATAGAGAGCGATATCTCAGATAGTTATTTCGATGTCCAAGTGAATTAGAGGTCAAATAAGGAATACAATTATAGAGAGCGATATCTCAGATAGTTATTTCGATGTCCAAGTGAATTAGTGGTCACATAAGGAATACTGTTATAGAGAGCGATATCTCAGATAGTTATTTCGATGTCCAAGTGAATTAGTGGTCACATAAGGAATACAGTTATAGAGAGCGATATCTCAGATAGTTATTTCGATGTCCAAGTGAATTCGTGGTCACATAAGGAATACAGTTATAGAGAGCGATATCTCAGATAGTTATTTCGATGTCCAAGTGAATTAGTGGTCACATAAGGAATACAGTTATAGAGAGCGATATCTCAGATAGTTATTTCGATGTCCAAGTGAATTAGTGGTCACATAAGGAATACAGTTATAGAGAGCGATATCTCAGATAGTTATTTCGATGCCCAAGTGAATTAGTGTTCACATAAGGAATACAGATATAGAGAGCTATATCTCAGATAGTTATTTCGATGTCCAAGTGAATTAGTGGTCACATAAAAATACAGTTATAGAAGGCGATATCTCAGATAGTTATTTCGATGCCCAAGTGAATTAGTGTTCACATAAGGAATACAGTTATAGAGAGCGATATCTCAGATAGTTATTTCGAAGTCCAAGTGAATTAGTGGTCACATAAGGAATACAGTTATGAGAGCGATATCTCAGATAGTTATTTCGATGCCCAAGTGAATTAGTGTTCACATAAGGAATACAGTTATAGAGAGTGATATCTCAGATAGTTATTTCGATGTCCAAGTGAATTAGTGGTCACATAAGGTATACAGTTATAGAGAGCGATATCTCAGATAGTTATTTCGATGTCCAAGTGAATTAGTGGTCACATAATGTATACAGTTATAGAGAGCGCTATCTCAGATAGTTATTTCGGTGCCCAAGTGAATTAATGGCCACATAAGGTATACAGTTATAGAGAGCGATATCTCAGATAGTTATTTCGATGTCCAAGTGAATTAGTGGTCACATAAGGAATACAGATATAGAGAGCAATATCTCAGATAGTTATTTAGATGTCCAAGTGAATTAATGTTCACATAAGGAATACAGTTATAGAGAGCGATATCTCAGATAGTTATTTCGATGTCCAAGTGAATTAGTGGTCACATAAGGAATACAGTTATAAAGAGCGATATCTCAGATAGTTATTTCGATGTCCAAGTTAATTAGTTGTCACATAAGGAATACAGTTATAGAGAGCGATATCTCAGAGAGTTATTTCGAAGTCCAAGTGAATTAATGGTCACATAAGGAATACAGTTATAGAGAGCGATATCTCAGATAGTTACTTCGATGTCCAAGTGAATTAGTGGTCACATAAGGAATACAGTTATAGAGAGCGATATCTCAAATAATTATTTCAATGTCCAAGTGAATTAATGGCCACATAAGGTATACAGTTATAGAGAGCGATATCTCACATAGTTATTTCGATGCCCAAGTGAATTAGTGGTCACATAAGGAATACAGTTATAGAGAGCGATATCTCAGATAGTTATTTCGATGCCCAAGTGAATTAGTGTTCACATAAGGAATACAGTTATAGAGAGTGATATCTCAGATAGTTATTTCGATGTCCAAGTGAATTAGTGGTCACATAAGGTATACAGTTATAGAGAGCGATATCTCAGAAAGTTATTTCGATGTCCAAGTGAATTAGTGGTCACATAAGGTATACAGTTATAGAGAGCAATATCTCAGATAGTTATTTCGGTGCCCAAGTGAATAAATGGCCACATAAGTTATACAGTTATAGAGAGCGATATCTCAGATAGTTATTTCGATGTCCAAGTGAATTAGTGGTCACATAAGGAATACAGTTATAGAGAGCGATATCTCAGATAGTTATTTTGATGTCCAAGTGAATTAATGTTCACATAAGGAATACACTTATAGAGAGCGATATCTCAGATAGTTATTTCGATGTCCAAGTGAATTAGTGGTCACATAAGGAATACAGTTATAGAGAGCGATATCTCAGATAGTTATTTCGATGTCCAAGTGAATTAATGGTCACATAAGGAATACGGTTATAGAGAGCGATATCTCAGATAGTTATTTCTATGTCCAAGTGAATTAATGGTCACATAAGGAATACAGTTATAGAGAGCGATATCTCAGATAGTTATTTCGATGTCCAAGTGAATTACTGGTCACATAAGTAATACAGTTATAGAGAGCGATATCTCAGATAGTTATTTCGATGTCCAAGTGAATTAGTGGTCACATAAGTAATACAGTTATAGAGAGCGATATCTCAGATAGTTATTTCGATATCCAAGTGAATTAGTGGTCACATAAGGAATACAGTTATAGAGAGCGATATCTCAGATAGTTATTTCGATGTCCAAGTGAATTAGTGGTCACATAAGTAATACAGTTATAGAGAGCGATATCTCAGAAAGTTATTTCGATGTCCAAGTGAATTAATGGTCACATAAGGAATACAGTTATAGAGAGCGATATCTCAGATAGTTATTTCGATGTCCAAGTGAATTAGTGGTCACATAAGGAATACAGTTATAGAGAGCGATATCTCAGATAGTTATTTCGATGTCCAAGTGAATTAATGGTCACATAAAGAATACAGTTATAGAGAGCGATATCTCAGATAGTTATTTCGATGTCCAAGTGAATTACTGGTCACATAAGTAATACAGTTATAGAGAGCGATATCTCAGATAGTTATTTCGGTGCCCAAGTGAATAAATGGCCACATAAGTTATACAGTTATAGAGAGCGATATCTCAGATAGTTATTTCGATGTCCAAGTGAATTAGTGGTCACATAAGGAATACAGTTATAGAGAGCGATATCTCAGATAGTTATTTCGATGTCCAAGTGAATTAATGTTCACATAAGGAATACACTTATAGAGAGCGATATCTCAGATAGTTATTTCGATGTCCAAGTGAATTAGTGGTCACATAAGGAATACAGTTATAGAGAGCGATATCTCAGATAGTTATTTCGATGTCCAAGTGAATTAATGGTCACATAAGGAATACAGTTATAGAGAGCGATATCTCAGATAGTTATTTCGATGTCCAAGTGAATTAGTGGTCACATAAGGAATACAGTTATAGAGAGCGATATCTCAGATAGTTATTTCGATGTCCAAGTGAATTAGTGGTCACATAAGGAATACAGTTATAGAGAGCGATATCTCAGATAGTTATTTCGGTGCCCAAGTGAATTAATGGCCACATAAGGAATACAGTTATAGAGTGCGATATCTCAGATAATTATTTCGATGTCCAAGTGAATTAATGGTCACATAAGGTATACAGTTATAGAGAGCGATATCTCAGATAGTTATTTCGATGTCCAGGTGAATTAGTGGTCACATAAGGAATACAGTTATAGAGAGCGATATCTCAGATAGTTATTTCGATGTCCAAGTGAATTAGTGGTCACATAAGGAATACAGTTATAGAGAGCGATATCTCAGAAAGTTATTTCGATGTCCAAGTGAATTAATGGTCACATAAAAAATACAGTTATAGAGAGCGATATCTCAGATAGTTATTTCGATGTCCAAGTGAATTAGTGGTCACATATGGAATACAGTTATAGAGAGCGATATCTCAGATAGTTATTTCGATGTCCAAGTGAATTAATGGTCACATAAGGAATACAGTTATAGAGAGCGATATCTCAGATAGTTATTTCGATGTCCAAGTGAATTACTGGTCACATAAGTAATACAGTTATAGAGAGCGATATCTCAGATAGATATTTCGATGTCCAAGTGAATTAGTGGTCACATAAGGAATACAGTTATAGAGAGCGATATCTCAGATAGTTATTTCGATATCCAAGTGAATTAGTGGTCACATAAGGAATACAGTTATAGAGAGCGATATCTCAGATAGTTATTTCGATGTCCAAGTGAATTAGTGGTCACATAAGTAATACAGTTATAGAGAGCGATATCTCAGAAAGTTATTTCGATGTCCAAGTGAATTAATGGTCACATAAGGAATACAGTTATAGAGAGCGATATCTCAGATAGTTATTTCGATGTCCAAGTGAATTAGTGGTCACATAAGGAATACAGTTATAGAGAGCGATATCTCAGATAGTTATTTCGATGTCCAAGTGAATTAATGGTCACATAAAGAATACAGTTATAGAGAGCGATATCTCAGATAGTTATTTCGATGTCCAAGTGAATTAATGGCCACATAAGGAATACAGTTATAGAGAGCGACATCTCAGATAGTTATTTCGATGTCCAAGTGAATTAGTGGTCACATAAGTAATACAGTTATAGAGAGCGATATCTCAGATAGTTATTTCGATATCCAAGTGAATTAGTGGTCACATAAGGAATACAGTTATAGAGAGCGATATCTCAGATAGTTATTTCGATGTCCAAGTGAATTAGTGGTCACATAAATAATACAGTTATAGAGAGCGATATCTCAGAAAGTTATTTCGATGTCCAAGTGAATTAATGGTCACATAAGAAATACAGTTATAGAGAGCGATATCTCAGATAGTTATTTCGATGTCCAAGTGAATTAATGGTCACATAAAGAATACAGTTATAGAGAGCGATATCTCATATAGTTATTTCGATGTCCAAGTGAATTACTGGTCACATAAGTAATACAGCTATAGAGAGCGATATCTCAGATAGTTATTTCGATGTCCAAGTGAATTAGTGGTCACATAAGTAATACAGTTATAGAGAGCGATATCTCAGATAGTTATTTCGATATCCAAGTGAATTAGTGGTCACATAAGGAATACAGTTATAGAGAGCGATATCTCAGATAGTTATTTCGATGTCCAAGTGAATTAATGGTCACATAAGGAATACAGTTATAGAGAGCGATATCTCAGATAGTTATTTCGATGTCCAAGTGAATTAATGGTCACATAAGGAATACAGTAATAGAGAGCGATATCTCAGATAGTTATTTCGATGTCCAAGTGAATTAATGGTCACATAAAGAATACAGTTATAGAGAGCGATATCTCATATAGTTATTTCGATGTCCAAGTGAATTACTGGTCACATAAGTAATACAGTTATAGAGAGCGATATCTCAGAAAGTTATTTCGATGTCCAGTGAATTAATGGTCACATAAGGAATACAGTTATAGAGAGCGATATCTCAGATAGTTATTTCGATGTCCAAGTGAATTAGTGTTCACATAAGGAATACAGTTATAGAGAGCGATATCTCAGATAGTTATTTCGATGCCCAAGTGAATTAATGGCCACATAAGGAATACAGTTATAGAGAGCGATATCTCAGATAGTTATTTCGATGTCCAAGTTAATGAATTGCCACATAATGAATACAGTTATAGAGAGCGATATCTCAGATCGTTATTTCGATGTCCAAGTGAATTAGTGGTCACATAATGTATACAGTTATAGAGAGCGCTATCTCAGATAGTTATTTCGGTGCCCAAGTGAATTAATGGCCACATAAGGTATACAGTTATAGAGAGCGATATCTCAGATAGTTATTTCGATGTCCAAGTGAATTAGTGGTCACATAAGTAATACAGTTATAGAGAGCGATATCTCAGAAAGTTATTTCGATGTCCAGTGAATTAATGGTCACATAAGGAATACAGTTATAGAGAGCGATATCTCAGATAGTTATTTCGATGTCCAAGTGAATTAGTGGTCACATAAGGAATACAGTTATAGAGAGCGATATCTCAGATAGTTATTTCGATGCCCAAGTGAATTAATGGTCACATAAGGAATACAGTTATAGAGAGCGATATCTCAGATAGTTATTTCGGTGTCCAAGTGAATTAATGGCCACATAAGGGCAGTTATAGAAGCAGCATCTCAGGTAGTTATTCGATGTCCCAGTGAATTAATATTTCCATAAGGAACACAGTTATAGAGAGCGATATGAATGGGTATTTCGATGTCAGGGTAAATGGTACCACATAATGAATACGGGTATAGAGAGCGATATCTCAGATAGTTATTTCGATGTCCAAATCGAATTAGTGGTCACACAATACATATACAGTTATCCAGAAACTATCTCAGATAGTTAATACAAATTTAAGTGAATTAATGGCCACATAAGGTATACAGTTGGTAGCGATATCACTGTCAGATGATTTTATTTCGATGTCCGGTGTGAATTTAGTGGTCACATAAGGAATACGGTTACAGAGCGATATCTCAAGATAGTTATTTCGATGTCCAAGTGAATTAATGGTCACATAAATACAGTTATAGAGCGATATCTCGAATGGTTATTTCGATGTCAAGTGAATTAATAGATCCTACAAAAAGATACGTTATACTGAGGCATTATAGAGACTAGTTGTTTCGATGTCCAAGTGAATTAATGGCCACATAAGGAATACAGTTATAGAGAACGACATCTTCAGAATGGTTATTTTAAATGTCAAAGTGAATTAATGGCCACATAAGGAATACGTTATAGAGAGCGATATCTCAGATAGTTATTTTGATGTCGGTCATTAATTGCCACATAATGAATACAGTTATAGGCAGTATCTCAGATAGTTATTTCGGTATCCCATTGATTAAATGGTCTATAATGTATACAGTTATGAAGAGCGCTATCTACAAGATAGATTATTTCGGTGCCCAAGTGAATTAGCTGGTAGCTATAAGGTATACAGTTATAAAGAGAGCAGTATCTCAGATAGTTATTTCGATGTCCAAATGGAATTAGTGGTCACATAAGGAATACAGTTGCAAGGAGCGATATCTCAGATAGTTATTTCGATGTCAAGTGAATTAATGGTCACATAAGGAATACAGTTATAGAGAGCGATATCTCAGATAGTTATTTCGATGTCAAGTGAATTAGTGAATATGAGGAATACATTCATAAGAAACGAATATCTCAGATAAATTATTTCGATGTAGGTGAATTAATTGGTCACATAAGGAATACAGTTATAGAAACGATATCTCAGATAGTTATTTCGATGTCCAAGTGAATTGGTCACATAAGGAATACAGTTATAGAGAGCGATATCTCGAAGAAAGTTATTTCGATATCCAAGTGAATTAATGGTCACATAAGGAATACAGTTATAGAGAGCGATATCTCAGATAGTTATTTCGATGTCCAAGTGAATTAGTGGTCACATAAGGAATTCAGTTATAGAGAGCGATATCTCAGATAGTTATTTCGATGTCCAAGTGAATTAATGGTCACATAAGGAATACAGTTATAGAGAGCGATATCTCAGATAGTTATTTCGATGTCCAAGTGAATTAATGGCCACATACGTAATACAGTTATAGAGAGCGATATCACAGAAAGTTATTTCGATGTCCAGTGAATTAATGGTCACATAAGGAATACAGTTATAGAGAGCGATATCTCAGATAGTTATTTCGATGTCCAAGTGAATTAGTGGTCACATAAGGAATACAGTTATAGGGAGCGATATCTCAGATAGTTATTTCGATGCCCAAGTGAATTAATGGCCACATAAGGAATACAGTTATAGAGAGCGATATCTCAGATAGTTATTTCGATGTCCAAGTGAATTAATGGCCACATAAGGAACACAGTTATAGAGAGCGACATCTCAGATAGTTATTTCGATGTCCAAGTGAATTAATGGCCACATAAGGTATACAGTTATAGAGAGCGATATCTCAGATAGTTATTTCGATGTCCAATTGAATTAGTGGTCACATAAGGAATACAGTTACAGAGAGCGATATCTCAGATAGTTATTTCGATGTCCAAGTGAATTAATGGTCACATAAGGAATACAGTTATAGAGAGCGATATCTCAGATAGTTATTTCGATGTCCAAGTGAATTAGTGGTCACATAAGGAATACAGTTATAGAGAGCGATATCTCAGATAGTTATTTCGGTGCCCAAGTGAATTAATGACCACATAAGGAATACAGTTATAGAGTGCGATATCTCAGATAGTTATTTCGATGTCCAAGTGAATTAATGGTCACATAAGGAATACAGTTATAGAGAGCGATATCTCAGATAGTTATTTCGATGTCCAAGTGAATTACTGGTCACATAAGTAATACAGTTATAGAGAGCGATATCTCAGATAGTTATTTCGATGTCCAAGTGAATTAGTGGTCACATAAGTAATACAGTTATAGAGAGCGATATCTCAGATAGTTATTTCGATATCCAAGTGAATTAGTTGTCACATAAGGAATACAGTTATAGAGAGCGATATCTCAGATAGTTATTTCGATGTCCAAGTGAATTAGTGGTCACATAAGTAACACAGTTATAAAGAGCGATATCTCAGAAAGTTATTTCGATGTCCAAGTGAATTAATGGTCACATAAGGAATACAGTTATAGAGAGCGATATCTCTGATAGTTATTTCGATGTCCAAGTTAATTGGTGGTCACATAAGGAATACAGTTATAGAGAGCGATATCTCAGATAGTTATTTCGATGTCCAAGTGAATTACTGGTCTCATAAAGAATACAGTTATAGAGAGCGATATCTCAGATAGTTATTTCGATGTCCAAGTGAATTACTGGTCACATAAGTAATACAGTTATAGAGAGCGATATCTCAGATAGTTATTTCGATGTCCAAGTGAATTAGTGGTCACATAAGTAATACAGTTATAGAGAGCGATATCTCAGATAGTTATTTCGATATCCAAGTGAATTAGTGGTCACATAAGGAATACAGTTATAGAGAGCGATATCTCAGATAGTTATTTCGATCTCCAAGTGAATTAATGGTCACATAAGGAATACAGTTATAGAGAGCGATATCTCAGATAGTTATTTCGATGTCCAAGTGAATTAATGGTCACATAAGGAATACAGTTATAGAGAGCGATATCTCAGATAGTTATTTCGATGTCCAAGTGAATTAGTGGTCACATAAGTAATACAGTTATAGAGAGCGATATCTCAGATAGTTATTTCGATGTCCAAGTGAATTAATGGTCACATAAGGAATACAGTTATAGAGAGCGATATCTCAGATAGTTATTTCGATGTCCAAGTGAATTAGTGGTCACATAAGGAATACAGTTATAGAGAGCGATATCTCAGATAGTTATTTCGATGTCCAAGTGAATTAATGGTCACATAAAGAATACAGTTATAGAGAGCGATATCTCAGATAGTTATTTCGATGTCCAAGTGAATTACTGGTCACATAAGTAATACAGATATAGAGAGCGATATCTCAGATAGTTATTTCGATGTCCAAGTGAATTAGTGGTCACATAAGTAATACAGTTATAGAGAGCGATATCTCAGATAGTTATTTCGATATCCAAGTGAATTAGTGGTCACACAAGGAATACAGTTATAGAGAGCGATATCTCAGATAGTTATTTTGATGTCCAAGTGAATTGGGTGTGGTCACATATGAATACAGTTATAGAGAGCGATATCTCAGATAATATTTCGGTGCCCAAGCAATTTAATGGCCACACAAGGAATACAGTTAGAGTGCGACATCTCAGACAATTATTTGATGTCCAAGTGAATTAATGGTCACATAAGGAATACAGTTATAGAGAGCGATATCTCAGACAGTTATTTCGATGTCCAAGTGAATTAGTGGTCACATATGAATACATATAGAGAGCGATATATCAGAAAGTTATTTTGATGTCCACATGAATTAATTGTCATATTAAGGAATACAGTTATAGAGAGCGATATCTCGATAGTTATTTTCTGATGTCTAAGTGAATTACTGGTCACATAATTAACAGCGAGTAGAGAGCGATATTCCGTGATAGTTATTTCGATGTCTTATGAATCAGTGGTCGCATAAGAAGCACAGTTATAGAGAGCGATAGACCAGATAGTTATTTCGATGTTCAAGAACGGTGTCACATACGAATACAGTTATAGAAGGATATCCTCGATAGTTATTTCGAACGCAAGGAATTACGCTTCGGGCATAAGGAATACAGTTACGGTGAGTGCGATATCTCATAATTATTTCGATGTCCGCGAAGTGAATTAATGCACGTTAATAAGGAATAAAGTTATAGAGAGCGATATCTCAGATAGTTATTTCCGACGTTCAAGTGAATTAATGGTCACACTAAGGAAATGGAAATATGTAGACATACCTCAGATAGTTATTTTCGATGTCCTTCTTCCAAGTGAATATGTCACATAAGGAATACAGTTATAGAGAGCGATATCTCAGAAAGTTATTTGGATGTCCAAGTGAATTAATGGTCAACATAATAGCTACAGTTATAGAGAGCGGATATCTCAGATAGTTATTGCCTGATGTCCAAGTGAATTACTGGTCACATAATTAACAGTTATAGAGAGTGATATCTCATATAGTTATTTCTGATGTCCAAGCAATTAGTGGTCACATAAGTAATACAGTTATAGAGAGCGATATCTCAGATAGTTATTTCTTGATGTCCGCGAATTAGTGGTCACATATGAATACAGTTATAGAGCGATATCTCAGATAGTTATTTCATGCCCAAGTGAATTAATGGGCTTTTTGCTATTAAGAACAGTTACAGAGGCATATCTTCAGATAATTATTTCGATGTCCAAGTGAACGACCAGTCACATAAGGAAGGCATAGAAGAGAGCGACATTCCTTGGGATAGTTATTTTGATGTCCAAGTGAATTAGTGGTCACATAAGGAACAGTTATATGGTTGTTATCTCGTGGATAGTTATTTCGATGTCCATGAATTTCAGTAGTCATATAAGGAATACAAGTTATAGAGAGCGATATCTTCAGAAAGTTATTTCGATGTCCAAAGCAATTCATCATTGTATAAGGAATAATAATATAGAGAGCCATATCCCAGATAGTTATTTGATGTCCAAGTGAATTACTGGTCACATAATTAACACAGTTATAGAGAGCGATATCCTCAGATAGTTATTTACGCCCAAGTGAATTAGTGGTCACATAAGTACATAGTTATAGAGAGCGATATTCAGATAGTTATTTCGATATCCAAGTGAATTAGTGGTCACATAAGTAATACAGTTATAGAGAGCGATATCTCAGAAAGTTATTTTATGTCCAAGTGAATTAATGGCTTGTATAATACAGTTGAGAAGAGCGATATCTCGGACAGTTATTTCGATGTCCAGAATTATGGTCACATACAACAGTTATAGAGAGAGCGATATCTCAGATAGTTATTCCGATGTCCAAGTGAATTAATGGTCACATAAAGAATAGAGTTATAGAGAGCGATATCTCAGATAGTTATTTCGATGTCCAAGTGAATTACTGGTCACATAAGTAATACTGTTATAGAGAGCGATATCTCAGATAGTTATTTCGGTGCCCAAGTGAATAAATGGCCACATAAGTTATACAGTTATAGAGAGCGATATCTCAGATAGTTATTTCGATGTCCAAGTGAATTAGTGGTCACATAAGGAATACAGTTATAGAGAGCGATTTCTCAGATAGTTATTTCGATGTCCAAGTGAATTAATGTTCACATAAGGAACACACTTATAGAGAGCGATATCTCAGATAGTTATTTCGATGTCCAAGTGAATTAGTGGTCACATAAGGAATACAGTTATAGAGAGCGATATCTCAGATAGTTATTTCGATGTCCAAGTGAATTAATGGTCACATAAGGAATACAGTTATAGAGAGCGATATCTCAGATAGTTATTTCGATGTCCAAGTGAATTAGTGGTCACATAAGGAATACAGTTATAGAGAGCGATATCTCAGATAGTTATTTCGGTGCCCAAGTGAATTAATGGCCACATAAGGAATACAGTTATAGAGTGCGATATCTCAGATAATTATTTCGATGTCCAAGTGAATTAGTGGTCACATAAGGAATACAGTTATAAAGAGCGATATCTCAGATAGTTATTTCGGTGCCCAAGTGCATTAATGGCCACATAAGGAATACAGTTATAGAGTGCGATATCTCAGATAATTATTTCGATGTCCAAGTGAATTAATGGTCACATAAGGTATACAGTTATAGAGAGCGATATCTCAGATAGTTATTTCGATGTCCAGGTGAATTACTGGTCACATAAGGAATACAGTTATAGAGAGCGATATCTCAGATAGTTATTTCGATGTCCAAGTGAATTAGTGGTCACATAAGGAATACAGTTATAGAGAGCGATATCTCAGAAAGTTATTTCGATGTCCAAGTGAATTAATGGTCACATAAGGAATACAGTTATAGAGAGCGATATCTCAGATAGTTATTTCGATGTCCAAGTGAATTAGTGGTCACATAAGGAATACAGTTATAGAGAGCGATATCTCAGATAGTTATTTCGATGTCCAAGTGAATTAATGGTCACATAAGGAATACAGTTATAGAGAGCGATATCTCAGATAGTTATTTCGATGTCCAAGTGAATTACTGGTCACATAAGTAATACAGTTATAGAGAGCGATATCTCAGATAGATATTTCGATGTCCAAGTGAATTAGTGGTCACATAAGGAATACAGTTATAGAGAGCGATATCTCAGATAGTTATTTCGATATCCAAGTGAATTAGTGTTCACATAAGGAATACAGTTATAGAGAGCGATATCTCAGATAGTTATTTCGATGTCCAAGTGAATTAGTGGTCACATAAGAAATACAGTTATAGTGAGCGATATCTCAGAAAGTTATTTCGATGTCCAAGTGAATTAATGGTCACATAAGGAATACAGTTATAGAGAGCGATATCTCAGATAGTTATTTCGATGTCCAAGTGAATTAGTGGTCACATAAGGAATGCAGTTATAGAGAGCGATATCTCAGATAGTTATTTCGATGTCCAAGTGAATTAATGGTCACATAAGTAATACAGTTATAGAGAGCGATATCTCATATAGTTATTTCGATGTCCAAGTGAATTAGTGGTCACATAAGTAATACAGTTATAGAGAGCGATATCTCAGATAGTTATTTCGATATCCAAGTGAATTAGTGGTCACATAAGGAATACAGTTATAGAGAGCGATATCTCAGATAGTTATTTCGATGTCCAAGTGAATTAGTGGTCACATAAGTAACACAGTTATAAAGAGCGATATCTCAGAAAGTTATTTCGATGTCCAAGTGAATTAATGGTCACATAAGGAATACAGTTATAGAGAGCGATATCTCTGATAGTTATTTCGATGTCCAATTAATTAGTGGTCACATAAGGAATACAGTTATAGAGAGCGATATCTCAGATAGTTATTTCGATGTCCAAGTGAATTAATGGTCACATAAAGAATACAGTTATAGAGAGCGATATCTCAGATAGTTATTTCGATGTCCAAGTGAATTACTGGTCACATAAGTAATACAGTTATAGAGAGCGATATCTCAGATAGTTATTTCGATGTCCAAGTGAATTAGTGGTCACATAAGTAATACAGTTATAGAGAGCGATATCTCAGATAGTTATTTCGATATCCAAGTGAATTAGTGGTCACATAAGGAATACAGTTATAGAGAGCGATATCTCAGATAGTTATTTCGATCTCCAAGTGAATTAATGGTCACATAAGGAATACAGTTATAGAGAGCGATATCTCAGATAGTTATTTCGATGTCCAAGTGAATTAATGGTCACATAAGGAATACAGTTATAGAGAGCGATATCTCAGATAGTTATTTCGATGTCCAAGTGAATTAGTGGTCACATAAGTAATACAGTTATAGAGAGCGATATCTCAGATAGTTATTTCGATGTCCAAGTGAATTAATGCTCACATAAGGAATACAGTTATAGAGAGCGATATCTCTTATAGTTATTTCGATGTCCAAATGAATTAGTGGTCACATAAGGAATACAGTTATAGAGAGCGATATCTCAGATAGTTATTTCGATGTGTCCAAGTGAATGAATGGTCACATAAAGAATACAGTTATAGAGAGCGATATCTCAGATAGTTATTTCCTCGATGTCCAAGAATTATTGGTCACATATAATACAGATATAGAGAGCGATATCTCAGATAAGTTATTTCGATGTCCAAGTGAATTAGTGGTCACATAAGTAATACAGTTATAGAGAGCGATATCTCAGATAGTTATTTCGATATCCAAGTGAATTAGTGGTCACATAAGGAATACAAAGTTATAGAGAGCGATATCTCAGATAGTTATTTTGATGTCCAAGTGGAATAGTAGTCATATATGAATAAGAAAAGTATAGAGAGCGATATCTTGGATAGTTATTTCTATGCCCAAGTGAATTAATGGCCACATAAGGAATACAGTTGTAGAGTGCGATATCTCAGATAATTATTTGATGTCCGAATTAATGGTCAGATGGCTACTACAGTTATAGAGAGCGATATCTCAGAGGTTATTTCGATATCCAAGTGAAATTAGTGGTCACCGCATAAGGAATACAGTTATAGAGAGCGATATCTCAGATAGTTATTTTGATCTCCAAGTGAATTAATGGTCACATAAGGAATACAGTTATAGAGAGCGATATCTCAGATAGTTATTTCAGATGTCCAAGTGAATTATCGGTCACATAAGGAATACAGTTATAGAGAGCGATATCTCAGATAGTTATTTCGATGTCCAAGTGAATTAGTGGTCACATAAGTAATACAGTTATAGAGAGCGATATCTCAGATAGTTATTTCGATGTCCAAGGGAATAATGCTCACATAAGGAATAAAGAAGACAGAGAAAAGCATATTCTCAGATAGTTTGCTTCGATGTCCAAGTGAAATTAGTGTCATATGGAGAATACAGTTATAGAGAGCGATATCTCAGATAGTTATTTCGATGTCCAAGTGAATTAATGGTCACATAAAGAATACAGTTATAGAGAAAGGGATATCTTCAGATAGTTATTTCGATGTCCAAGTGAATTACTGGTCACATAAGTAATACAGATATAGAGAGCGATATCTCAGATAGTTATTTCGATGTCCAAGTGAATTAGTGGTCAAGGGTGTCACAGTTATAGAGAGCGATATCTCAGATAGCATTTCTGATATCCAAGAAATTAGCGGTCACAAGGAATACAGTTACAGAGAGCGATATCTCAGATAGTTATTTCGATGTCCAAGTGAATTAGTGGTCACATAAGGAATACAGTTATAGAGAGCGATATCTCAGATAGTTATTTCGGTGCCCAAGTGAATTAATGGCCACATAAGGAATACAGTTATAGAGTGCGATATCTCAGATAATTATTTCGATGTCCAAGTGAATTAATGGTCACATAAGGAATACAGTTATAGAGAGCGATATCTCAGATAGTTATTTCGATGTCCAAGTGAATTAGTGGTCACATAAGGAATACAGTTATAGAGAGCGATATCTCAGATAGTTATTTCGATGTCCAAGTGAATTAGTGGTCACATAAGGAATACAGTTATAGAGAGCGATATCTCAGAAAGTTATTTCGATGTCCAAGTGAATTAATGGTCACATAAGGAATACAGTTATAGAGAGCGATATCTCAGATAGTTATTTCGATGTCCAAGTGAATTACTGGTCACATAATTAATACAGTTATAGAGAGCGATATCTCAGATAGTTATTTCGATGTCCAAGTGAATTAGTGGTCACATAAGTAATACAGATATAGAGAGCGATATCTCAGATAGTTATTTCGATGTCCAAGTGAATTAGTGGTCACATAAGGAATACAGTTATAGAGAGCGATATCTCAGATAGTTATTTCCATGCCCAAGTGAATTAATGGCCACATAAGGAATACAGTTATAGAGAGCGATATCTCAGATAGTTATTTCGATGTCCAAGTGAATTAGTGGTCACATAAGGAATACAGTTATTGAGAGCGATATCTCAGATAGTTATGTCGATGTCCAAGTGAATTGGTGGTCACATAAGGAATACAGTTATAGAGAGCGATATCTCAGATAGTTATTTCGATGTCCAAGTGAATTAATGGCCACATAAGTAATACAGTTATAGAGAGCGATATCTCAGATAGTTATTTCGATGTCCAAGAGAATTAATGGCCACATAAGTAATACAGTTATAGAGAGCTATATCTCAGATAGTTATTTCGATGTCCAAGTGAATTAATGGCCACATAAGGAATACAGTTATAGAGAGCGATATCTCAGATAGTTATTTCGATGTCCAAGTGAATTAATGGCCACATAAGGAATACAGTTATAGAGAGCGATATCTCAGATAGTTATTTCGATGTCCAAGTGAATTAATGGCCACATAAGGAATACAGTTATAGAGAGCGATATCTCAGATAGTTATTTCGATGTCCAAGTGAATTAATGGTCACATAAGGAATACAGTAGAGAGCGATATCTCAGATAGTTATTTCGATGTCCAAGTGAATTAATGTTCACATAATAATACAGTTATAGAGAGCGATATCTCAGATTGTTATTTCGATGTCCAAGTAAATTAATGGCCACATAAGGAATACAGTTATAGAGAGTGATATCTCAGATAGTTATTTCGATGTCCAAGTGAATTAGTGGTCACATAAGGAATACAGTTATAGAGAGCGATATCTCAGATAGTTATTTCGATGCCCAAGTGAATTAATGGTCACATAAGGAATACAGTTATAGAGAGCGATATCTCAGATTGCTATTTCGATGTCCAAGTGAATTAATGGCCACTTAAGTAATACAGTTATAGAGAGCGATATCTCAGATAGTTATTTCGATGTCCAAGTGAATTAGTGGTCACATAAGGAATACAGTTATAGAGAGCGATATCTCAGATTGCTATTTCGATGTCCAAGTGAATTAATGGCCACTTAAGTAATACAGTTATAGAGAGCGATATCTCAGATTGTTATCTCGATGTCCAAGTGAATTAGTGGTCACATAAGAAATACAGTTATAGAGAGCGATATCTCAGATAGTTATTTCGATGTCCAAGTGAATTAATGGCCACATAAGGAATACAGTTATAGAGAGCGACATCTCAGATAGTTATTTCGATGTCCAAGTGAATTAGTGGTCACATAAGGAATACAGTTATAGAGAGCGATATCTCAGATAGTTATTTCGATGTCCAAGTGAATTAATGGCCACATAAGGAATACAGTTATAGAGAGCGATATCTCAGATAGTTATTTCGATGCCCAAGTGAATTAGTGTTCACATAAGGAATACAGTTATAGAGAGCGATATCTCAGATAGTTATTTCGATGCCCAAGTGAATTAGTGGTCACATAAGGAATACAGTTATAGAGAGCGATATCACAGATAGTTATTTCGATGTCCAAGTGAATTAGTGGTCACATAAGGAATACAGTGATAGAGAGCGATATCTCAGATAGTTATTTCGATGCCCAAGTGAATTAGTGGTCACATAAGGAATACAGTTATAGAGAGCGATATCTCAGATAGTTATTTCGATGTCCAAGTGAATTAGTGGTCACATAAGGAATACAGTGATAGAGAGCGATATCTCAGATAGTTATTTCGATGCCCAAGTGAATTAATGGTCACATAAGGAATACAGTTATAGAGAGCGATATCTCAGATAGTTATTTCGATGTCCAAGTGAATTAATGGCCACATAAGGAATACAGTTATAGAGAGCGATATCTCAGATAGTTATTTCGATGTCCAAGAGAATTAATGGCCACATAAGTAATACAGTTATAGAGAGCTATATCTCAGATAGTTATTTCGATGTCCAAGTGAATTAATGGCCACATAAGGAATACAGTTATAGAGAGCGATATCTCAGATAGTTATTTCGATGTCCAAGTGAATTAATGGCCACATAAGGAATACAGTTATAGAGAGCGATATCTCAGATAGTTATTTCGATGTGCAAGTGAATTAATGGCCACATAAGGAATACAGTTATAGAGAGCGATATCTCAGATAGTTATTTCGATGTCCAAGTGAATTAATGGTCACATAAGGAATACAGTAGAGAGCGATATCTCAGATAGTTATTTCGATGTCCAAGTGAATTAATGTTCACATAAGTAATACAGTTATAGAGAGCGATATCTCAGATTGTTATTTCGATGTCCAAGTAAATTAATGGCCACATAAGGAATACAGTTATAGAGAGTGATATCTCAGATAGTTATTTCGATGCCCAAGTGAATTAATGGTCACATAAGGAATACAGTTATAGAGAGCGATATCTCAGATTGCTATTTCGATGTCCAAGTGAATTAATGGCCACTTAAGTAATACAGTTATAGAGAGCGATATCTCAGATAGTTATTTCGATGTCCAAGTGAATTAGTGGTCACATAAGGAATACAGTTATAGAGAGCGATATCTCAGATTGCTATTTCGATGTCCAAGTGAATTAATGGCCACTTAAGTAATACAGTTATTGAGAGCGATATCTCAGATTGTTATCTCGATGTCCAAGTGAATTAGTGGTCACATAAGAAATACAGTTATAGAGAGCGATATCTCAGATAGTTATTTCGATGTCCAAGTGAATTAATGGCCACATAAGGAATACAGTTATAGAGAGCGATATCTCAGATAGTTATTTCGATGTCCAAGTGAATTAGTGGTCACATAAGGAATACAGTTATAGCGAGCGATATCTCAGATAGTTATTTCGATGTCCAAGTGAATTAGTGGTCACATAAGGAATACAGTGATAGAGAGCGATATCTCAGATAGTTATTTCGAGGCCCAAGTGAATTAGTGTTCACATAAGGAATACAGTTATAGAGAGCGACATCTCAGATAGTTATTTCGATGTCCAAGTGAATTAATGTCCACATAAGGTATACAGATATAGAGAGCGATATCTCAGATAGTGATTTCGGTGTCCAAGTGAATTAGTGGTCACATAAGGAATACAGTTATAGAGAGCGATATCTCAGATAGTTATTTCGATGTCCAAGTGAATTAGTGGTCACATAAGGAATACAGTGATAGAGAGCGATATCTCAGATAGTTATTTCGATGCCCAAGTGAATTAATGGTCACATAAGGAATACAATTATAGAGAGCGATATCTCAGATAGTTATTTCGATGTCCAAGAGAATTAATGGCCACATAAGTAATACAGTTATAGAGAGCTATATCTCAGATAGTTATTTCGATGTCCAAGTGAATTAATGGCCACATAAGGAATACAGTTATAGAGAGCGATATCTCAGATAGTTATTTCGATGTCCAAGTGAATTAATGGCCACATAAGGAATACAGTTATAGAGAGCGATATCTCAGATTGTTATTTCGATGTCCAAGTGAATTAATGGCCACATAAGGAATACAGTTATAGAGAGCGATATCTCAGATAGTTATTTCGATGTCCAAGTGAATTAATGGTCACATAAGGAATACAGTAGAGAGCGATATCTCAGAGAGTTATTTCGATGTCCAAGTGAATTAATGTTCACATAAGTAATACAGTTATAGAGAGCGATATCTCAAATAGTTATTTCGATGTCCAAGTGAATTAATGGTCACATAAGAAATACAGTTATAGAGAGCGTTATCTCAGATAGTTATTTCGATGTCCTAGTGAATTAGTGGTCACATAAGGAATACAGTTATAGAGAGCGATATCTCAGATAGTTATTTCGATGCCCAAGTGAATTAATGGCCACATAAGGAATACAGTTATAGAGAGCGATATCTCAGATAGTTATTTCGATGTCCAAGTGAATTAGTGGTCACATAAGGAATACAGTTATAGAGAGCGATATCTCAGATAGTTATTTCGATGTCCATGTGAATTAGTGGTCACATAAGGAATACAGTTATAGAGAACGTATCTTAGCAGATAGTTATTTCGATGTCCAAGTAGAACTAATGGCCACTTAGGAATACAGTTATAGAGAGCGATATCTCAGATGAATTGTACAGTACACAGAGTGAATTAATGGTCCTCAAGGAATACAGTTATAGAGAGTGATATCTCAGATAGTTATTTCGATGTCCGTGGATGTGGTCAAAGATACAGTTATAGGGAAGCGATATCTCAGATTGTTATTTCGATGTCAGTGGATAATGGCCACATAAGGAATACAGTTATAGAGGCAGATATCTCAGTTATTTCGATGTCCAAGTAAATTAATGGCCACATGAGGAATACAGTTATGAAAGTGATATCTCTGATAGTTATTTCGATGTCAAACGAATTAGTGTTCACCTTAAGGAATACAGTTATTGAGAGCGATATCTCAGATAGTTATTTCGATGCCCAAGTGAATTAATGGCCACTTAAGTAATACAGTTATAAGAAACGATATCAGATAGTTATTTCGATGTCAAGTGAATTAATTGCCACATAAGGAATACAGTTATAGAGATCACGTGCTCCTAGTTATTATTTCGATGTCAAGTGAATTAATGGCCACATAAGGAATACAGTTATAGAGGCGATATCAGATTGTTATTTCGATGCCCAAGTAAATTAATGGCCACATAAGTAATACAGTTATAGAGTGATATCTCAGATAAGTTATTTCGATGTCCAAGTGAATTAGTGGTCACATAAGGAATATGATTATAGAGAGCAGTATCTCAGATTGTTATTTGCGATGTCCAAGTGAATTAATGGCCCTTAGTATTCTGATTATAGAGAGCGATATATCAGATAGTTATTTCGATGTCCAAGTGAATTAGTGGTCACATAAGGAATACAGTTATAGAGAGCGATATCTCAGATTGTTATCTCGTTATCCATGATGAATTAATGGTCACATAAAATACAGTTATAAGAAACGATATCTCAAAGATTGTTATTTCGATGCCCAAGTGAATTAATGGCCACATAAGGATACAGTTATGAGAGCGATATATCAGATAGTTATTTCGATGTCCAAGTGAATTAGTGGTCACATAAGGAATACAGTTATAGAGAGCGATATCTCAGATAGTTATTTCGATGTCCAAGTGAATTTGTGGTCACGCAAGGAATACAGTTATTGAGAGCGATATCTCAGATAGTTATTTCGATGCCCAAGTGAATTAATGAATGCATAAGGAATACAGTTATAGAGAGCGATATCACAGATAAGGATTATTTCAAGTGTCAAGTGGTCGTGGTCACATAAGGAATACAGTTATAGAGAGCGATATCTCGAAGGTAGTTATTTCGATGTCCAAGTGAATTGAAGTGGCCACGGGAATACAGTTATAGAGAGCGATATCTCAGATAGTTATTTCGATGTCCAAGAGTGAATTAATAGCACATAAGGAATACAGTTATAGAGACAATCTCCAGATAGTTATTTCGATGTCAAGTGAATTAATGGCCACATAAGGAATACAGTTTATAGAGAGCGATATCTCAGATAGTTATTTCAAGTATAAATGAATTAGTGGTCACACCAAGGAATACAGTTATAGAGAGCGATATCTCAGATTGTTATTTCGATGTCCAAATGAGTGTGTACATAAAGAATACAAGTTATAGAGAGCGATACAGATTGTTATTTCGATGTCAAGTAAATTAGTAATACATAAGGAATACAGTTATAGAGAGTGATATCTCAGATAGTTATTTCGATGTCAGTGAATTGGTCACATAGAATACAGTTATTGAGAGCATTCTCAGATAAGATTATTTTCGATGCCCAAGTGAATTAATGACACTTAAGTATGCAGTTATAGAGAGCGATATCTCAGATGTTGTTCCATTCTCCAAGTGAATTAATGGCCACTTAAGTAATACAGTTATAGAAGTGATATCTCAGATAGTTATTTCGATGCCCAAGTGAATTAATGGCCACTTAAGTAATACAGTTGTAGAGAGTGATATCTCCGAGATGTTTATTTCGATGTCAAGTGAATTAATTGCCACTGAAGACTAGTTACCTGAGATCGATATCTCAGATTATTATTTCGATATCCAAGTGAATTAATGGCCACATAAGGAATACAGTTATAAAAGGCGATATCTCAGATTGTTATTTCGATGCCAAGTAAATTAATGGCCACATAAGTAATACAGTTATAGAGAGTGATATCTCAGATAGTTATTTCGATGTCCAAGTGAATTAGTGGTCACATAAGGAATACAGTTATAGAGAACGTATCAGATTGTTATTTCGATGTCCAAGTGAATTAATGACGACAAGTAATACAGTTATAGAGAGCAAATATCTCGAATCGTTATTTCGATGTCAAGTGAATTGGTCACATAAGGAATACTGTTATAGAGAGCGATATCTCAGATTGTTATCTCGATGTCCAAGTGAATTAATGGTCACATAAGAAATACAGTTATAGAGAGCGATATCTCAGATTGTTATTTCGATGCCCAAGTGAATTAATGGCCACATAAGGATACAGTTATAGAGAGCGATATCTCAGATAGTTATTTCGATGTCCAAGTGAATTAGTGGTCACATAAGGAATACAGTTATAGAGAGCGATATCTCAGATAGTTATTTCGATGTCCAAGTGAATTAGTGGTCACATAAGGAATACAGTGATAGAGAGCGATATCTCAGATAGTTATTTCGATGCCCAAGTGAATTAATGGTCACATAAGGAATACAGTTATAGAGAGCGATATCTCAGATAGTTATTTCGATGTCCAAGTGAATTAATGGCCACATAAGGAATACAGTTATAGAGAGCGATATCTCAGATAGTTATTTCGATGTCCAAGAGAATTAATGGCCACATAAGTAATACAGTTATAGAGAGCTATATCTCAGATAGTTATTTCGATGTCCAAGTGAATTAATGGCCACATAAGGAATACAGTTATAGAGAGCGATATCTCAGATAGTTATTTCGATGTCCAAGTGAATTAATGGCCACATAAGGAATACAGTTATAGAGAGCGATATCTCAGATAGTTATTTCGATGTGCAAGTGAATTAATGGCCACATAAGGAATACAGTTATAGAGAGCGATATCTCAGATAGTTATTTCGATGTCCAAGTGAATTAATGGTCACATAAGGAATACAGTAGAGAGCGATATCTCAGATAGTTATTTCGATGTCCAAGTGAATTAATGTTCACATAAGTAATACAGTTATAGAGAGCGATATCTCAGATTGTTATTTCGATGTCCAAGTAAATTAATGGCCACATAAGGAATACAGTTATAGAGAGTGATATCTCAGATAGTTATTTCGATGCCCAAGTGAATTAATGGTCACATAAGGAATACAGTTATAGAGAGCGATATCTCAGATTGCTATTTCGATGTCCAAGTGAATTAATGGCCACTTAAGTAATACAGTTATAGAGAGCGATATCTCAGATAGTTATTTCGATGTCCAAGTGAATTAGTGGTCACATAAGGAATACAGTTATAGAGAGCGATATCTCAGATTGCTATTTCGATGTCCAAGTGAATTAATGGCCACTTAAGTAATACAGTTATTGAGAGCGATATCTCAGATTGTTATCTCGATGTCCAAGTGAATTAGTGGTCACATAAGAAATACAGTTATAGAGAGCGATATCTCAGATAGTTATTTCGATGTCCAAGTGAATTAATGGCCACATAAGGAATACAGTTATAGAGAGCGATATCTCAGATAGTTATTTCGATGTCCAAGTGAATTAGTGGTCACATAAGGAATACAGTTATAGCGAGCGATATCTCAGATAGTTATTTCGATGTCCAAGTGAATTAGTGGTCACATAAGGAATACAGTGATAGAGAGCGATATCTCAGATAGTTATTTCGAGGCCCAAGTGAATTAGTGTTCACATAAGGAATACAGTTATAGAGAGCGACATCTCAGATAGTTATTTCGATGTCCAAGTGAATTAATGTCCACATAAGGTATACAGATATAGAGAGCGATATCTCAGATAGTGATTTCGGTGTCCAAGTGAATTAGTGGTCACATAAGGAATACAGTTATAGAGAGCGATATCTCAGATAGTTATTTCGATGTCCAAGTGAATTAGTGGTCACATAAGGAATACAGTGATAGAGAGCGATATCTCAGATAGTTATTTCGATGCCCAAGTGAATTAATGGTCACATAAGGAATACAATTATAGAGAGCGATATCTCAGATAGTTATTTCGATGTCCAAGAGAATTAATGGCCACATAAGTAATACAGTTATAGAGAGCTATATCTCAGATAGTTATTTCGATGTCCAAGTGAATTAATGGCCACATAAGGAATACAGTTATAGAGAGCGATATCTCAGATAGTTATTTCGATGTCCAAGTGAATTAATGGCCACATAAGGAATACAGTTATAGAGAGCGATATCTCAGATTGTTATTTCGATGTCCAAGTGAATTAATGGCCACATAAGGAATACAGTTATAGAGAGCGATATCTCAGATAGTTATTTCGATGTCCAAGTGAATTAATGGTCACATAAGGAATACAGTAGAGAGCGATATCTCAGAGAGTTATTTCGATGTCCAAGTGAATTAATGTTCACATAAGTAATACAGTTATAGAGAGCGATATCTCAAATAGTTATTTCGATGTCCAAGTGAATTAATGGTCACATAAGAAATACAGTTATAGAGAGCGTTATCTCAGATAGTTATTTCGATGTCCTAGTGAATTAGTGGTCACATAAGGAATACAGTTATAGAGAGCGATATCTCAGATAGTTATTTCGATGCCCAAGTGAATTAATGGCCACATAAGGAATACAGTTATAGAGAGCGATATCTCAGATAGTTATTTCGATGTCCAAGTGAATTAGTGGTCACATAAGGAATACAGTTATAGAGAGCGATATCTCAGATAGTTATTTCGATGTCCATGTGAATTAGTGGTCACATAAGGAATACAGTTATAGAGAGCGATATCTCAGATAGTTATTTCGATGTCCAAGTAAATTAATGGCCACTTAAGGAATACAGTTATAGAGAGCGATATCTCAGATAGTTATTTCGATGCCCAAGTGAATTAATGGTCACATAAGGAATACAGTTATAGAGAGCGATATCTCAGATAGTTATTTCGATGTCCAAGTGAATTAGTGGTCACATAAGGAATACAGTTATAGAGAGCGATATCTCAGATTGTTATTTCGATGTCCAATTGAATTAATGGCCACATAAGGAATACAGTTATAGAGAGCGATATCTCAGATTGTTATTTCGATGTCCAAGTAAATTAATGGCCACATAAGGAATACAGTTATAGAGAGTGATATCTCAGATAGTTATTTCGATGTCCAAGTGAATTAGTGTTCACATAAGGAATACAGTTATTGAGAGCGATATCTCAGATAGTTATTTCGATGCCCAAGTGAATTAATGGCCACTTAAGTAATACAGTTATAGAGAGCGATATCTCAGATAGTTATTTCGATGTCCAAGTGAATTAATTGCCACATAAGGAATACAGTTATAGAGATCGATATCTCAGATTGTTATTTCGATGTCCAAGTGAATTAATGGCCACATAAGGAATACAGTTATAGAGAGCGATATCTCAGATTGTTATTTCGATGCCCAAGTAAATTAATGGCCACATAAGTAATACAGTTATAGAGAGTGATATCTCAGATAGTTATTTCGATGTCCAAGTGAATTAGTGGTCACATAAGGAATACAGTTATAGAGAGCGATATCTCAGATTGTTATTTCGATGTCCAAGTGAATTAATGGCCACTTAAGTAATACAGTTATAGAGAGCGATATCTCAGATAGTTATTTCGATGTCCAAGTGAATTAGTGGTCACATAAGGAATACAGTTATAGAGAGCGATATCTCAGATTGTTATCTCGATGTCCAATGAATTAATGGTCACACAAGAAATACAGTTATAGAGAGCGATATCTCAGATTGTTATTTCGATGCCCAAGTGAATTAATGGCCACATAA
Source organism: Ascarosepion bandense (assembly GCA_037127315.1). Taxonomy (NCBI): domain Eukaryota; kingdom Metazoa; phylum Mollusca; class Cephalopoda; order Sepiida; family Sepiidae; genus Ascarosepion; species Ascarosepion bandense. Next base: position 5,638,463 of record JBBBDQ010001353.1, read on the forward strand.
GGACAAAGTTATAGAGAGCGATATCTCAGATAGTTATTTGACAGTCCAAGAATTAGTGGTCACATAAGGAATACAGTTATAGAGAGCGATATCTCGATAGTTATTTCGATGTCCAAGTGAATTTGTGGTCACATAAGGAATACAGTTATTGAGAGCGATATCTCAGATAGCGTTTGGATGCCCATGAATTAAATGGTCACATAAGGAACATGAAACAGAGAGTTATGATTCAGATAGTTATTTCGATGTCCAAGTGAATAGTGGTCACATAAGGAATACAGTTATAGAGAGCGATATCTCAGGTAGTTATTTCTGATGTCCAAGTGAATTAGTGGCTACATAAGGAATACAGTTATAGAGAGCGATATTCAGATAGTTATTTCGATGTCCAAGTGAATTAATGGGCTACATAAGGAATACAGTTATAGAGAGCGATATCTCAGATAGTTATTTCGATGTCCATGAATTAATGGCCGTTATTAAGGAATACAGTTATAGAGAGCGATATCTCAGATAGTTATTTCGATGTCCAAGTGAATTAGTGGTCACATAAGGAATACAGTTATAGAGAGCGATATCTCAGATTGTTATTTCGATGTCCAAGTGAATTAATGGCCACATGTTGAACACAGTTATAGAGAGCGATATCTCAGATTGTTATTTTGAGTTCAAGTAAATTAATGGCCACATAAGGAATACAGTTATAGAGAGCAGACTCAGATAGTTATTTACGTCCAAGTGAATTAGTGGTCACATAAGGAACACAGTTATTGAGAGCGACATCTCAGATAGTTATTTCGATGCCCATGAATTAATGGCTACTTTAAGAACACAGTTATAGAGAGCGATATCTCAGATATTTATTTCGATGTCCAAGTGAATTAATGGCTACTTAAGTAATACAGTTATAGAGAGTGATATCTCAGATAGTTATTTGGATGCCCAAGTGAATTAATGTCACTTAAGTAATAAAGTTATAGAGAGCGACATTCTAGATATTTATTTCGATGTCCAAGTGAATTAATTGCCACATAAGGAATACAGTTATGAGATCGATATCTCAGATTGTTATTTCGATGTCCAAGTGAATTAATGGCCACATAAGAATACAGTTATAGAGAGCGACATCTCTGATTGTTATTTCGATGCTCATAAATTAATGGCCATAAGTAATACAGTTATAGAGAGTGATATCTCAGATAGTTATTTCGATGTCCATGAATTGTACCATAAGGAATACACATAGAGAGCGATATCTCAGATTGTTATTTCGATGTCCAAGTGAATCACTAATGGCCACTTAAGTAATACAGTTATAGACATATCTCTGATAGTTATTTCGATGTCCAAGTGAATTAGTGGTCACATAAGGAACACTGTTATAGAGAGCGATATCTCAGATTGTTATCTCGATGTCCAAGTGAATTAATGGTCACATAAGAAATACAGTTATAGAGAGCGATATCTCAGATTGTTATTTCGATGCCCAAGTGAATTAATGGCCACATAAGGATACAGTTATAGAGAGCGATATCTCAGATAGTTATTTCGATGTCCAAGTGAATTAGTGGTCACATAAGGAATACAGTTATAGAGAGCGATATCTCAGATAGTTATTTCGATGTCCAAGTGAATTTGTGGTCACATAAGGAATACAGTTATTGAGAGCGATATCTCAGATAGTTATTTCGATGCCCAAGTGAATTAATGGTCACATAAGGAATACAGTTATAGAGAGCGATATCTCAGATAGTTATTTCGATGTCCAAGTGAATTAGTGGTCACATAAGGAATACAGTTATAGAGAGCGATATCTCAGGTAGTTATTTCGATGTCCAAGTGAATTAGTGGCCACATAAGGAATACAGTTATAGAGAGCGATATCTCAGATAGTTATTTCGATGTCCAAGTGAATTAATGGCCACATAAGGAATACAGTTATAGAGAGCGATATCTCAGATAGTTATTTCGATGTCCAAGTGAATTAATGGCCACATAAGTAATACAGTTATAGAGAGCTATATCTCAGATAATTATTTCGATGTCCAAGTGAATTAATGGCCACATAAGGAATACAGTTATAGAGAGCGATATCTCAGATAGTTATTTCGATGTCCAAGTGAATTAATGGCCACATAAGGAATACAGTTATAGAGAGCGATATCTCAGATTGTTATTTCGATGTCCAAGTGAATTAATGGCCACATAAGGAATACAGTTATAGAGAGCGATATCTCAGATAGTTATTTCGATGTCCAAGTGAATTAATGGTCACATAAGGAATACAGTAGAGAGCGATATCTCAGAGAGTTATTTCGATGTCCAAGTGAATTAATGTTCACATAAGTAATACAGTTATAGAGAGCGATATCTCAAATAGTTATTTCGATGTCCAAGTGAATTAATGGTCACATAAGAAATACAGTTATAGAGAGCGATATCTCAGATAGTTATTTCGATGTCCTAGTGAATTAGTGGTCACATAAGGAATACAGTTATAGAGAACGATATCTCAGATAGTTATTTCGATGCCCAAGTGAATTAATGGCCACATAAGGAATACAGTTATAGAGAGAGATATCTCAGATAGTTATTTCGATGTCCAAGTGAATTAGTGGTCACATAAGGAATACAGTTATAGAGAGCGATATCTCAGATAGTTATTTCGATGTCCATGTGAATTAGTGGTCACATAAGGAATACAGTTATAGAGAGCGATATCTCAGATAGTTATTTCGATGTCCAAGTAAATTAATGGCCACTTAAGGAATACAGTTATAGAGAGCGATATCTCAGATAGTTATTTCGATGCCCAAGTGAATTAATGGTCACATAAGGAATACAGTTATAGAGAGCGATATCTCAGATAGTTATTTCGATGTCCAAGTGAATTAGTGGTCACATAAGGAATACAGTTATAGAGAGCGATATCTCAGATTGTTATTGCGATGTCCAAGTGAATTAATGGCCACATAAGGAATACAGTTATAGAGAGCGATATCTCAGATTGTTATTTCGATGTCCAAGTAAATTAATGGCCACATAAGGAATACAGTTATAGAGAATGATATCTCAGATAGTTATTTCGATGTCCAAGTGAATTAGTGGTCACATCAGGAATACAGTTATTGAGAGCGATATCTCAGATAGTTATTTCGATGCCCAAGTGAATTAATGGCCACTTAAGTAATACAGTTATAGAGAGCGATATCTCAGATAGTTATTTCGATGTCCAAGTGAATTAATTGCCACATAAGGAATACAGTTATAGAGATCGATATCTCAGATTGTTATTTCGATGTCCAAGTGAATTAATGGCCACATAAGGAATACAGTTATAGAGAGCGATATCTCAGATTGTTATTTCGATGCCCAAGTAAATTAATGGCCACATAAGTAATACAGTTATAGAGAGTGATATCTCAGATAGTTATTTCGATGTCCAAGTGAATTAGTGGTCACATAAGGAATACAGTTATAGAGAGCGATATCTCAGATTGTTATTTCGATGTCCAAGTGAATTAATGGCCACTTAAGTAATACAGTTATAGAGAGCGATATCTCAGATAGTTATTTCGATGTCCAAGTGAATTAGTGGTCACATAAGGAATACAGTTATAGAGAGCGATATCTCAGATTGTTATCTCGATGTCCAAGTGAATTAATGGTCACATAAGAAATACAGTTATAGAGAGCGATATCTCAGATTGTTATTTCGATGCCCAAGTGAATTAATGGCCACATAAGGATACAGTTATAGAGAGCGATATCTCAGATAGTTATTTCGATGTCCAAGTGAATTAGTGGTCACATGAGGAATACAGTTATAGAGAGCGATATCTCAGATAGTTATTTCGATGTCCAAGTGAATTTGTGGTCACATAAGGAATACAGTTATTGAGAGCGATATCTCAGATAGTTATTTCGATGCCCAAGTGAATTAATGGTCACATAAGGAATACAGTTATAGAGAGCGATATCTCAGATAGTTATTTCGATGTCCAAGTGAATTAGTGGTCACATAAGGAATACAGTTATAGAGAGCGATATCTCAGGTAGTTATTTCGATGTCCAAGTGAATTAGTGGCCACATAAGGAATACAGTTATAGAGAGCGATATCTCAGATAGTTATTTCGATGTCCAAGTGAATTAATGGCCACATAAGGAATACAGTTATAGAGAGCGATATCTCAGATAGTTATTTCGATGTCCAAGTGAATTAATGGCCACATAAGGAATACAGTTATAGAGAGCGATATCTCAGATAGTTATTTCGATGTCCAAGTGAATTAGTGGTCACATAAGGAATACAGTTATAGAGAGCGATATCTCAGATAGTTATTTCGATGTCCAAGTGAATTAGTGGTCACATAAGGAATACAGTTATTGAGAGCGATATCTCAGATAGTTATTTCGATGCCCAAGTGAATTAATGGCCACTTAAGTAATACAGTTATAGAGAGCGATATCTCAGATAGTTATTTCGATGTCCAAGTGAATTAATTGCCACATAAGGAATACAGTTATAGAGATCGATATCTCAGATTGTTATTTCGATGTCCAAGTGAATTAATGGCCACATAAGGAATACAGTTATAGAGAGCGATATCTCAGATTGTTATTTCGATGCCCAAGTAAATTAATGGCCACATAAGTAATACAGTTATAGAGAGTGATATCTCAGATAGTTATTTCGATGTCCAAGTGAATTAGTGGTCACATAAGGAATACAGTTATAGAGAGCGATATCTCAGATTGTTATTTCGATGTCCAAGTGAATTAATGGCCACTTAAGTAATACAGTTATAGAGAGCGATATCTCAGATAGTTATTTCGATGTCCAAGTGAATTAGTGGTCACATAAGGAATACTGTTATAGAGAGCGATATCTCAGATTGTTATCTCGATGTCCAAGTGAATTAATGGTCACATAAGAAATACAGTTATAGAGAGCGATATCTCAGATTGTTATTTCGATGCCCAAGTGAATTAATGGCCACATAAGGATACAGTTATAGAGAGCGATATCTCAGATAGTTATTTCGATGTCCAAGAGAATTAGTGTTCACATAAGGAATACAGTTATAGAGAGCGATATCTCAGATAGTTATTTCGATGTCCAAGTGAATTTGTGGTCACATAAGGAATACAGTTATTGAGAGCGATATCTCAGATAGTTATTTCGATGCCCAAGTGAATTAATGGTCACATAAGGAATACAGTTATAGAGAGCGATATCTCAGATAGTTATTTCGATGTCCAAGTGAATTAGTGGTCACATAAGGAATACAGTTATAGAGAGCGATATCTCAGGTAGTTATTTCGATGTCCAAGTGAATTAGTGGCCACATAAGGAATACAGTTATAGAGAGCGATATCTCAGATAGTTATTTCGATGTCCAAGTGAATTAATGGCCACATAAGGAATACAGTTATAGAGAGCGATATCTCAGATAGTTATTTCGATGTCCAAGTGAATTAATGGCCACATAAGTAATACAGTTATAGAGAGCTATATCTCAGATAATTATTTCGATGTCCAAGTGAATTAATGGCCACATAAGGAATACAGTTATAGAGAGCGATATCTCAGATAGTTATTTCGATGTCCAAGTGAATTAATGGCCACATAAGGAATACAGTTATAGAGAGCGATATCTCAGATTGTTATTTCGATGTCCAAGTGAATTAATGGCCACATAAGGAATACAGTTATAGAGAGCGATATCTCAGATAGTTATTTCGATGTCCAAGTGAATTAATGGTCACATAAGGAATACAGTAGAGAGCGATATCTCAGAGAGTTATTTCGATGTCCAAGTGAATTAATGTTCACATAAGTAATACAGTTATAGAGAGCGATATCTCAAATAGTTATTTCGATGTCCAAGTGAATTAATGGTCACATAAGAAATACAGTTATAGAGAGCGATATCTCAGATAGTTATTTCGATGTCCTAGTGAATTAGTGGTCACATAAGGAATACAGTTATAGAGAACGATATCTCAGATAGTTATTTCGATGCCCAAGTGAATTAATGGCCACATAAGGAATACAGTTATAGAGAGAGATATCTCAGATAGTTATTTCGATGTCCAAGTGAATTAGTGGTCACATAAGGAATACAGTTATAGAGAGCGATATCTCAGATAGTTATTTCGATGTCCATGTGAATTAGTGGTCACATAAGGAATACAGTTATAGAGAGCGATATCTCAGATAGTTATTTCGATGTCCAAGTAAATTAATGGCCACTTAAGGAATACAGTTATAGAGAGCGATATCTCAGATAGTTATTTCGATGCCCAAGTGAATTAATGGTCACATAAGGAATACAGTTATAGAGAGCGATATCTCAGATAGTTATTTCGATATCCAAGTGAATTAGTGGTCACATAAGGAATACAGTTATAGAGAGCGATATCTCAGATTGTTATTGCGATGTCCAAGTGAATTAATGGCCACATAAGGAATACAGTTATAGAGAGCGATATCTCAGATTGTTATTTCGATGTCCAAGTAAATTAATGGCCACATAAGGAATACAGTTATAGAGAGTGATATCTCAGATAGTTATTTCGATGTCCAAGTGAATTAGTGGTCACATCAGGAATACAGTTATTGAGAGCGATATCTCAGATAGTTATTTCGATGCCCAAGTGAATTAATGGCCACTTAAGTAATACAGTTATAGAGAGCGATATCTCAGATAGTTATTTCGATGTCCAAGTGAATTAATTGCCACATAAGGAATACAGTTATAGAGATCGATATCTCAGATTGTTATTTCGATGTCCAAGTGAATTAATGGCCACATAAGGAATACAGTTATAGAGAGCGATATCTCAGATTGTTATTTCGATGCCCAAGTAAATTAATGGCCACATAAGTAATACAGTTATAGAGAGTGATATCTCAGATAGTTATTTCGATGTCCAAGTGAATTAGTGGTCACATAAGGAATACAGTTATAGAGAGCGATATCTCAGATTGTTATTTCGATGTCCAAGTGAATTAATGGCCACTTAAGTAATACAGTTATAGAGAGCGATATCTCAGATAGTTATTTCGATGTCCAAGTGAATTAGTGGTCACATAAGGAATACAGTTATAGAGAGCGATATCTCAGATTGTTATCTCGATGTCCAAGTGAATTAATGGTCACATAAGAAATACAGTTATAGAGAGCGATATCTCAGATTGTTATTTCGATGCCCAAGTGAATTAATGGCCACATAAGGATACAGTTATAGAGAGCGATATCTCAGATAGTTATTTCGATGTCCAAGTGAATTAGTGGTCACATGAGGAATACAGTTATAGAGAGCGATATCTCAGATAGTTATTTCGATGTCCAAGTGAATTTGTGGTCACATAAGGAATACAGTTATTGAGAGCGATATCTCAGATAGTTATTTCGATGCCCAAGTGAATTAATGGTCACATAAGGAATACAGTTATAGAGAGCGATATCTCAGATAGTTATTTCGATGTCCAAGTGAATTAGTGGTCACATAAGGAATACAGTTATAGAGAGCGATATCTCAGGTAGTTATTTCGATGTCCAAGTGAATTAGTGGCCACATAAGGAATACAGTTATAGAGAGCGATATCTCAGATAGTTATTTCGATGTCCAAGTGAATTAATGGCCACATAAGGAATACAGTTATAGAGAGCGATATCTCAGATAGTTATTTCGATGTCCAAGTGAATTAATGGCCACATAAGGAATACAGTTATAGAGAGCGATATCTCAGATAGTTATTTCGATGTCCAAGTGAATTAGTGGTCACATAAGGAATACAGTTATAGAGAGCGATATCTCAGATTGTTATTTCGATGTCCAAGTGAATTAATGGCCACATAAGGAATACAGTTATAGAGAGCGATATCTCAGATTGTTATTTCGATGTCCAAGTAAATTAATGGCCACATAAGGAATACAGTTATAGAGAGTGATATCTCAGATAGTTATTTCGATGTCCAAGTGAATTAGTGGTCACATAAGGAATACAGTTATTGAGAGCGATATCTCAGATAGTTATTTCGATGCCCAAGTGAATTAATGGCCACTTAAGTAATACAGTTATAGAGAGCGATATCTCAGATAGTTATTTCGATGTCCAAGTGAATTAATTGCCACATAAGGAATACAGTTATAGAGATCGATATCTCAGATTGTTATTTCGATGTCCAAGTGAATTAATGGCCACATAAGGAATACAGTTATAGAGAGCGATATCTCAGATTGTTATTTCGATGCCCAAGTAAATTAATGGCCACATAAGTAATACAGTTATAGAGAGTGATATCTCAGATAGTTATTTCGATGTCCAAGTGAATTAGTGGTCACATAAGGAATACAGTTATAGAGAGCGATATCTCAGATTGTTATTTCGATGTCCAAGTGAATTAATGGCCACTTAAGTAATACAGTTATAGAGAGCGATATCTCAGATAGTTATTTCGATGTCCAAGTGAATTAGTGGTCACATAAGGAATACTGTTATAGAGAGCGATATCTCAGATTGTTATCTCGATGTCCAAGTGAATTAATGGTCACATAAGAAATACAGTTATAGAGAGCGATATCTCAGATTGTTATTTCGATGCCCAAGTGAATTAATGGCCACATAAGGATACAGTTATAGAGAGCGATATCTCAGATAGTTATTTCGATGTCCAAGAGAATTAGTGTTCACATAAGGAATACAGTTATAGAGAGCGATATCTCAGATAGTTATTTCGATGTCCAAGTGAATTTGTGGTCACATATGGAATACAGTTATTGAGAGCGATATCTCAGATAGTTATTTCGATGCCCAAGTGAATTAATGGTCACATAAGGAATACAGTTATAGAGAGCGATATCTCAGATAGTTATTTCGATGTCCAAGTGAATTAGTGGTCACATAAGGAATACAGTTATAGAGAGCGATATCTCAGGTAGTTATTTCGATGTCCAAGTGAATTAGTGGCCACATAAGGAATACAGTTATAGAGAGCGATATCTCAGATAGTTATTTCGATGTCCAAGTGAATTAATGGCCACATAAGGAATACAGTTATAGAGAGCGATATCTCAGATAGTTATTTCGATGTCCAAGTGAATTAATTGCCACATAAGGAATACAGTTATAGATAGCGATATCTCAGATAGTTATTTCGATGTCCAAGTGAATTAATGGCCACATAAGGAATACAGTTATAGAGAGCGATATCTCAGATAGTTATTTCGATGTCCAAGTGAATTAATGTTCACATAAGGAATACAGTTATAGAGAGCGATATCTCAGATAGTTATTTCGATGTCCAAGTGAATTAATGGTCACATAAGGAATACAGTTATAGAGAGCGATATCTCAGATAGTTATTTCGATGCCCAAGGGAATTAGTGTTCACATAAGGAATACAGTTATAGAGAGCGATATCTCAGATAGTTATTTCGATGTCCAAGTGGATTAATGGTCACATAAGTAATACAGTTATAGAGAGCGATATCTCAGATAGTTATTTCGATGCCCAAGTGAATTAATGTTCACATAAGGAATACAGTTATAGAGAGCGATATCTCAGATAGTTATTTCGCTGTCCAAGTGAATTAATGTTCACATAAGGAATACAGTTATAGAGAGCGATATCTCAGATAGTTATTTCGATGTCCAAGTGGATTAATGGTCACATAAGGAATACAGTTATAGAGAGCTATATCTCAGATAGTTATTTCGATGTCCAAGTGGATTAATGTTCACATAAGGAATACAGTTATAGAGAGCGATATCTCAGATAGTTATTTCGATGCCCAAGTGAATTAATGGTCACATAAGGAATACAGTTATAGAGAGCGATATCTCAGATAGTTATTTCGATGTCCAAGTGAATTAATGGTCACATAAGGAATAACGTTACTTCATGGTAGAAGGCAATATACTACAAAAGAAAATTATTTTTACATAGCTTTCTGTCCGTTAATTACAATCCATCTTCTTCATTTGGCAGAGCGTTTTTCTTATTCTGTTTTTTTCTTGATTGCCATGGATGTGAGCATTTTTAAAACTCGTTTTCTTGGTTTCCATTGATATGAGCGTTTGTAAGACTTTTTCTTGATTGCTATGGATGTGAGCGGTTTTAAGACTTTTTTCTTGGTTGCCATGGATGTGAGCGTTTTTAAGACTCTTGTTCTTGGTTGCCATGCATGTGAGCATTTGTAAGACTCTTTTACTTGGTTGCCATGGATATGAGCGTTTTTAAGACTCTTTTTCTTGGTTGCGATGGATGTGAGCGTTATTATGACCTCTTTTCTTGGTTGCGATGGATGTGAGGGTTATTAAGACCACTTTTCTTATTTGCAATGGATGTGAGCGTTTTTGAGACTTTTTTCTTGGTTACCATGGATGTGAGCATTTTTAAAACTCTTTTTCTTGGTTGCCATGCATGTGAGCGTTTTTAAGTCTCTTTTTCTTGGTTACCATGGATACGAGCGTTTTTAAGACTCGTTTTCTTGGTTACAATGGATAATATCGTTACACTTGATACTCTTTACAAAAAACAAAGATTCTCGTCATCTTCCTTCTGCTGGAATCCTGTTTCATTGTCCTCTGTTACTTTCACTCTCAGTAAATCCTTGCATCATAGACGTTTCTTCTTTTTATCTCGTAACATGATGTTTAGTGACAAGATTGCTGTTGTTTCCTGATAAAAAGACACTTTGTCAAGCAGGTGTTTTTCTCGAAAAGTGCTCAATATCCAAATAGTCATAGAGCTTTGATATGACTTATGTGGAGAATTTTGTCACTTAACAGAGCAAAGTCATACCAACTTCGAAGTTTCGTGAGGACGCCACTATGTTGTCAAATCTCCTCTGGGACTTTTCAATCTGCTGTTGTCTCCCGGTTTTATTCTTATTGATAGAGAGTTTGGTGTAATTTGATATTTTTGTATGTGAGAGAATCTACAGATGGTTAGTTTGTTTTTTTCATGGAAACTTCTTTTAAAAAAAAGTCTACACGACAAAAGTCTGTGTCACTTCAATTTTTTTACAGTAATTCTATATATAATCCATCATCCAGATAAGTCATAACATCCTTTGACGGAATGGAAAGAAAGCTTGAAGAAGTGTAAAACATTTTACAAAAAAGTGCAAACTGCAATACTCTATGTCATATGGCTTCTGAGCAATAAATACTTGTAATAGGACTGTGATTTTATAGACACCTAATATATATATATAGAAAAAAAACAGTTAACACTTCTACGATTTATGCATTACTCTCTAGTAATAAATTGAGTTCTTTCGGTAACTGGCGTGTGTCTACACCGCTTATATATAACACATTAAAATTTCCTTTCTCTGATTCTATGTACTTATGGCATAGGGGTTAACGGTTCAGACTGACACCAAATCGGTCGAGTTTGGATCCCAGCCAGAAGCAAGTGGATGTCTAGCCACACTGATGAGCTGTGATACAGCAAAACAGGCTTATATATGGATGACGAATATGTATATATATATATATATATATATATATATATATATATATATACAAACCAAAAGTGGGTATATATATATATATATATATATATATATATAAACATAAAGTGTGATAAAATCACAAGAAAGATACTATTCTTTTTTTTTTTTAATCATATCACCCCGAGCAAGGCGGTAACGCCACTGACGTGCAGGGGGCTAAATAGGGAACAAGGGAGGAGCCTCTTCACCTGTTCAATAGTTGTGGGTGAAGTGTGAACCGGGCGATAGTTTAGTCTATCTACTCCAATTGAAAAAAAGAAAAAGAAAAAAGAAAAGAGTGAAAAGATTTGGAAAAGAGAAAGCCGGAAACCACATGCTAAACAGGGAACAAGGGATGAGCCTCTTCACCTGTTCAATAGTTGTGGGTGGAGTGTGAACCGTGCGATAATTTAGTCTATCTACTCCAATTGAAAAAAAGAAAAAGGAAAAAAGAAAAAAGAAAAGAGTGAAAAGATTTGGAAAAGAGAAAGCCGGAAACCACATGCTAAACAGGGAACAAGGCATGAGCCTCTTCATCTGTTCAATAGTTGATTCATATTAATATTAAAACTGATCTAACCAGAAGGCTCGATTAAAAATAAAATGATCTATTTATAGAGCCAAATATGTGTATATTTTTCAAATGAAACTTCGAAATTTACAAGTGTCGTATGATCATTTCAGCGAAATATGTTTGCTTTGTCAGCGATCTGTTTATTATGAAAAAATTCAAAATCATTTCATGCACCGAATGTTCAATCAAAAGAAAAGGAAAAGAAAAGAAATAAGAAAAAAGTGAGAGGGGGCTTAAAAAAGAGAAGGGAGGTTATGCTAGAAGACAAGCGTCTAAACACTGTTTCACAGGGTAGGGAAGAGAGACGGAAACCAAAGAGAGATAGCGAAACAGATTCAAAATCGATCTTTGAAAAGGACATTTAAAGATAACATATGTGCAAAGAAGTCAAAAACAAGCGAGTGACAGGCAAGGAAGTGGAGGAAAGGAAACGGAAAACGAAGAGAAAAATGAAAAACAAAAAAGGGAGAGAAAGGGGAAGTTATAGCAGAGACGGGGAAAAAAGGTATTTGTATATATCTGATGTCGTTTTTTAGTAACTGATTTTTTCATTTGATCGATTCTATTGATAAATCTATATAAGACTTTTTTTTTTACTTCGAATTTAAATACAACGATAAATTCATCAATAAAAATAACAAATTATATCAACTGATATTACGGTAGCAGCAGTGATTGTATTGATTACACCGAGAACTGACTGGCACAAAAACAATGGGAGGTAATTGTTTATAGGAAGTTTGTGTCACTCCAATTTTCCCAGTACTGACGGCGTGGCTTTCTTGAAAATATGCTTAAAAATCCTGATAATTATACTTGGCTTCAGACACTGATTTCCGGCTCAAATTTAAATTACCCATTCACCGAGCGATCAGTTGAAAAATATTTCTAAAACATCATTCTTTTCTGCGTTTAAATTTTCGCAAACAAAAACCAGTCGATCAATTTAGCAACCATAACTAAATTGGCTATTAATAGCTACATTTTTTGAACATCATCGCCGCTAAATCAATCTGGATAGAAAAAAAATGCTTTATTTGATTGACAACTAGCAGTATAGCCCGGCGTTGCTTGGGTGTAATAAAAGCTTTAAAACTAATCCATGGTCCTGGAGCTCAGACACAGCCTAAAGAATATTTGTATAAAGTTTGGTGAGAATCGGATAAAAATTGTAGATTTGTATAAAGGACATACAGACAGATAAACAGACACACACACAAACATCTTGCCTTTTATATATATATTATCGATTTTCTGCACTATTATAAGAACTGCAACATTGAACCTTCTGAATATCGTTTCTTATGTCTTTGTCTATGAGCATATCAAATTTGATTAAAATCGGACCACTCCTTCTATAACCCGATTTTTTCGATTATCGATTTTCGATATTTATCGGATGTACCTCGACACAAAACCTAGCTAAGAACAATTGCAGACGCTTATAGTACAACTGTGTAAATTTTCAAGAAAATCGGTTCAGCCGTTTCGGAGTCTATAGGTAACGGACACACACACACAGACACACACACAGACACACACACAGACAAAGTTCCATTTATAAATAAGTTTAGAAATCAAAGAAAATATAAATGCTTTAAAATCATTGCCAATTTGTTTTTGATATTCACAAAAATAATCGTTGGAATTTTTTGTCTATCTTACGTATCACTTTAATGTTCTCTGTTGCTAGTCTGGTTAACAGTAAGTCTGATTAAATTTAATTTTTTATATCCAAAAATTCTGACATAGATTCTTAATTATCGCATGATACTCTAGCTTTATCAACAGTGCAAAAATAAGCAGATTAATTTAGGAGGGGAAAAAGTTTTGGAGATGACTAAAAGACTGGCTTTCCTGAAAGAGCCACCGCCGAAGAAAAACCTGATCACCACATGGTGATTAATGACAGGTGGTTGGCTATAAATCAAATAGCCATTGCTATTATCACATCACGTAAGAGAGTTAAAAAATATTCTGCACAATGAACTTGGTTCGACGAAGGTTTCTGCACATCTCTTGACACCAGATCAAAAGTGCATCGACTAACAACAACACCGGTAAATCTGACATTGTTTTAGGCATAATCAGCTGGTTTCTTTGAATGTTTATTAAACCAGGATGAGTTTTAGTTTCATCACTGAGTCAAAAACAAAAAGAAAATTCATACAACCCGCCTCACCGGCTCCAAAAAGGTCAAGGTAGTATCATCTACAGGATAACTTACACTTTGTGTTCATTTTTTATGTTCAAAAGGGCCACATCATCAATGGAGAGTACTATGTCAACTTTGAGGCCTTTACTAAAAGCTATTAAGACTAGGAAAACTGACCAATGGCGTATTGTTTCATTAGCATAATTCCTTGTTTTCAATGGCTATGGTCAGTGATTGTGGCTTTGAACTGGTTGATCACTGACCCTATTCTCAGCATATGTTCAAAATGACAACGCCATCAATGGTGAGTCAGTCAGTTAAGTGCCATACGTGATACACGCTTGGGCGATCATGTCTCGAAAGAGACATAACTGACTGGGCAGAAGATTATCACACAGTAGGTTGCCATTGTTTCTGCGATAGACTAGTTGCCGACCAAGGCTATAGAACCCAATGTGTCCTGCTATTTAACCCATAACTGGAAGGAATACTAGGATTAATACCTTCCCCAAGGGTATTTGCGCGTAAGTGAATTCAATGAATTCAGCTGGAATTCGAACTCGGCTCCCCAATTTCTCGTTCCGAGCCGATATCCAATGCACCACAACGCACATTTTCTTAGTTAGTTACGAAATGTTATCAAGATAGCATAGTTTAATTATCTAGAGCCAGGTCAAACAAAAAAATGGAGTATTGTCATATCAGAGATTAAATTGTATCTTCACGCTAACTTTGACAGATTTTAAAAGCGATTAACCGGCCTTGTGGTTTTCAATACAGCATTCCTTTTCCTACGAACGAAACGTCGAAACTCATGTGGATAATCTCTACTGATAGCTACACAGAAAATGTTTTGACGACCTACATTTCGTCGTTTCATCAGTTAATACCATGACCCGCATCTTCGTTTACACAGAAGCGCACCATCTGCACTCTTTTCGTATTTCACTAGTAAAAAGTAAGTTCCATTCGAAAAAAAAAATACCAAGATGCACTGGTTTTCGAAAAAGATTTCGAAGAGGATGCTTCTATTTCCAGCTGCAAGGCTTCTGAGTGGAAGATTGATGATTTTAGGTAAAGTGGAACCAATTGTTCCCAGGCCCACTTTGTTAGAGTCCCATCTCTGAGCAAATATTTACCCCCCCCCCCCACGACCACATTTGGGTCTACTAGCGATACATAATTAACAGAAAACTATTACCAGAAACAGAACTTTCAAAGGAAATTTTTTCCAGAAGTACAAATTGGAGTAGATAGACTTTAATTGGAGTAGATAGACTAAACTATCGCCCGGCTCACACTCCACCCACGTCTATTGAACAGGTGAAGAGGCTCATCCCTTGTTCCCTGTTTAGGATGTGGTTTCCGGCTTTCTCTTTTCCAATCTTTTCACCATTACGTAGCCCCCTGCACATCAGTGGCGTTACCGCCTTGCTCGGGGTGATACGATTAAAAAAAAATCTCATTCTCCTCCTCCTTCCCTCTTCTTCTACTTCGAATCGTGTTCATTCTTCTTCTTCCATTTGCCGTGACCCTTCAGGACGTAGACCATCATGGCCTTCCACATCTTATCCCTTGTTGCTCTTACGTAGCCCCCTGTGCTTCAGTGGCGTTACCGCCTTGCTCGGGGTGATGTGATTAAAAAAAAAAAATTACTAAAAAAAAAATTTTGTCGACATTGAATGACCCATTGAGGCTGATATGCCATAATTACCGAATCAAACCAAATCAAATCACATTCGGGTCAAATCACTATAAAAGTATAAAAATGGATTTTATAGCAAAAATACCAGTAATACATTAACAAAAAAAAATTACCAGCTGAATTTATTTTGAATAAATTGATAGAAAATTTGCTTCATTTTGTCGTGCTAGGCAATTTTTATTGCCCGAATTTATCGTATATGTTTACAAGTTTACAATTTGTCCATGCTTACAATATTTGTCACATATGATCTGGTACTCTTGCTATATACTTCAAGCTCCTAGATAAAAATCCAAAGAAGAATCTGCAGCGCCATCACTTCTGAACTGGCATTTCGACTTCAGTCACATTTCTCCCGCCGTAATGTAACTTCCCTTTGCTTTTCTATAACTATTTCCTCGGTAATTGGTCTGATGTTTTCTTTGCTATGGTACCCGGATGTTATGCATTTAAGCGGAAAGATCTCATCACTATAAACTCGATTTGGCTAGATATAACCGTAAGTTCTATCTTCTGGTTTTTTTGCTTCTCACTCAAGTTTGATTTTCAAAAATTGTTAACACAATGTCGATAGTTATCTTCTGTTTTATTAGTTGTTGTTATTCTTGTTGTCCTCTCGCCTGAATAGCATTTTTTCTCATATTTTATATCTCCCAGTCACCTCCCTGTGTGTTAGTAGCTTTCTTGCCTTCTTTGGGCTGAAATGACTAAAAAGAAATACGTGTTTTTCTTGTTGTGTATCATAAACAGCATATGCTGTTCAGAACACGTAAGATACAACTGAACACAAATGAAGGGCAGTGTAATTTTAAAAGCGCAGCTTAGATGTGGCACAAGGCCGAAAGTATGGGGCACCCAGTGAGGATCGAACTCACTACTTAATTGCAATAGTTCTAGCGAGACAAGCTTGCTAACCATTACACCACCTCGAGGTGCCCAATGAAGGGCAGTGTGTCTGTGTAAAGTTTATGTGGCTTTTATATTGGCTTATCTGTAGTTTATAACAGGGGTTACCTCGGCGTGATGTAAGGGTTAGCAAGCTTGTCTTGCTATAAACTATTACAACTGAGTCTTGAGTTCGATCCTCACTGGCTACCCCATCTTTTCGGTCTGTGCCACATCTGAGAGGCGCTCAGAAAATTAACTTTAATTTATGACAGAGAGAAAATTATTCAAAGATGTTGTTAAAAATGTTTCAAATGAGCAGAGATATACTAGGAAAACGACCAACAGAGCAATTAATATTCTTACGTAAGTTAAAATAATTACGTGTTACCTTAATTTTACCTGTTTTCTATCAAAATTCTACTTGACGTCATTTAATATTTCACTTCGGAAAAGACAATAAAGGAGTGTCCATTTATATCCATGTTCTTGTTCTTTTATTAACCGACATGCACTGATTTACTGAGTATTTCATGGCTTCTGCTCGGATGAGCTTAAGTCACTGGTGCCTCCTCAACAGGTGTTTACCCGTGCAACCAGACTGGCAACTGGGTCCCACCCATTCACAGTCAGGTTAGCCAAATGCAGACGACAATTCTACTCCTGCAGCTTCCTCTCTCGCACTTCCCGCCTGTGGAACTCGCTCCCGTATTCTTGCTTTCCTGACGGCTACAACCTCCAGAAATTTAAATGCAAAGTTAATACTCATCTACTAACCACTGGACTCTAGCTCTCTCCCCTCCCCTGTATAACCTTCACTTTCTCTCCGCCCATGTATCTGTCATTGCACCTGTTTCTCAGCTTTCTATTGTTCCTTTCTAACTAGCTTGTACTCCTCACTCTTTTCTAATTAATCTTTTTACATTTATGTAACCCCCTGCACATTAGTGGCGTTTCTGCCTTGCTTGGGGTGAAATGATTAAAAAAAAAAAAATTTTAAAAGTTAACATAAAATCACGAGCTACTGGGTTAAGTATATTCTAATCAACCCACCTTAATCCGGTAACACAATAGCCATATATCTCCCAATGCGACTGGATAAGTGATGTTCATCTTGTATTAGCAGAAAACGTTATTTAGACCCGTTTTGAATAACGAAAAACTTAAGAATTGTTCTGGCAAAAACGAACGACTGCCAGCTCCAAAAAGAATGTTTTCAGCATGCTTACTGACTGATGAGATTTCTTTATAATATATCAACCAGTGGGCACTTGAACATCATGTGAGTGCTTTCTTTTCTTCTCATTTTTTTTTTAGTTTTTGCTGCTGTATTCATCGATATAATGTCCTGTCGCTAATTCATCATTCTACCGACCACAAGAGACTAAATCTGTCATATATTCTTACAGTGACAACAGTTGCAAATACAGCGTTGTCAAGCAGCCATCTTAGTTTAAAGTATCGGCTGTTAGTTTAACGGAAGTACACTTGTTAATTTACGCAAACACGCATGCGCACATATAGGGTTATCCTTCTTACGTTTACGTATTTTTTTATTTATCTTCTTTACTTGAATCTTATGCTTGCATTTATTTTCTTTTGCTCGTTCTATTTTTATCCTGACTCTTTTTTTCTTTATCAAGTGTTTTTATTTTATTTTAACTTACCAGTTGTGTTTTTCTCTTTTACATTTTTTCCGTTGATCTTTTCTTTTTTCATTTTTCACGTTCATTTAATCAATGAAAAACAACTCTTTCTATCTATCTATCTATCTATCTATCTATCTATCTATCTATCTATCTATCTCCCTCTCTCTCCCCCTCCCTCATTTTTTATGTATTTTTCTCTTTCTTCTTCTTACGCATTCTTTTGCTTTTCTCTCGAACTATTTTTTTCTGAATGCGTTTTAATCTTTTTAGGCTTTTTCTTCTTTACTCTTTAAAAAAGTGTCAGGCATGAAATCTCATTAGAACATATTCAGATCTAGGGACTTCTCACTCATTCGCTCTCCTATTAGCATATCTTCAGGGGTGTGACCGTGTTCACCACATTAATTGCAGTTGGTGGACTTTGGATTCAGAATTATCCTTCTCCTAGATTGGTTATTATGATGTGTCCTGATATTTATCCATAGCAATGGAAAAATGAATGGATTCATATCATTGCCAAACATATTTGCTCGAAAACGAATGAGACAAACTCAACTGGAACTTGAAATCAGGTCTCTGATTCCTTAATCCGAGAGGCTAACCATTTATTTACTCGTTGTTCTTTATTTTTCTAATTTTTATTCATTCTCCGACATTCATTTTTTCTGTAAACTATTTTTTTCTTTCACTTTACCCCTGTATTGTTGTATATTAACTTGTTAATTCGAAACAATACATTAAAAGACTTATAGGGAAAAACCTTCTAATAATAACAAGGAACTTTTGTCGTATTTCTTTTTCTTTCTGTTATACTATTTTTTTTACTTTTGTTTTACTTATAACACAATTCCCTCCTAGACAAAAAAATTGGGAAAGTTCGTTCACTAATATTTTAATGTAATAAACTGGTTTCCCAAATTACTATATATTAATCATATATATATATATATATATATATATATATATATATATATATATATATATATATATAGTGTATCGAGGCACCAGATAATTTTCTAAACATATATTGTTAAATATAACAGACAATGAATGTCTATGATGTTTAATCATGAGCCGTTATAAACATCCTATTTTGGCTTTAATTTCAGTTGAAAATAACGACAAGAACTGTCTAACATTTGGATATTTTTTAATATGCCGGTTCTAAGCTTTCGGCTTACATGAGCCGTCTTTAAATAGGTTACGGGAACACTAACATAAAGACAGCCACCATCAAAGATGATATTCTCTTGTGTTGACGTAAAACATTGCTATGCGACGACAAAAGTCACCGAATAGCAGACGCAGGTGGTAAATTTATAATGTCGTTCTATGACGTCACACCACGTGAGAGACCGAAATGTTAACAGAATCATATGTCTAAATGCAATGTAATGTGTTGTGATTGTTATCGTCGCATAGCAATGTTTTATGTGCAGGGAGTTACATAGGAGGAAAGTGACGATAAAGAGGGACAGTTTATAAGGGGTGTCAGGAAGTGGGTAAGAGAAGAATGAGAATACTGATGTGATAAGAGTGGTGTGCATGGAGAAAAGAGCATGAAAGAAAGGATGCGAGTCAGAGAGATAGGAGATGACTATTGACCTTACATTTAAATTCTTGGACATTATAGCTGTCAGGGAAACAAGTATACGGAAGGGAATTCCACAGGAAGGAAGTGCGAGAAAAGAAGCTACTAAAGTAGAAGTTGCGGTTACATTTTATTGGTTTCACTGTAAAAGGGTTGAACCTAGTTGCTAGTTTAGTAGCTCGAGTAAATCCATGTATAGGGGGCACCAATGAGCTAAGTTCATCGGAGCAGAAGTCATGAAGGTATTTGTAGAAGAAACATAGGGAAGCCACATTACGCTGGTGAGAAAGTGCCTGCATCTGAGCTGCCCAGTCAGGATCGATCACATTAAAGATTCTCCGTTGCATTTTGTCAAGAATCCCGAGATGAATAACAGAGGCACCCGACCAGATGTGGCAGCAGTATTCAATACACGGTTGGATGGCAGATTTATATATGTGCAGGATACAAAAATAGGAGGAATACCTCTTCTCACCAGACTTATTCAACCTTTACGTTGAAGCGATTTTGACAGAATTATAAGTCTTACAAATATTCATTACTGTTACAATCTTTACAAGATTAGATATTAAGATGACACAGTGCTATTAGAAGACACAAAAAATCTACAAGAAATCTTACAGAAGATAGTCTGGGAAAGGGAGAAAAAATATCAGTTCTAAAAAGAATGTATCTTTATCAGCGTAAAGAAGGGCCCAATATGCGAATTATAAGTTGAAGTTGCCATAATCAAGCAATTAAAAAAATGTAATATCTGCAAGGTGTTTGAAAACGGGATGGATAAGGAGACACCCAGATTCAAAGTAGCATTCGAATAGCAAAAGACTCTTGCAAAAGCTAAGCATTGAATTAAGAAGCAGGAAAATTTCTTTAGCAGAGGAAAAAGCGATTACTACACTGTTATGTAGTATTGATTCTCTTATACAATAATGACTGTTGGAAAGTCTCCTCACAGGTAAAGAAAAGACCAGCGTCACAAAAATGTAGTTCTACAGAAGAATGCTGTGGATACAATCGACTAAACATGCGAGCAACGACGGAATTTTAAAGGAAATTAAAACAAAAAGGACATTTATACTTTGCATCAGAGATGAGAAAGAGTGAGTTAAAATTTATAAGATAGATAATGAGAAAAGAGGGCTTGGAAATTTTTATACTCTTAGGGCGTGTTGAAGGCAAGAGGGTCAGACGAATGTATTGAATGGCCTACCTAACGTTCTTATGTAAATGGCTGGCAGAGCAGGGATAAGGAGAGATAGTAAAAATATAAAATTTACTAAGAACTACAAATGCCAGAAAAGTCTGCAGAGTCATGATATAGTGTTGATTCAGACTTGCTAACGATGTCGAAGAAAATGTTACCTGATTTATACTATGGATGTCCGAACAGAGAACAATTCCAAGTATCTTCCGTTACTTATCGTTTATTAAATCAAATTTATAATCTAAAGACAATATGCCAAACATAATCAAAGATGGAAAGGATGATACAAAAGTTGTTGGATATTTTCTGTTATGTTATGAGTTCTTCTCTGGCCTCTCGGTATCAGTTGCTTTCACGCTACTGTAGATACCCTGTACCTCTTCTATGAACATTTTTACAATAATCGTTTTTTTTAATCATTTCACCCCAAGCAAGGCGGTACCACCACTGATGTGCAGGGGGCTACATAAGAGAGTTAAAGATTTAGACAGGGGGAGAGGGAAGACAAAGACGAAGGAGCTACATGGGAGAAAGGGAAAGGGTAAGAGAAGGATGTCAACACAGGAGTGAAGTTGCGGAGAGAAAGGAAAAGAACAAGATACACGGGGTGATGTGGAAAAAGCTGGAGTTAGGTGGATAAGAGATAGGAATTGAGCTTGCATTTAAATTCCTGAAGGTCGTAGCCATCAGGAAAGCAAATATTTGGAAGGGAGTTCAACAGGCGCAAAGCGCGAGAAAACAAAGTGCTGGAGTAGAATTGTCGCCTGCATTTGGTAGATTTAACTGTAAAAGGGTGGGACCTTGTTGCTAGTCTAGTTGTAAATTCTTGTGGAGGGGGTAGCAGTGTTCTAAGTTCCTCAGAGCAGAAGTCATGAAAATATTTATAGAAGAGACAGAGAGAAGCCACATCTCCCCGATGAGAATGTGGCTAGAGTCGAGCTGCCAGATCGAGAAAAATCACATTACAGATTCTCCTTTGGAGCCTGTCGAGAACATTGAGACGAACAGCAGGGACGCCTGACTAGATATGACAGCAGTATCCCATGCACGGTCGAATGCTTAATTTGCATATGTGCAAGATGGATTCAGGCGGGAAAAACTTCCTGGCTCGACACAGTGACCCATGCGTTGATAAATCTCGACTTCATCAATTTAAGTACAGTATAAGTTTGGAGGCTAGGTCTCGTAATCTCATTGTTTAAATTTCTAGTTATAAACGTACGTTCTGTCCTAAAAGTTTATTTTTTCGTACCTCTTGTTTGTGGAACGCTCCTAGGGCTTCCTCCTTTTATGTCAAACATGATCTCAAAAAATTTTCATATTCTGTCTTTTTGAAACATTTGCTTTTATTGTCCGATCCGTTTCTTTCACTCCCAGCAACACCTTGCATCCGAGTGACTTCATTGCCTTGCTTAAAGTGAAATGCTTAAAACAAATTTAATTAAACGTTTGAAAATCTTCGTGAAATATGTGCGTTAATATATGGCGTATCAAAAAACAAATTGAATGGTTTTTATTTAAATTATAGATTTGTTTTAATATTCTGTCTCTTGTTTGCAAAATGGTGGCAACTGGAACATTCTACACACGTCTGTTTTTCTTCTTTTTACATACCAAACTGTTATAATTAAATTTAACAAAATCTTGAAGCTAGAGCACCAAGATAATATTTGACGTTATTTCAAGTTTTGAAATTTTTATAGTTACACAGTAATATGATTTTTTCTTTTTTTAAACTTCATATATATATATATATATATATATATATATATATATATATATAAGGTTCAAATAACATATTGATGATTATCCACGTATACTGTCTTACTATGTATAATAAAAAGTTTTTGATTTTTTTAAAAAAAACGTACTTTTTTAAACAGTATTTGTTTATTTTTAATGTAGTTTTATATTTCAAACCGTCCTCGGTTCTTCATCGGAAACAAGTGATTTTTTTCAAAATTAGAATTGGAAACGCGCTCTACGGCAGCGTCCGAACATTTGTTTGTTTACAACACGTTTACATACGTGCTGGCGTATTGGTCCAAGTGTTGGCTGTGTCCGCTTGGTGGAGTCCATAGGGTGTTATTTTGCGCCAAAGGAAATTTCTCCACGGAGATGCCGTGTGTTAACTGGTTTACCGAAAATAAACACACGGACGAGCCGTATGTTGCTTGGTTTATCGACACCACGTGTTGTAAACAAACAAATGTTCGGACGCTGCCGTAGAGCGCGTTTCCAATTCTAATTTTGAAAAAAATCACTTGTTTCCGATGAAGAACCGAGGACGGTTTGAAATATAAAACTACATTATATATATATATATATATATATATATATATATATATATATATATATATATATATACCACTTTTTAACCTTCATTAATTAACTATCGCAGATTATTAAAATGCTGGCAGATCAGGCGTTCAAGATTATATTTTTATTGATTTGAGTCATAATTCAATTATTAAAATGGTATTTTTTCTCAAACACAAATATTAGGTGTGCACCATTTGAAAAAAAATTTAAATACATGTTTTATATTTTGGAGAAAATAATTCGGTAAGTCTTCCATATAATGGTTTAAAACTTTTAGAGAAAAATTGAATTAACATCGACATGTGATTTAAATTGATTTTAGGTCAGGAGTATAAATCTCGTTAAAATCTCGTGAGAATAATTGCATGGCGATCAATCATTATTTTATCTTTTTTTTATTTTATTTTATTCATTTAGTTTTTTTGTTGGTCCTATTTATTCTAATCATTTTAATTTGAACAGTTTGATTCACTCATTTTGTTTACGAATTATTTTTTTTGCGCATAGATCTATCAAAATATCTGTATGTCCCTTTATCTGTCTATCTATCTATCTATCTATCTATCTATCTATCTATCCATCTATCTATCTATCTGCGTTCCTGTTAATCTGTCTAGCAATCTATCAGCTCGTGCATATGCAACTATGTTCATTCCTAAATCTGTTTATGCCTAACTCTATCTAGCTAGCTAGCTACCCGTTTTTTTACCAGATTTTTTAACGGATTTATCAACACACGTTTTTATATAATAATAACATGTACAGAAATAGAACATTCCTATCGAAATATCATTATTATCTAAAGGAAAAAAATAAAACACCCAGATAAAGGTGGAAACTTCTAAAAGAAGCTAAAACATGTAAGTCTTTAAACGACTAATGTTCATTGTGTCTATACAAAAAATTATATATTATTAAATCACTTAAGAATAAAAATCTATTATATAAACGTAATAAAATAAATATCGACATATGTAGTCATTGCAAAATTTTCACCTTAGAAGATGTATAAAAAATATTTTGTATTAACTAACAAGCATATACCCAAATATTCGCTTAAGGAAACTAATTGACAAGATATCAAAATAAAATAAGTAAATTGGTATGCAGTCAGGTTAGCCAAATGTAGACGACAATTCTACTCCTACACTTCTTCTCCTCGCACTTCCCGCCTGTGGAACTCGCTCCCGTATTCTTGCTTTCCTGACGGCTACAACCTCCAGAAATTTAAATGCAAAGTCAATACTCATCTACTAACCACAGGACTCTAGCTCTCTCCCCACTCCTGTATAACCTTCCCTTTCTCTCCACCTATGTATCTGTCATCGCACCTGCTTTCTCAGCTTTCTATTGTTCCTTTCTAACTAGTTTGTACTTCTCACTCTTTTCTAATTAATCTTTTTACATTTATGTAACCCCCAGCACATGAGTGGCGTTTCCGCCTTGCTCGGGGTGAAATGATTAAAAAAAAAATAAAAAAATAAAAAAATAAAATTTTTTGTAATAAATAAAAAGATATTAGAAAAACGGGATAATGATAGCATGAAGTAAATTAGAATAAAATATTAAAATTTTATTTATAAATTAAAGGTTTTTGAAAAAATTACAATTGAATATTTACTGATAAGAAGAGTAAATTTATTCAAAAGCCCCTTTAACTTTGAACAAAAATATAAAAAGTTATTTTCTTTCTTCATCTCTTTTCAGTTTTCTATGAGAAGAGGTCAAGATATGGAGAAAGCAGAAAGGACATTTTTGGTATTAGAATAGATACATCAAACGTAATACGATATAGTGAGAAGCAATAAAAATAAAAATTAAAAATAAAAATAAAATTAGTTTAAAGAAGGTTGACACTTTGACCTTTAGGGAGAAAAAAGAAAACAAGAAAAAAGAAAAACATAAGTAATATATTCCTTAGAAACTACTGGCCAAATTTCAAAGTGAATCTTTAGGCTGTTTAGTTAAAAGGAACGCACAAATGAATTTTAAATTTTCCCACTTTCATGAATAGGAAACCGAATGTTTTTTTTTAATTTAAATTTAAATCATTTTTGCAACCATCATCCAGTCAGTCAGTTAAAGTGCCATACGTGAAACACGCTTGGGCGATCATGTCTCAAAAGAGACATGACTGACTGGGCAGAACATTATCCCGCAGTAGGTTGCCATTGCTTTCTGCAGTAGACTGGTTGCCAGCCAATGCTATAGAACCCAATCTGTCCTGTTATGGAAGGAAAAAACGGATTAATACCTTTCCTAAGGGTATTAGCGCGTAAGTGAATGCAATGAATTCAGCTGGAATTCGAACTCGACTCCCCGATTTCTCGTTCCGAGCCGATATCCACTGTACCACAACGGACATCCATAACCAACATCCAACATTGCCTAATGACGGCATTCTATCTCGAAATATAGAAATTTCTGTGTCGCAATGTACTTTTAATTCGTAATTATATATATATATAGTCACCCTTAGGCATATCTGTTTTGCTGTATCACAGCTGATCAGTACAGTTAGACATCCGATTGCTTTTAGCTAGGATTGAAAACTGACCGAATTGTCATCAATCGGCGATTCTAACTCTGAATTGTAGAATCGGTAGAAGAAGGCAAACTTTTAGCGTGTGATATTCCATGTAAACACTAAGAGTGTTCTCATTCATTACTGAATGAACGATATTTTAAATTATACTTTAAAACATGTACAAACTACAATCTATTACAAAAGTGTACATTTTGCTTCGACATTGAAAGAATAATGTCTCATCAGGTATTAATTTATTTTCTATATGTTGTTGATTCCGAGTGAGAAACAGCACAAAATAATAAATAACAAAAACAGATATGGAGATGGAAAATGTAGGTTATATTGAACGTAATATACAAACTGGAACGCGGGTTAGTCAATTCAGGAATACGATTAATATAAATAAATATATACAGTTTTGAGGTGAAATAGTAGCTCCGGGTAACTGATTCTAACTGAGTGGAGCTCAGAACAACTGCAACTACAACTCTGATTCCAGATCCAACTCCAAGTAAACACCTCTCCAACTTACAACTGACTTGCAACTGAACTCTATATTTAGTTGTCCCTCCCAGCATGTGACACATGGTCAGTTATGACTGGGATTTCCGGGCTATATGGCCCGGCCAAAAAATGTCTGTCTATCTTTCCTCAGTCGTGTTTCCACCCTTCGGCGGAACCACGACTGGGTTATTGCTCTCTGCTCGGAAGCAGAGAGCGCCCTTCACCCGAAAGCAGAGAGCTGACAGATTGCAACTGAACTCTGCCGTTCTCTCTATAAGCAGGACCATATGTACACTTAGGCGAGTCCATTATTATGTACAATGGGGTGATCCCATAACGTTATAATATATCATATATTTTACATGTTTTTGAGGAATTACGGCAGAAATATGGTGTTTTATAATTTTGCGTATAAAAAAATTCGTCCTGTTTGTAATTAATGTGCATTAGGCTGCAATAAAATATGCAGATGTTTTTTTGTGTGTTATTTTTAATGCTAGTGCCATGCATTTTTTGTAAGAATCACTTTATTTGTTTATCAATGATGTACTTTGGAAAATTATTGTTGACTAATGTTTGTTTTATGTATTTTAGTTTTCTCAAAAATATTCTTTGGGAGAAGGAATTTTGATGTGTCCTTATTACGAAGTTCTTTATTACTTTTGAATGAAACGTCAATCGTCATTTTCCTCTGTTTGAATGGCGTTCATTTTATTGTATTTTTTCCTCACTCTTGTACTTTCTCCTCAAATTTTTAATCACTTAGTTATTTGTTCATTCTACTTATCCCCTTTTGTCTCAGTGGCTTTATAGCCTTGCTTAGGATTACCTTTTTTTTGTATGAACATTTAAGTTGGCATAGGAAATATTTTATACATAAACTATTTGCAAAAAAATGACATTCAGAACTTGGTTAACTTTCTGTCGATTCTTTCCTTATCAGTTGCTTCTGAGTTTATCGCCTCTTTTTTACTTTGGAAAATTATTGTTGACTAATGTTTGTTTTATGTATTTTAGTTTGCTCAAAATGTTCATTGATAGGAAAAATTTTGATGTGTAGTTATTACAAAGTCCGTTATTACGGCTATTTTGTATCTTTTTCGGCATTGGCTTATATAATTAAGAAGACAAGAGTTCATACCGGTGGATCTTTTATACAGATAAGTGATAAATTTGTTGGTTTTTAATTCTAAATTGACATCAAAAAGCGTAATTTTGTAATCGTCCGTGAGTTCATAAGTAAATGTTAGTGAAGAGTTATTTTCTTTTTTTTAATTATAGATGTACGATTTCGTCTATATTTTTCATCAAACAAAAATGTCATCGACGTACCTTGTGTGAATCTACGGTTTTTCGGTTGTTTTAAATACTTTGTTTGCAATATGAGACATGTAAAAAAAAAACACAAAAATACAAAAATTATATTGCATTCAAACATGAGGACATAACAACACCGGAAAATTAGATCCTTGAAAATTGCTCCTGAAGAGCCTGAAAGCGCTTGGAAAGTCGAAAATTATGGAATATCTTTTACATCGCTTATCTCCAGCAAAAAGGAAATATGTACAAATACTCGAAAAATTAAATAAAAAATTATTAAGATCTTCCTTGTCGGTCGTTTTTAAAGAAACATTTCAAATGAAAGATTGCTGCTAAAATATACATTAATATATATGGCCGGACGGAAGTAATTAAATTAGTGGTATTATTAATTGTTGCAAATAAGACGGAAGAAATTGTGTTGGTCCGTATTATTAATTTTTATAAATCAAAAAGAACCAACTAAAAAAAAGTTGTTCGTTTTGATATGAACGCCGGTAATAAAATTTATTAGGGCAGAGAAAAGTAAGGGATCGAAAAACCCAAAGTCCAAAGATATGAACGAAGTTATATTTTGCGGGTGTGTTATTTGATAAACAGCCGAGTCAAAGGAGGTTATTGTTCACAATTGGAAATAGTTTCATGTCAGAACAAGTACACCGCAGATTAAAGATAAGAGGAATTAACATTTCCAAGCCTGAGTTACATCGCAGATAAAATTTTTAAAAAATTTTTTTTAAATATAATTTTTAATTTTCAGAGGTATTGTTCTAAATAAAAGAAGTATTTGATGAGTAGCATTTAACCTTTGTAAAATTTGTTTGAAAAAGAATTATACATACAAAAGCTAATTTTTTTTTTCGGCATTAAAAGAAAAACCCGAAAAAATGATGTCACCAACTAAGAAGCTGCTTCATTAGTTGAACCGGAGGAAAAGAACAGAGAGAAAAGTTTCCCCGCCCAAGAACGATTTGCATGTTTGTTATCCTCCCACCAATGAATTTGAGAGCACCGGTAGAGGCCGGAGAGACCGACAGAGACCGGGGAGACGAGCAGACCACCGGCAAAGGCCAGAGAGACCGGCAGATGCCGGGGAGACCCCCGCCAGAGGCCGGAGAGACCGACAGAGATCGATAGAGACCGCGAAGACGAGCAGAGGTCGTCAGAGTCAAGAAAGAGTTCAGTAGGATATCGACCCAGAGATTAAGGACGTAGGACAGGTCACATCCCATAGAAATCCTGACTGAAAATGTACAAAGACAGAGATAATTGCCACGTTGTTAGGTGCCAACCGGAGAGAAACCTGTCGTTGACCGAGCGAAAAGAATTAAAGACAGACAAGAAGTAATTTTGCAGACGAAATTTGAAACGGCCAGCTGAGGTATAATACAGTTGGAGTTGCAGTTGCAGTAGAATTTGCGCCAAGATGACAAGACAAAATCACCACCACCACCTCTACCCAACATACACGCAAAAACCAAACTTCGGCAGTTTCCGTAAAGCTTCGGTGAAAAGTGAACAAAGACATTTTTGAATCGTCACAAACTTGAAAACTCCGATTGAAGTAAACTGACATGGCAAACCAAAAACTCTAATTAATGTTAAGAAGGCAAACACTTCTCTTGGACGAAACTTCCACTTCGTTGTTGGCTAAGTAGAAATAAGGGATTGGCGATTGTTATATTCAATTTTTTGTATGTTTCTTTTTGTATGTATATAAAGACGTTTTCCGCAACTTATTCGGGCGTCATTCAATTTATTTTTGGTGCCGTTTTCATTAACTGCAATGTGCGCGTGCGTCTTGTCTAGTTTAAAGTGGTGGAGAGTCAGATAGCAAGATTCAGCGTGACTTCAAATTTCACAAAGTGGGTGGGGAGAAAACACCGATGTAATAGTCGACTTGAAGACCAGCTGTTGAATAGAAGCCATCAACGACCAGGCGGCGAGCGTCCGTTTACATATATAACGAAGATCTTTGAAAAGTGTTGGCCGAAAGGTTCCTCAGATTCGAGCAATGACGTCAATATTGTTTAAGGCAATATATATATATATATATATATATATATATATATATATATATATATATATATATATATATATATGCGACAGAACAGATAGTTTTTTTTTAGTCATCTCACTCCAAGCAAGACATTCCACTGCCACTATTGCGCATGGGACTACATAGGGGAAGATAAAGAGAAGGAGCAGTTAGACATAGGGAATGTTAGGAGGAAGGTGACAGATGAGTAAGGATAGCGAGGATGAGGGTTGGGCAGATGGGAAGAGTGTTTGAAAGAATGGGAGCGAGTTAGTGTGTTAGGAGGTGTCTATTGACCTGACATTTAAACTCCTGGAGATTGTAGCCGTCGGGGAAGCAATCGTGTGGAAGAGAATTCCACAGTCGGGAAGTGCGAGGAAAGAAACTGTTGGAGTAGAAGTTACTGCTGCATTTTATCGGTTTCACTGTAAAAGGATGGGAACTAGTTGCTAATCTAGTATCTCGTTCAAATTCGTATTTAAGGGGCACCAGTGATCTTAAGTAGTAATGTTATTTTATGTAAATTCTACAAGCCTGTTTAATTTTCGTCCTAATCAAAGTGATACCTTGACCTTCACATTTGTCGAGTACCGATGTGATATCCGTTGATCTTTTTGTCCGTCTCAGTGTTGAATATGCGATTATAAAGGCGTGATTCATGCTGTCCAGATCTAGAAAATCTTGAACAATACTCACTTTCTGTTACTTCACAGCGTCTGATAGCGTACTCGGAATTAACTTAAGTTTTTTGAGTAGCTAGAAGACGTCCCATGACCGCTGGCACCATCAGCAGCAGGACTCAAAGTCACCAAAGTCAGTGTTTTCTTTTCTGTCCAAGATTAACACAACTGACTCATCTCGTTCATGGTAATTTTACAAGCCTAGATGTGGCACAAGGCCAAGACTATGGGACACCCAGTGAGAATTGAACTAACTACTCAATTGAAATGGTCCTAGCGAGAAAAGCTTGCTAACCATAACACCACCGCGACACCTCGTTCATATGTTGTACATCAATGTAACTTTTTTGTTTTCCTTCATGGCTTGTAATGAAAGTTTTTAAATATCTTCTCTAAAAATTATTTAAAAAGCTGAGGATATTTAGGAAAACGTTTAGCCTTTATAGTATTAATCTTAGTACCACAACATATACTTCTAGCTGTATGATCTCTCTCCTGGTATATTTTTACCTCTTGATTTTTTTATATAAATTAATTTTTAATTTTAATTTACTTGACCAATTTACTATATTAGTACTAATCTAATCTAAACTTATTTATAAATGGAACTTCGTGTGTGTGCCTGTGTGTGTGTGTCTGTTACCTATAGACTCCGAAACGGCTGAACTGATTTTCTTGAAAGTTTACACAGTTGTACTATAATCGTCTGCAAGTGTTGTTAGCTAAGTTTTGTGTCGAGGTACCTCCGATAAATATCGAAAAACGAAAATCGATAATCGAAAAAATCTGGTTATAGAAGGAGTGGTCCGATTTTAATCAAATTTGATACACTCATAGACAAAGACATAAGAAACGATATTTAGAAGTTTCAAGGTTGCAGTTCTTACAATAGTGCAGAAAATTTTATATCAATACCAGGAAATCAAAATTTGACTTAAATCCATTCATTTTTCTTTCAGTCTATGGTTTCGCTTTAACTGGATACAACTATTGCATTTTAGTCTTTCGTGCCAACGTCCAAAGAGTCTGAGCGCCAGGACCATGGATTAGTTTTAAAGCTTTCATTACACCCGAGAAACCCCGGGCTATAATGCTAGTGTATTTATATTTTCATGTGGTATTCCTCAGAGCTCGGGTTTTTAAATAATTCATTGTTTTGTGTATTTGATTTCATTATTTTTCGTAAAAAATGCCAAAGGTTTCAGTTTTATACTATGTAACAACGAATTTATCTATCTGCAATCCACTCCCGGCCAATTGTTTGACATTTCTATTTCTTTTACTTTTTCTTTTACGTTTTTCACTATCATCTCCCAAACACTTTCTTCTCCTTGTGCATTTTTCTTTCTTTCTTTTTGCTAAGCCCAGACATCGTGTGACCCTTATGTGTATCTATCTATTTTTAATCTACTACCTAAATATGGGTTTATTTCTATCTGAGCCGTTATCATTAACTCTCTACTCTAAGCTCTTTCTTTCTCTCCTGTCTTCTTCTTTGCGTTTTAGTCCCACTTTTTTATTTTCTTTTTCTTTTATATTTATTTTTATATTTCACGCTCTTTATTTCGCTTTCCTTTTTGGTTACCCCTTTTTACGATTTTTTTTTGTTTTTCCATCTTTTCTATCCTATTTACCTCGTACAAAAAAAAATTCCCAAAATAAAGCGGAAGTGAGATGTTTGAATTTTCCTTTTCAAAAATAACGTTTATTCAGTTAGTTAAGTACCATACGTGAAACACGCTTGGGCGATCATGTCTCGAAAGAGACATGTCTGACCGGGCAGAAGATTATCCCACAGTAGGTTGCCATTACTTTCTGCGGTAGACTGGTCACCAGACAAGGCTATAAAACCCAATCTGTCCTGTTATTTAACCCATAACTGGAGGGAAGAGACGGATTAATACCTTTCCCAAAAAGGTATTAGCGCGTAAGTGAATACAATGGATCCAACTGGAATTCGAACTCGGCTCCCCGATTTCCCGTTCCGAGCCGATATCCACTGTACCACAGCGCACATCCGTTTATTGCCATCATTATTAACTACCTGATGAGACACTGTTTATTTTTTCGATGTCGAAACAAAATGTACATTTTTGTAGTAAATTTGTAAATAATTTGTACATGTTCTAAACTATAACTCATAAGAAATATTCATAGCTCTATTTCTACATTGAGCACTGTTTAAAATTAATGTGATGAACGTTGTTAATACTTTCTTCGTTCTTTATTCACTTGGATATATATATATATATATGTATATATATATATATTATTTGAAATACATTGAATATATTATTTGAATATAGTATTTGAAATATTTGAAATATAGTCACAAATACGAGGATATTTAACCAGCAAAGTTGTTAAGCGAGGAGTAAAATATAATTTGTCAATTAAATCAGCAATATAAAGTAAAATTTAACATGCGCGTTGTAGTGCAATAAATATCGGCTAGGAACGAGAAATCGGAGAGCCGAGTTCGAATTCCTGTTGAATTTGTTGCATTCACATCCGCACAAACCCCCTTTCCGTGTCATAAGTCGATTGCAACATTGGCAAAACTACTTGAAATTGCACTTCGAATTCCTCCTGCATCCATCCTATTCTCCAGATCTGGTAACCCCAGCGACTACTGGATGTTTCAAGACCCCAAAAATGCTCCAGGGAAAAAAGTTTTGGCTCCAATAAAAAAATTGAGGCCGAAGACAAA
The DNA here is from genome assembly GCA_037127315.1 of Ascarosepion bandense. Lineage (NCBI taxonomy): Eukaryota > Metazoa > Mollusca > Cephalopoda > Sepiida > Sepiidae > Ascarosepion > Ascarosepion bandense. The sequence continues at coordinate 5,671,845 of JBBBDQ010001353.1, forward strand.
TCGTTCTACAAAAAAAGGCATCGAATGTTGGAATCAATTTATTCTAGTTATGGAATAAATAACACTAACGGGTTCTATAGTTTTCGCTGGCAACTAGTCTACCGCAGAAAATAATGGCAACCTACTGCGGGAAAATCTTCTGCCCAGACAGTTCTGTCAATTTCGAGACATGGTCGTCCAAGCGTGTATTACGTATGGCACTTAACTGACCGACTGTAAAATATAACAAACAACTCGACGGACCGGATTTTATTTTTGATTAATTTATGAGATTTTTAGCGACTCGTAAATCCTGTGTCATTAAACAGTTAAGTCGATAAGTGAGGAATGGCTCTAAGCGAAAAATGTTTGTCAATGGTTAAAAACAGATTCAGAAAGAACAGAAAAGAAATAAATAAATAAAGAATGGAAAAATACACACTCCCACTCCTGTCGCACACCTTTTTCTTTTCTCTATTAGAAACGCCGTTTTAGAAATATGTTGCATTAATATTTATCTGCGCATCTGAGACGTGTCAATTGTCTCCGAAATTAATTCGATTAACTTGTTTTCTCATCGATTACGCATTTAAAATTGACGCGCAAGCAGACATTACTTTTCCGCCTATCAGACGCGAACCATATACAATTCACAACCGTGTCAAAATCTATACCTTCTTACCATCACACCTTGCTTGCTTTGAATAGTATGTTTCAATTTCCGAGGGAAAAAAGAAGCATATATTTTCGCATTTTCAAATATGAAAAAAAAAGGCAAAATAAATCTTGTTTAGTGTTAGTAACTCAAGGAAAATAGTAAATATTCAACTGCTCATGAGTAATAGCTGTAGGTATTTATAGGCTTGTTGTAAAGTGTCATCTTAAAAATATCCTTTCTCTTTCTTTCCTTATTTCCCTGTTAAATTGATTGATTTTGAAAACATGCCAACTCTTGTTGAGACAACGAAAATTGCTATATGTGACACCAAGTGTGCATCAATCTCGTTGGTCTGTAATATTGCTCGACAGGAATAACTTTAGTAAACATTAACACATCACTCAATAAATCCCGAGCCTAACTAATGAAACAACGTTTAGGAAAAATTCGACCTTATTCATCAACATAGTCTCCTTCTAGGGTGATACACTGATTACAACGCTTCTCTAACAATTCGATGCCATTTTTTGTAGAACGATTTGCCTTTGGCCTCAAAATAAGCTTAAGGTTCCAATATCAACTCTTCACTGGGGTCAAAGCTCTTTCCCTGGAGCATTTTTAGGGTCTGCAAATAGCTAGTAGTCAAGGGTGAGTAGCGTGGATGCGGATTCAATTTGAAATACAATTCATGTAGTTTCGCCATCGACTTATGACACGGTGCGTTGCCTTCGTGAAAGATCACTCTTTTCTTACTCATTTGTGGCAGTTTTCTTTCTTCAAATGCACCAATAATGCTATATAATATTTGTTATTGATGGTTCTTACTTTTTCTGGGTAATCGATGAATGAAATACCTTCAGTCAGTTTAGGTGCCATACGTGATACACGCTTGGGCGATCATGTCTCGAAAGAGACATAACTGACTGGGCAGAACATTATCCCGCAGTAGGTTGCCATTGCTTTCTGCGGTAGACTGGTTGCCGACCAAGGCTATAGAACCCAATCTGTCCTGCTATTTAGCCCATAACTGGAAGGAAGAGACGGATTAATATCTTTCCCAAGGGTATTTGCGCGTAAGTGAATAGAATGGATTCAGCTGGAATTTGAACTCGGCTCCCCGCTTGCGCATCCCAAAATACAGAGGACAAAACCTTGCCGCCTTTGAGTGCGTTGGACGGCTTTCACCTGCTACTGTTCACTCAGCTGACTGTAGATTTAACTACAGATTAAAGTGGTGGATCCACGTTTCATCTATTGTTACATATTTACGCAAAAACTCCTTGTTGCGTTGAAAAGGTTGCAAACAACAGTGAATCGCCGATGCGTTGTTGTTTTTGATCGACTGTGAGCAAACGCCGCATCCACTATGAACACAGATTTCACAATTAACGAATGTTCATGCCAAATCATGCTGAATCAGTCAGTTAAGTGCCATGCGCGATACACGCTTGGGCGATCATGTCTCGAAAGAGACATGACTGACTGGGCAGAAGATTATCCCGCACTAGGTTGCCATTGCTTTCTGCGGTAGACTGGTTGCCGACCAAGGCTATAGAACCCAATGTGTCCTATTATTTAACCCATAATTGGAAGGAAGAGACGGATTAATACCTTTCCCAAGGGTATTTGCGCGTAAGTGAATGCAAGGAATTCAACTGGAATTCGAACTCGGCTCCCCGATTTCTCGTTCCGAGCCGATATCCACTGCGCCACAACGCACATCCAAATGCTGAATACACTGCCTTCTAATATGATCAACTCCTCTGCTATCGCACGCAAATTCAATTTACGATCGGTCAAAACAAGTTTGTGGGTTTCTTTGGTGTTTCTCAGGAAAACTGCCGATTTTAGGCCACCTGAGCGTTCAGCATCATTTGTATCTGTAGGACCGCGTTTAAAGTTAACATACCACCTCTTAACCGTTCTTTCCGACGAGGCAGAGTCCGAAAAACACTTATAAAGTCATTGCTTTGCTTGAACAGTATTTTTCTCATCAGAAAGTAATGCTTTATCAACACACGTTATTCAGATTTTATCAATGTTTTGAAAATTTGCAATAGTAGCTTCAATTAAATAACTGTAATTTGTACACTAATAATCCGATTAAGTCCAAATTTTGTTACGTGCAATTTGAAGGTTGGTACGTCATAAAAATAATATGGATGTTTTTTTAGTTGCGCCATCTATATGTCAGGACTGGAACGTAATGAGTCATGTGTTATTAATCCATGCCAAGTGCATTTTATAGATCTTATTTAAGACTTTTGTATTTATTTATTTTACTCATTTTCTATCCCTGTCTTCCTCTCGCTCTTTCTCTCTCTCTCACTACCTCTTAGTATGTTTGTATCTATCTATTTATCTATCTATCAGTCTAACTCAATATGTTCATTTCTATATATTTTAGTCTATTCTCATACCTCTTACTCTAAGTCTGTTTACATCTATCTATCTATCTATCTATCTATCTATCTCAGTCTGTTCATATCTATTTATCTATCTCAGTCTGTTCATATCTATTTATCTATCTCAGTCTGTTCATATCTCAGTCTGTTCATATCTATCTATCTATCTATCTATCTATCTATCTATCTATCTATCTATCTCAGTCTGTTCATATCTATCTATCTATCTATTTATCTATCTCAGTCTGTTCATTTCTCAGTCTGTTCATATCTATCTATCTATCTATCTATCTATCTATCTATCTATCTATCTATCTATCTATGTTTGTTCTTATCTATGTCTGTTCATATCTCTCTGATTTGCTATCTATTGCTAACTCAAAGTTACAAGTCATTGTGACCGATGGTTTCAGTATCCTGGGATTGTAAAGACTATTGTTCAAACTAGATAAGGCACTCTCTACCAGAAACTGTAACTAAGATCCGCTCAGAATGTCTGCAGTATAAAGTACAGGCGTGCTCTGTGGGTGTTGAACAAACACAAGTGTGCCTGAGCAGGCGTCTGCAGTGGAAAATAGCCAGTCTTCCTGGTAATCTGGTATCCAAGAATACGAATGAAAAGAAATTATTATTATTATTATTATTATTATTATTATTTCAATTTTTCATCACATCTCGATTTCTGCTATGGTCGCACTACCTACCAAGTCTGCGGGAAAAAAACAAAGTCTATCCTGGGCCCGACGCTCTTCCTTATTTTTATCAATGACCTCACAAATGAGATCAAGTGCCAAGTAGGCATCTACGCAGATGACACCACAATTTACTCCCGCATCAGTAAGAAACCCCGTCGTGGCGGACAAACAGAATCTCGCTGCTGACCTTGAACGGGATCTACACTCTGTGGTGAATTGGGGCAAGAAGTGTCTTGTCAATTTCAATGCGTCTAAGAACAAGCTGTTGTCTGTCAATCATCACAGGCAACCTCTCCTGCCTTCCATAAGCATGGACCAAGCGAGTCTCCCTGAGAGCAATACACTGCGCCTCTTCGGCCTTACCCTCTCTTCTGATCTCAAATGGAAACACTACATCGAGTCCATAGCTAAATCCACTGTTAAGAAGGTTTGGTCAATGTGTCGGGCCAGGATGTTTTTCCCGCCTGAATGCATCCTCCATATATGCAAATCAACCATTCGTCCGTGCATGGAATACAGCTGTCATATATGATCAGGCGCCCCTGCCGTTCATCTCAGTGTTCTCGACAGGCTCCAAAGGAGAATCAGTAATGTGATAGGTACCGACTTGTCGGCTTGACTACAGCCACTTCCCCACCGACGAAATGTGGCCTCCCTTTGTCTGTTCTATAAATACTTTCATGGCTTCTGCTCGAACAAACTTAAGTCACTGGTGCCTTCTCAACAGGTGTTTACTCGTGCAACCAGATTGGCAGCTGGGTCACACCCATTCACAGTTAGATTAACCAAATGCATACGACAATTCTACTCCTGCAGCTTCTTCTCTCGCACTTCCCGCCTGTGGAACTCTCTCCCATATTCTTGATTTCTTGATGGCTACAACCTCCATGAATTTAAATGCAATGTCAATACTCATCTATTAACCACTTGACCTTAGTTTTTTCCCCACCCCGTATATGCTTTCCTTTCTCCCCGCCTTTGCAACTGTCATCACACTTGTATTCCCATCTTTCTCTTGCTTCTTTATAACTGGTTCGTCTTTCTCTTCACTCTCTTCTAATTAATCTTTTTACAGTTTTAGCCCCTGCACATCTGTGGCATTACCGCCTTGCTCGGGGTGATACGATTAATATATATACATATATATATATATATAAAAGTACAAACTCAGCTATCTTCTACAAAAGACAGGAATTAGGAATTAGTTAATGCAAAATACCAAAATATCTTATTTTACCAATGAAAAAAGCTGTTAAAAGAAAAATGGCGAATTTAGTTACAGGAAGGTGTTCTCCAAGAACATGACTATACACCTATTTTCTGTTTTGTTTGTGTGCCCTGTCCTTTCAGGACGTAGGCGATCATGGCTTTCCACGTCTCCCTATCACTGGTGGTTGATCGTATACCTTCTCCTGTTACCCCATGCAACCCTCGTTCCATCATCCACTTGATTATGTCCTTCAAATATGTTATCCGTTCGTTTCCCCTGTCTCTCCTTCCCTGTATCTGGCCTGTTAGTATCAGGTTCGCTAAGCCCTCCTTCCTCATTGCATGTTCCAGGAACTTCAGCTGCCTCTTCCTGATGCTCAGTATTAATTTCATTTTTGTTTCCATCATTTCCAAGACCTCATCATTGCTCACATGCTCGATCCATGATATTCGCAGCATCCTTCTGTAGAATCACATTTCAGTTGCTTCAGGTTTTTCCTTCATCTTTGATGATATTATCCATCATTCACCGCCATATTGAAGAACTGACAACGCAAAGCAATCCAGTACTCTCTTTCTTGTTTCGAGCGAAACTGTCCTGTTTCTTAATACCTTACTCAGTATCTGGAATGCTTCATTTGCCATTTCATTTCCCCTTCGGATCTCTGTGTTGCACTTTCCGTATTCTGTTATAACACTTCCCAGGTATTTCAATTTTTGTACTTGCTTGATTCTAGTATCTCCGACCTGTATTTGGCATATTAGGCTGCCCTTTTTACTTATGACCATGCATTCTGTTTTCTTGCAGTTTATTTGTAGTTCTTTCTTATCCCTCTCTTCAGCTACCTTCTGTAGGAGGTCTTGTAGTTTTCTTTCTGTGTCTGCTATCAGTACTGTATCATCTGCGTACCTTAGGTTGTTTAAATTGTGGCCTCCGATGACAAATCCAGGCATAACTTTTAGGGTTCTCAAAATATTCTCTCAGTACAAGCTGAACAAATCCGGTGAAAAGACACAATTTCTCTTACGCCCCTTTTGATGCTTGTATATCTGCTGAATTCGTTACCTGTCCGTATGCAAGCGGTTTGCTGCCAGTGAAGATTCCTGATTACTCTTAAGTCTTTCCCAAATATGTCCAGGCTGCCGAGCATCTCTAACAATTCTTTGTGGAGTATTTTGTCAAGCGCCTTCGCATAATCAATAAAGCACAGGTATAAGTCCTTCTTCATTTGTATTGCTCTTTCAGAGAGAATCCTAATCATAAATATGGTATTCCTTGTTCCAGTGTCTTTGACGAAACCACACTGTTCTTGTCCTATCTCTGGCATGATTCTGCTTCTCGCTCTGTTCATCAGGATTCGGACAATCAGTTTTGTTATATGGCTCATTAAACTGAGGGTTCTGTGGAGTTCGCACCTGTTTGCTCCTGGCTTCTTAGCTAGTACTATGAAGATAGACTTGCTGAGGTCATTAGGTATTACTCCACTATTATAAATTTCATTTATTATCTCTGTAGTTTTCTCTATACCAAATTCTTCCAAGGCTATCAGCACCTCTATGACAATGCCGTCTGGTCCCGCTGCTTTGTTTCTATTCAGTTTGGCTACTTCAGATTCCACTTCGGACTTTAATATTTCCGGTTCATTCTCATCTTTGCGTATTATTGGTTGCTCTCTCTTGTCGTGGATAACTTCTTTTATATATTCTTCTCATCGTTGGAGTATTTCCTCTTTCTCCAATATGATTGTTCCATCCATGGATTTTATACATCCTGTTGAAGAGCAGGTTTTTTTTCCTGTCAGTTCTTTTATTTCTTTATGCATGTCTGCTTTATTATGCCTGCTCAGGCTCTCTACTTCTGCACATTTGTCATTGAGCCATTCCTCTTTAGCCTGTCTACATTTTCTTCTTATTTCCTTGTGTAGTTCCCCGTACTCCATTCCATGTCTTGATATCATTTTCTGCCTCCTTTGCATCATGTCCACAATCTCTTCAGTCATCCACTCGTTTTTCTTTCTGCGCCTAAATTTCCTTTGGTGCAATGTTGTTTGCTGATGTCACTATTGCTTCCTTTAGCGCATCTCATTTTGAGTGTCCTTTTCCAATTTTTTCTTCGTATTTGATTTTCACGCTGTTAGTGTATTCTTTCTGTAGGTTGATTGGTGATGCACTAGGCTTCTTCAGTCACCGGACTTTCACCTTTAGTTTGCTGATGACTGGGACGTGATCGCTTCAACAGTCAGCGCCTGTATAGGCTTTGCATTTCTGAATCTGCTGTTTATGGTTATGTAGTCTATCTGGTTTTTTGCCTCACCGCCTGGGCTTCTCCATGTCCATAGACGTCGTTGGTATACTTGACACCATGTGTTAGTTATTACCTGGCCATTTGCTGTGCATCGTTGGACCCATTTTTCTCCTCGTTCATTGCTGATTCCTAATCTAAAGTTGCCAGTTATCATACCTTCCCTCTCCTTGCCTACTTTGGCATTCAAATCTCCCATGATGATTCTAATTTCTTGGCTTTTACATTTAGCCTTGGCATTGTCTCGGGTGGAGTAAAAAGATTCTATTTCTTCCTCAATGCTTTGCATTGTTGGTGTATAGACAACTACAATTGCTATGTTGAATGGTCTCTCTTTCAGTTTGACTAGGAGAACTCTTTCAATTATAATAATAATAGAACGCATTACTACAATTCTTTGTCCAATATTAAGCCGACTCCTTTTTCATTATTTTTCCCTCCTGTGTATATTATCCTATGGTTGTCACTGCTGAAGTCTCCATTATTTGTCCACCTGGTTTTGCATATTCCCAGAATATTGATTTTTATTCTGTTCATTTCCTGCTTGACATTCTCTAGTTGTCCTCAGTTGTTTAACGTCTTCTGATGTTCCATGTCCCCAAGGTAATCCTTTCTTTGTTGCGCTCAGTCATAGGGTAAGGGCCCAGAGACACCTGTTTCTCAAGTCGTTTTTTCTTGGGCGAGAGACAGATTTTGGGAAAAACTGTCACCTTAACGCCGTTGTTGTTAACAGTCGCCGGATGACGGTCAAGTGACACCTGTTGCCCATGTCGGTCTTTACCGGGCACGGAATTGCTCTCTTTGGAAGCAAACCCATTCACGCCGTTAGGTTTAATATATTTTCGTTGTATGGCCATGATTGTACGCAGGATAAATAGATAATGGAGTGGTATCCTGTTGTCTTCTCCTCGGTGATTTATTGAGACACCACCTCTAGTTAGCTGGCCGTTAACTTCCTCCGCCCTTTGTAGGTTTAATTTTTTTATCCTACCGGGTTGCTAACATCCCGTAAAAAAAGGGGGGGTGGATGGTAAAAGAAAGAACATAAATATTAAGTATATACTTTGTATAAGTTCAAACAAATAGTCATGTAAAAAATTGTCAATTCCTTACTTACTCTTAACTAGCAAAAAAAAAAAATTGCATCACATATCTAGGAGACAGAAGATATTTTCTTTTAAAATTTCGTCCTTTCTGTGTGCGTGTATGGTTGGTGTGAATATGTGTGTTTTATATTGCGCTCGCGTGTGTATGTGTGTATTTAGTGTATGTATAGCATGCGTCTGTATATGTGGGTGTTTAGTGTTTGTACTTGGTGTGTGTATATGGGTGTGTGTATTTCATGTTTATGCGTTTATTTTTCGTGTGTATGTATGCACGTTTAGTGTGTGTGTGTTTGCGTGTGCTTTATGTGTGTGTGTTTAGTGTGTGTTTTTGTTTCTATGTGTGTGTATTTAATGAGTGTATTTAGTGCGTGTGTTGGGCAAGTGTGTGTTAATGCTTGTGTTTCGTATGTGTATGGGTATGTTTTTTAGCGCTTGCGTTTGGTCAATGTAAGTGTGTATATAGGATGAGATTTGTGGCGTCTGCGTATGTGTGTGTGATTGGTGTGTATGTCACTCTTTATTGTATGTGTGTTAGATGCGTATGTGTGTTTACTGTGAGTCTTCGAGGGAGTCTGTGTATGTGTGTGAACGCGTGTGTATTTAGTGTATTGTGCGTGTGTGTGTATGTCTGTGTTTATTGTGTATTTTTTTTACATGTGTGTGTTTCTAGTCTGTTTTTTTAGATATAAGTGATTGCTCGGTATGTGTGTTTTGTGGGCGGGTGTTTATGCATATTTTAGTGGTTGTTCTGCGGGCTTGTATGTAGTTCTGTATGTTAGTATGTGTGTTTTCTGTGTGTTTAGTGTGCGTATGTTTGATGTCTGCTTTGCGTGCGTATGTATGTGTGTGCGTTTAATGTGTGTGTTTGGTGTCTGTATGTGTTTGTGTTTAGAGTGTGTTTTTGATGTGTGTGTGTTTAATGTGTGTATTTAGTATGAGTGTTTTGTGTGCGTTTGTATATGTATTTTTGTAGGCATTTGTTTTAGAATGTGATTTTGATGCGTATGTGTGTTTTGTGTGTGTTTATTGTGTTTGGTGTGTATTTATGTGTGTGCGTGTGTGTGTTTAGTATATGTGTGTTCATGATGTGTGTTTGCATATCTGTTAGTTTACTGCGTGTGTGTGGCGAGTGTATGGATTTAGTGTGTGTGTTTAGTGTGTGTGTGTGTTTACGGGCAAAATATTCAGCTTTATCAGAAGGGAGGAATATAGACCTAACATTATTTTATGACCTATTACACACCCGCCGGTAATCACGAGAGCCAAAGTTGTTAGAGGCTATGTGCCCTATTCTCTCGGTGAACATAAACTTTACTCCTTCGAGGACTCGCTTACATTTATTCCGAGCAGCAACGAATAGGCACCTGTTGTGACGAAAGCCGTCACGTTGGTATAGCCGGAAATAGTTCTTCCTGCGAGCTATAGCTGCCGAGCATGCTAGTGTAAACCATGGATATGATTGGGGTTTTCCCGAGTATTTCCGAGAGGGAATGAAAGCATCCATACCGGCTTTGACCTAAGAAGAAATCTCAGTGGAAGCATTTTCAATTGGGAAGTTAAAAATGTCACTCCGACGAGCGTGACGAAAATGATCAGTCGATTCTGTTAGCAATCTACCAACTTTTCATTTGTTTTGGCTTCTATCAAAGGAATTCACAGATACGAAGAACGAGTGGTAAGGATGAAATAAGATACATATATATATATATATATATATATATATATATAAAGGTTGACAGACATACATACATAGACATACGTACAAGGAATTTTCGTTTTTTTATTCATTTTACTCGGCTTTATATCTTTACATTTGTAAATATTTTTGTCTAATATCTAACAGTCAGTTAAGTGCCATACTTGATACACGCTTTGGGCGATCATGTCTCGAAAGAGCCATGACTGACTGGGAAGAAGGTTTTGCCGCAGTAGGTTGCTATTTCTTTTTGCGTTAGACTGGTTTCCAGCCAATGCTATACAACCCAATCTGTCCTGCTATTTAACCCATAACTAGAGGGAAAAGATGGATTAATACCTTTCCCAAGTGTATTTGTGCATAAGTGAATGCAAGGAATTCAACTGGATTTCGAACTCAGCTCCCCGATGCCTTGTTCCGTGTCGATATCCACTGAACTACAACACACATCCTAACTGCGCTTTTTTGGTTGAGCCGCGGCGCTCTTTCTTGAAAAAGCCAAAATTCTCGTTCAGTTTCCCACGCAAAGAAAGACTCACATTCAAATGCAATATTGAGAATTAACATGTAACTAATGTGCAAGCAATCTACTTCCAATGAAATGAGTAGCAAACGCTGATAACACTGAACAAATAAATTTTCGTAATTGATAAATAAATCCAAACGAAAAAAAACAGTAATATCAAGCGAGAAGCGGAAAAGAAACGAAATTATTGCAAAAGGAAAATGGGCTAACGACAGATGACGCAGTAAATAGGAAAGGGTTAATATATATCAGATAATTAGAATGCTAAGATTAAACAGAGAAAGAACTAATCCTTTGTGTAGAAAAAAAATATTACAAGTCGCATAGAAAAAAGAAAATCTACTCTTTTGATATCTTCTTGGTTAGAGATGCCTTGCGACAAGCAGGGCGTTGAATGTTTTACCTAACTTACTTTTAATCTCGTATCTACAAGTTGCGCCATGTATTTGAGATCACGTTTTTTTTTTTGTTTTTTTTTTTTAATCATTTCACCCCGAGCAAGGCAGAAACGCCACTGATGTGCAGGGGGTTATATAAATGTAAAAAGATTAATTAGAAAAGAGTGAGGAGTACAAGCTAGTTAGAAAGGAACAATAGAAAGCTGAGAATGCAGGTGCAATGACAGATACATAGGTGGAGAGAAAGGGAAGGTTATACAGGGGAGGGGAGAGAGCTAGAGGCCAGTGGTTAGTAGATGAGTATTAACTTTGCATTTAAATTTCTGGAGGTTGTAGCCGTCAGGAAAGCAAGAATACGGGAGTGAGTTCCACAGGCGGGAAGTGCGAGAGAAGAAGCTGCAGGAGTAGAATTGTCGTCTGCATTTGGCTAACCTGACTGTGAATGGGTGGGACCCAGTTGCCAGTCTGGTTGCACGAGTAAACACCTGTTGAGGAGGCATCAGTGAGTAAGCTCGTCCGAGCAGAAGCCATGAAAGTATTTATAGAAGAGACAAAGAGAGGCCACATTTCGACGATGGGAAAGTGGCAGCAGTCGAGTCGCCAGATCAGTACCTATCACATTACAGACTCTCCTTTGGAGCTTGTCAAGAACACTGAGGAGAACGGCAGGGGCACCTGACCATAAATGGCAGCAGTACTCCATGCACGGACGGATGGTTGACTTGTATATATGCAGGATGGATTCAGGTGGAAAAAACCTTCTTAGCAGTAGATTTTGCTATGGATTCAATATAGTGGTTCCATATGAGGTCTGAGGACAGGGTAAGTCCGAGGAGGCGTAGTGTATTACTCTCCAGGAGAATCACCTGGTCCATGCTTATGGGAGGCAGAAGAGGTTGCCTGTAATTGTTGACAGACAACAGCTTGGTCTTAGAGGAATTGAAGTTGACAAGCCACTTTTTGCCCCAGTTCACCACAGAATGTAGATCCAGCTCAAGGTCAGCAGCGAGATTATGTCTGTCCGCCACGACAGGTTTCTTACTGGAGCGGGAGTATATTGTAGTCTCATCTGCGTAGATGCCTACTTGGGACTTGATCTTATCTGGGAGGCCGTTGATGAAAATAAGGAAGAGCGTCGGGCCCAGGATAGAGCCCTGTGGGACACCAGCATTCGTGCTGTAGGACGAAGAGGCACGCCCATTCAGAACGACCTTCATTTTGCGGTTATTTAAGAAAGATTGGATTAGGTCAAGCAGGCGACCGGCAATACCATAACCGCGTAGTTTGCATAAGAGGCCGGGGTGCCAAACCCTATCGAAAGACTTGGAGATGTCCAGAGCAACCGCGCGAGCCTCGTAAGACTCATCAATGGCCTGTAGCATATACTCCGTTACAGTTGTTAGCAGGTCTGCCGTGGACCTGTCAAAGCGGAATCCATATTGCCTGTCGGAGAACAGTTTGTGGGCGGTGAGATGTTTTATTTATTTATTTATTTATTTATTGCTAAATATTCACAAAATACAAGACAAAAACCTACTTAACATAGAGTGCGAGTAAATATTATTGTATTGACGTAAGAATGGAGAAACTGAGAGTAAATACAGATTATATGGATGCGGATGATAGCTAACGGTTGACTCTAGACTTGAAACGGTTAAGATTTTCCTGTTAGAGAAGCATCCTCTCTTCAGTCCTTTGTATAAATTATTAGATTTTAGGTAGAAACTTGATATTCAAATGGAATAAGAATGGAATGATGATAGTCCACTCCTGTGTATATGGAATGGCAAATCTTAGCTGTAAATGTCTGTAACTGCTGTAACAAGAGAATGTAGCTTGTTAGAATGTTAAAATGTCGAGAGTTGATTTCTTATGTGGCACAAGGCCGAACGTTTAGGGTACTCAGCGAGGATCGAACTCACTACACAGTTGCAATAGGTTTTAGCGAGTCAAGTTTGCTAACCATTACACCACGTCAAAGTGCCACTTGAGAGTAGCGAGAGGGGTGTAAACATTATTCATCACCTGCGGATATCATGGATCAAGTATATGAGCAATGATAAGGTTTCAGAAAGGATCGAAACGAAAAGAAAATTAATACTGAGCATCAAGAAGAGGCAGTTAAAGTTGTTAGGACATGTAATGAGGAAGGAAGGCTTAGAGAATCTGATAAACACAGGTCAGATAAATGGAAAGAGAGACAGAGAAAAGCAGTGTATAACATATTTGAAGGGCTTGAGCGGATGAATGGCAGAGCGGGGTTTGGGTGTGAGAAAATATGCTAAGAGCTACCAGAGATTGGGAGACAAGAAAGGTCATGATCGCCTACGTCCTGAGGTGATATGGCACATAAAAGAAGAATGCATTTGAATTTTACCGCAGCCGGAAAGAGAATCTAATCTGTCACCTGGAAAGATAAATGACGGTGAAAAGTATGAAGTGTACTCGGGAGCTCCAGCATCTGATACGACAGTAGTTTTCTATTTAGGGTCTAATCTTACTACTTTAACGATAAAACGTGGTATAAGAAATCAAGAGCATTCGGGCGCTTAATTCCAGTAATATCAGTAGCATTCGATCTTTGGTCTAATCTGACTTTTGTAAAAGATTAAGCATGGCAGAAGAAATCAAAGTTTTTTTTAAGTATACCTCACCTTGTACAAGACCTGTGAGCCACTCATGCGAGGAGGTTAAGTTAAGGGTGGTTTATATAGACAGGAGGGACTGATGACTGTTGATTCTAAACCTGGAAAAGTCAAGGATGCAGTGCTTGGGGAGACATTCTCTTTGAAGTGTGTGCTTTTAGGAACTTCAACCCAGTTATGGCAACGGTATTCTATTTTCAGTCTAATCTGATATTTTATAGATAAAGCTGGTAGAAATCAAGTTTGCTTTTTACATTATAACTCGCTGTGTATAATTCCCGAGAGCCACTCGTGCTAGCTGTTATGTGTTATATACCCACTTCGACGGGTATTAAATCTGCAATCCAAAATCATATTTTTTGCATACTCTGTCGATGAGAAACAGACTTCAACCCAAATTGTATATTTGCTGTATACACGGAAAACCAAATGAACGGAGATTAAATGGAAACCAATTTTCAGAAAACTGACAATCTATGACTCAGAAATTATCTTCTTCCAAGCAAAAACGACTGCATAAACTACCGTTTCGTCGACGAAAATAAACTGCTACCCATTCGCTAAGATTAACCCTCTAGGGCCATTCGTATCATATTAGTGGGGGATCTGTTTATTACTTTATAACAATATAGAACTGATCCCCCACTTTATGCCCAGTAGAAGCCTTAACCCTCTAGGGCCATTCGTATCATATTAGTGGGGAATCTGTTTATTACTTTATAACAATATAGAACTGATCCCCCACTTTATGCCCAGTAGAAGCCTTAACCCTCTAGGGCCATTCGTATCATATTAGTGGGGAATCTGTTTATTACTTTATAACAATATAGAACTGATCCCCCACCCCCTTTATAGCCCAGTAGAAGCCTTAACCCTCTAGGGCCATTCGTATCATATTTGATACAGTATGAAAACAAGCCTTGAAAGAAATATTATCCTGAAAAATTTTTTAAGAGAAATGTTTTATAAATTTCAAATGAAAGCAGTACTGACTGCTCAGTCAATGAATACCAAATGTTTCCTTATAGGGAAATACCAAATGTTTCCTTATAGGGAAATACTGTATCAAATATGATACGAATGGCCCTAGAGGGTTAACAAAATCAGGGTGCCCCCGGTGTTTGGAACAGTAGTCTTCATAGATAGCGAGGAAGTGATTTGAAAGCGGTTTGAATAATACGGTCAGTCTTCAAAACTCGCCTGCTGCTAGAAAAAGAGTAAGACGATCATAGAGAGATATTGCCAAATTCAACCAACTGGTCGTCTCGAAGAAATAATATAGCACGAATATTCTACTGAATATCAGCCAACTGGTATTTTTTTGCCGTCACTTATTTTGACGTGTTTGTAATCTTGTAATTATTCGAAAATACATATATATATATATATATAAATCTACACCGTGTCGTTGCAGTCTTGAATATTTTTTTTTCATACACCAATCCCTCGCAAGTCTGTTTCATTTTCATCAAGTGGCAATAAGCGGTCTTGTTTTGGCTAATCCGAGATCAACAACACAAACGTCGTTGGGGAAATCGGCTAAAGATAGGGGAGGTGACTGGACGCTCTAGGGGTAGTGCTATACCTGAATAATCCTTTGAAGTAGAAAACCAATTATCGCTTACATCATATACACTCTATCCGTCATAATGAGCCCTTTTTTCAATAAATATGCTATACCTTAAAATTAGAGCTTTATCAAATGTAGGCTTAAGATCAGGGAAGATAAGCGATGTCGAGCTTGACTAGGTAAGTTTAAGTTTGGATGTGTGGACGATATAAGGTATAACGGGACGAAATCGAAAATCGGAGTGCCAAGTTTCCATTTCAGTGGGGTTAGTTATATCCACCTGTGCGCAAAACCTTTGAAAAGGTATTAATCCACCTTTTCTACGCCCATCCCGGCTACCTATGAGTTAATTAGTAGGAACAGTATCAGTAAATCAACCTTTCGTAAAAAATAAATCAATCAACCAATTTAATATATATATATAACATATCTTAAAAACAAATTTGAAAGTCACTCCGTCCTCAAATTTACATTAGAACTTAATATTAATAACAAACTCCCATTCCTTGATGTATTCATTGATTCTAGCACACATAAATTTACTACTTCTCTATATAGGAAACCAACTAGCATAAATTCGTGTCTTCTTAATTATAATAGTGAATTCCCCCAACGATATAAGTTAGCTGTTATAAAAAACTTACTTCAACGCACACAAATGATATCTTCTTCCAAATCTATATTTTATAAAGAATTACACAACATTAAGCAAACACTAGTCAATAATGGATTTCCTAATTCCGTTATTGATCAACAAATTAAAATGTATCTCAACAAAATTAATAATATCTCTAACAATATTGATAATATTAATAATAATGGTTTACATCAAAATAAACATAACACTATTAACTTATACTATTGCAACCAAATACATAATAATTATAAACAAGATGAAAAAACTCTCAAAGACATAATACGTAGAAATGTTAAGCCAGTGGAAAGTAATAATCCAATTAAACTCATTATATATTATAAAAAGTTTTAAACAATTGACCTCATAGTCTATAATAACACAACAAGCACTAAACTAAATTCTCTACAAAAAACCAATGTAGTGTACCAATTTACATGCCCATTCAGAGATTGCATCTCTGATACTAATCAAAAACCTAGTACATATATTGGTTTTACTACAACCACGCTCTCGCGTAGACTTATATGTCATCTTTCTGATCAGGGTACTATTAAACAACATTTCTCTGAAAAACATAAACATGTAGGTAATATCAGACAGATTTTGATCAACAATACGGTGATCCTTACTCATACACACAGTAAGAGGAACCTGCAGATATTGGAGGCCATGTACATCAAATCGAAACAACCAACACTCAATAAAATCAACTTTAAAACAGGAAATAACATATTACATTGCATTTGACTACATGGTTTTGTTGTCATTTCGTGCTATCCCGCGGTGTGACGTCATAAAACCGCATCGCAAACTTAAGAACTGCGTTTATTATTTTTGCTAACTATTACCGTTGCAAAGCGGAGTTTTATGTCAACACAAAATAAAATCGTCGGTGATGGTGGATTTTATAATATTTCAGTTTAAACAACCTCTCTGAAGATGGCTCATGTGAGCCGAAAGCTTAGGAGAAAACCAATAAATAATTATCCAAATGTTGGAGAATTTTTGTCTTTATTTTCAACTGAAATTAAAGCAAAAATACGACGTTTAGAACGGCTCATGGTTAAACATAATAGACATTCATTGTCTCTTATATTTAACAGCATATGTATAGAAAATTACTTGCTGCCTCGATATACTATATATATATATATATATATATATATATATATATATATATATTATTTTTACCACCCACCATGATGTTAATAATTAAAAAATAAAACTGAAAAACGGGTTAGTTAACCGATTTAGCATCTCGCTCAACACAGCTTAATCGAGGTGAATAAATAATTATTTAAGACGAAAACAAGATGTAAGCGGTAGACAATATTTTTTTCTAAATGGAAATGAGTTGGAGGCCAAATATATGTTCCCTCTGTTTACACAGAGGAGGTTATAATGATTGAACATAAATGCCCTCAAACACTTTGAGGTTGTAACTTGAGTGTGACGAACTTAGGATAGAAAACCCGTCCACACTATAGTTAGCGTCACATTTATGGTAATTTATAAGGTGTTCCGCAATAGCAGATCCGTATGTACTGGTCAGCCTATCTGACGAAGAATAGTTCAAATTACGGATTTTTTAGGTAAGTATTGTTTAATTCTGGCATCTAATGTATGGGTAGCGATAAATTTGTCAAGTATATATATATATTAATCCAAAAGGATGATCAGATATGTAACTCCCAAAAACAGCTGCGTTTCTGAAGAAATAAACATTTCCTCGAAGAAATGGCTATTCAACGGATTTAAATATCCAAATTTTTGTTTTATTCTATATATATATATATATATATATATATATATATATATATATTTCTTTCTTCCTTCCCTCCCTCCCTCTTTCTTCTCCTCTTTCCCTTATATTTATTGTCATATATTTGTTTGTTTGTAATTTTGTTTATTATTCTCTCTCTCTCTCTCTCTCTCTCTCTCTCTCTCTCTCAGAAAAGATTCATTCAGGCAGAAATTTTGTACCAAATGGAGGAAATATTGTAAAAGGTCTGAGAATATGAGCTAATTAAACTCATTGAAATGAGCTATAGTTTACAACTGATATGACGTGTTGAGTTTTCCTTTATAAACTGCATATCGCTCTGGTTAACACCCATCGAGCTCTCTATATGGATTTACCAATTAATATTTTATATTAAGGTAATCTTGTTGGATTATCCTCACCGTTTACGGACTGACACACACACACACACACACACACACACACACATATATATATACTGTCATTTCAGTAGGTTTGAAACTGACCGTATGATAAAAGCGAAAACAGTTGCTTAAATTAATTTTGCACAAGAGTGCATGCTTAGTTATAATACCTTAACTCTGAAAAGTAAGAAATGCAGTGTTGAGGGGCTTGGAAATTCATTTGATATCTTTAAGAATACTGATTTGAATGCTAGACAATATCATCAAAGATGAAGGAAAAACTAGAAGGGACTGAAATGTGGTTCTACAGAAGGATGCTGCGAATATCATGGATCAAGCATGTAAGCAATGAGGAGGTTAAGATAGGATAGAAACGAAAAGGAGATTAATACTGAACATCAGGAAGAGACAGCTGAAGTACCAGGGACATGCAATGAGGAAAGAGGGGTTAGAGAACCTGATACTAACAGGCCAGATAGAGGGAAAAAGAGACAGGGTAACGCAGTAGATAACATATTTGAAGAACCTAATCAGGTGGATAATAGCACGAGGGTTGCATGGTGTAACAGGAGAAGGCGTTCTAAGAGCCACCAGGGATAGGGAGACGTGGAAAGCCATGATCGCCTACGTCCTGAATGGACAGGGCAAATAAAAGAAGAAGAAAGTTATATTATTAAAAGATTCTACCGACATTAAGTGGTGGATCAATTTTGTATTATTATCAAGTAAGTAATAAACGGGTATAAAGTAATGCGGGTATAAAGTGGGGGATCAAATCTATATTATAATCAATATATAAACTGATCCCTCATTTTGTGGCCATGCTAGTTTCTATACATTTATATTCAAGATTTATGGGCTTGAGCTAGTGGATGACAGAACGAGGGTTGCACGGTGTAACAGGAGAAGGCGTTCTAAGAGCCACCAGGGATAGGGAGACGTGGAAAGCCATGATCGCCTACGTTCTGAAAGGACAGGGCACAGAAAAAGCAGATTTTTTTTTACGATTTGTAAAGAGCTTGAAACTAATTCTGGCTAATGGCAAAATACTTCATTTTGTTTTTTTAGCTAGAAAGAAACTGTGAAAATGGGGGATCTTTATCAGCTGCTTATAAGAAGCAAGACTTATCATATCGTGAGAAAAGTTAGCCCGCCTGTCAGAGACGAATGCAGAAGAAGACAAATAACGCACAAACCACTTTATCTTTTGACGACAAAATGTGCCTTTTCACAAAATGAGAGGAACCCGAACGCTCCCAATTTTAGCCATTCCTAAAAGATACCAACCAAATTGCTATATGCGTTTGTCACCGGCAATTGTTCTGCGCTTCCCCTCTTTTTTCTCAGCGTCTCTCTTTCTATTGACGACTGAAAGAAATTTGCAACAATTTCGCCGCAAGACACGTTCCTTTGACACTACCAAGTGCGAGAGACTTAATTCATCGAGCCATTGTTCGCCACTGTTTGTGCCAATGGAGCATCGTGTTTGGCTTTTGGGTACAGCGGATATCGAAGATTTCCTATGATCAAAAGAGTTTTCAGGTTCAGAGCAATTCGAAAGAACTCTCAGATAAGGAAAAAGTTTCTACGATTATTAATCAACAATCGCTTCGATTTATGCCACACAAGCAAATTTGATTTCTTTTGATTCCGTATCACACTGCGATTTGGACAGGTATAAAATGTCCATAGATAAGCTAAAAATTCAAGTGCCTGCCATGGTAGGTTACTTTCAAATCTCGCTTTGATTATCATTTCGGAATAGACAATTATACTAT
Source organism: Ascarosepion bandense (assembly GCA_037127315.1). Classification (NCBI taxonomy): domain Eukaryota; kingdom Metazoa; phylum Mollusca; class Cephalopoda; order Sepiida; family Sepiidae; genus Ascarosepion; species Ascarosepion bandense. The sequence continues at coordinate 5,691,615 of JBBBDQ010001353.1, forward strand.
GATGGGTGTACGAGGAGCGTAGCGGTTAACAGCGTTTAATCGTCAGCCAACCAGCAGATGTCGTACTCCTATCTTTCCCTTTCCATTGTGAAAGGTATATTTCTCTTCTTGCTTTTTTCACTTATAGGCAAAATAGCAGAATAGACGAGTTGTTTTGGCCCTGATTGTTTGCCCGTCTAGAAGAAGGATTATTTTTAATTCAAATACCAGGAAAACACCGAGAAACATTCCCACCAGTAATGTGAATTCCAAGTCATTCTAATCCGATTTGAATGAAAATAACAAAGATAATCTGTAGAGGACCATGAACACTTACCTCCTGAAAGGACGTGGCATTAACCCGAGAACACTAACTATGGGTATATAGTCAGTCAGTTAAGTGCCATACGTGATACACGCTTGGGCGATCATGTCCCGCAGTAAGATGCCATTGCTTTCTGAGGTAGACTGGTTGCCGACCAAGGCTATAGAACCCAACCTGTCCTGTTATTTAACCCATAACTGGAAGGAATAGACGGATTAATACCTTTCCCAAGGTTATTTGCGCGTAAGTGAATGCAATGAATTCAGCTGGAATTCGAAGTCGGCTCCGCGATTTCTCGTTCCGTGCCGATATCCAATGCACCACAACGCACATCCTGGGCGCAAATGACGCCATTTTATTTACAATTTAATTAAATTTTCTCTACCTGATTTTCTTAACTAAATAATATATTTTTCAGTTCCTATTCATATTAATTCAAATTACAAATTGTTAAGTGCATGCATATCAAATATTTCAAATAAAGATTTATATTTAATATTTTTTGATATTTTCAGATCGGGTATGATATACTAATGGTTAGTAGTGGTGTAACTTTAATTGATGATTAGTGCTCCACCGTTAAACAGACATATGTTTAGCAGCATATCAACCCCTAAGAGTTATTTACTGCCGAAACATAAATATTTGTATAAAGTATTTTGATTTTAGATAATGTTTCTTCTACTGATGCAAGTCTAAATAATTAACCCATAGCTGGGGAAAAGGGGTGGATGCATGTCTTTCCCAATAGTATTTGCGCGTAACTATATAACTGACATGTCGTGTCTTACCCGTGAATGTTAGACTTGACAAAACCAAGGAATGTAGTTCGTCTTTCTGTGGAAGTAGTGACAGAGCTGCGAGTGATTCGATTGAGAGAGAGAGAGAGAGAGAGAGAGAGAAAGAAGTCGGAGGGTAGAAAATAGTTATTCTTTAACAAAGATTTTAAATTCTGGCTGGAAAGTAAGGGTTAGACAGCTTCCACCCAGATATGAAAACAGTATACCATTTTCGACCTGATCTGACTCTTATAAGGGTAGAGGATACCATGAAGCGTCAGGTACCTACTGGAGCCGTACAATGAGCTGATCACTTTAACTGAGACCTCATACAGAAGATACAAGAAGTAAGTAACAAGAAAGGGTCATAAATAAACTGCACGAAAACCGAATGCACGGTCATCGATAAAATATAATAAAAATTTATAAAATAAAAAAAACTTTTCTGTAAAAAAATATATTCATGTAAAATGCCCTGCGTTATTATGCTGATTAAGCTTTATACTTACTCATATAAAATCAAAAAACATTTCATTCGGCCCTCCTTTGTTTAAGTAAAACACCTAGTAAAAATGTTATGTTAATGTTGTTATAGTTGTAGGTATTGTACACAAAAACTATTTTTGTAAAACTGGCTTTATTTTTGAGCTTACGAGCGAATGTATGAATAAAATATCATAAAACCTCTATAAATTTATAGGGTGTGCGCTGCACATCTAGCACATTATGAGTATACCCCTTGAAAGTCTTTCATGGACCCCTGGTTGGGAACCAAGGCCTTAAACAATACTATGCTGGCTATATCCCCAGCCAGTGTTAAGTTGATAAGTTAGTCTATTCTTAACAGGCTACAAAAATATATAACAATTTATAAAAATGGCAGCCCAAAAGGCCAAATACTGATCGGGGATACTAGAATCAAGCAGGTACAAAATTTAAATACCTGGGAAGCGTTATAACAGAAGACGGAAAGCGACACAGAGATTCGAAAGCGAATTGGCATGGCGAAGGAAGCATTCCAGAAGTTGAGTAAGGTATTAAGAAACAGGACAATTTCGCTAGAAACTAGGAAGAGGGTACTGGATTGCTACGTGCTGTCTGTCAATCAATATGGCAGTGAATGCTGGACAATATCATCAAAGATGAAGGAAAAACTTGAAGCAACAGAAATGTGGTTCTACAGAAGGATGCTGCAAATATCATGGATCGAACATGTGAGCTATGATGAGGTCTTGGAAATGATGGAAACAAAAAGGAAATTAATACTAAGCATCAGGAAGAGACAGATGATGTTCCTGGGACACGCAATGAGGAAGGAAGGCTTGGAGAATCTGATACTAACAGACTAGATAGAGAGGAAAAGAGACAGGGGAAAGCAACGGATAACATAGGACCTAATCAGGTGGATGACGGAACGAGGATTGCATGGTGTAACAGGAAAAGGAACATGAATAGTTGAAGGACGTGTAATTATTTGAGCATTCAGTTAAGTGCCATACGTGATACACGCTTTGGTCGATAATCTCGAACAGACATGACTGACCGGGCAGAAGACTATCCCGCAGTAGGTTGTCATTACTTTCCACGATAGACTGGTTGCAAACCGAGGCTATAGAACCCAAACTGTCCTGTTATTTAACCCATAGTTGGGGGAATAGATGAATTATTACCTTTCTCAAGGATATTTGCGCGTAAGTGAATGCGACGAATTCAAATGGAATTCGAACTCGGCTCTTCCATTTCTCGTTCCGGGCCTATATCCACCGCACAAATACGGACATAGGACCTTGAAGAAATTCTCGCTGTTCTTCAACAGATAGCGTTCCTAGAACTGCTTACGTGTAGTTCAGATGGTAACACAGCTATAAAAAAATATTATAAGTAAGTTTTCAATTCAGTGTCTGTCATTTCACCGAAGTGTAAACAACTTTGTTTTACATAGCGTTAAACATGTCGAATTTCGTGCCAAATAAAGTGTATTTGCAGGACATTTGGATGTGCGTTGTGGTACAGAGGATATCGGCTCGGAACGAGAAACCGGGGAGCCGAGTTCGAATTCCAGCTGAATCCATTGTATTCACTTATGCGCAAATACCCTTGGGAAAGATATTAATCCGTCTCTTCCTTCCAGTTATGGGTTAAATAATAGGACAGATTGGGTTCTATAGCCTTGGTCGGCAACCAGTCTACCGCAGAAAGCAATGGCAACCTACTGCGGGATAATCTTCTGCCCAGTCAGTCATGTCTCTTTCGAGACATGATCGCCCAAGCGTGTATAACGTATGGCACCTAAACTGACTGCAGGACATTTTACTGCACTACTTTATTCAAAAGAGATTTTTGGCACACAAAATTCTAGTTGAGACTTACAGCGACCATGGCTCGGTCAGAAACAATATGCAGTGATTGGTATACAAGCTTCAAAAGAATCATTTTGATGTTGAAGATAAAGAACGCTGTGGTGCACCGAAAAAGTTTGAAGACAGAGAACTGGAAGTATTACTTCCTGAAGACTCATGTCAAACCTGCAAAATCAATAGTAGTTGATCACACAACAGTTTAGGAACGTTTGAAATCATTAGGAATAATATAAAAGTGAGGACATTGGGTGCCGTACGAGTCGAAGCCGAGAAACCGGCGATGAAAAGGGGATACACTACGATAGCCCTAAGCGTAGAAGATCCTGGCCATGAATCAACCTCGGCGGCAAAGCTGAATATCTATGGTTCAAAGCTTCTGTACTGCATTTTATGGGATCAGCTGAGTTTATTTTATTAAGAACTGCACAAACCGACCTAAACCATCACAGAAGATCCCTATTGATTACAACTGATACGTTTGAGCCGAGAATTGAAGAAAAATGGCTGCGATATGAACAAAATAATTTTACAATATGACAATGCTAAAAAACCTACTTAAAACGATTAAATATAAAGTTTTACTACTTTCGCCATATCCACGAGACATTTCCCGGTCAAATTATCACTGCCAATGTGAATACCAGGGTCATAATGGTCAACGACTGGCCAGAGTATCTCGAGATCGTGTTATTCTGACACTGATGGATAGACTTGGTTTGGGTTTTGGATATAAGTCTAAAACGGCTCAAGTTCAACAGAGAAGCGCAATAATCCTGAATCTTCGGTACGCCTCCCACACCCAAGTTGAGCGACTGGCTTAAGATCACCCTGTAGACTCTGAACTAACGTGCAATATGCCTTTTCTGCAAAACCCAAGCTGCCACCACTGTCTCCTAATAAAAGGAATGATAAAAAGAAATGGTCCTTTTCGTTGATATTATTTTAGTAGCGTGGAGACTCAGATACAGAAAATAAAAATTATGTGCACTCAATTTTCACCAAAAATGTCACGTAACTGCACATCATTTCTTAAGATCTTAGGAATAACACTCGAGACAGTTCTTAAGCTCTGAATTGGTGAATTACGCAATCGAAGACAAAACGCTGTTCAACAAGAATCAGTCCATTCTAACAAAGCCCGCGTAGTAAAAGAATAGATATTAGACAACACCAAATAAGTAACCCCTAATCTTAACAGATATATATGCCATTAACTACAGCGCCTGCAGCGTTGTTGATATCTATATCCTCTCAATATTATAGCTTCAATGAAGACCATCATTGTGTATGTAATATCCGAAATGAAGAAGGACCATTTATTGCATGAACGTCAATGATCTCGGTGGCATACTGAAGAATTTAACGCAGTTGGAAACTGATTTATTGAATACATTTATCACAAAAGGTCACCGAGAACATGTGCGCAAATTTTTATTAAAATAGAATTGCGAGATTAGTGTTTTTTGTTTTGTTTTTTTTTTGCTTTGTTTTTTGTTTTTTTGTATTTATTTAATTCATCAAATGTCAGGCCATAGAGCTATTAAAACGCAAGGCTTAATGTGAAGGAAATAATCCAAGGAAACTTTATTGAGGGGAACAGGACAATAAAAGAACAGTCTTTTACTGAGATGAAAGATGGCGACTGAAGTGACATTTACATTTCAGAAGATCGTAGTCAACAGGAAGGCAAGAAACCGAAAGAGACTTCCACAAGTGAGAACTCTGACAGAAGAGACTGTTAAGACAAAACAAAAAACTTGCTTAATTTTATCCACAATGATAAAAGTGTTAAAAGTGTAAAAGTTGAGAGTAGCAAAACACGAACAAAATATACACACAATTTTTTTTATTTGGTTTAAATGATTCTTTAGGTAATTTATTCTTAAAATTTTCAAGGGCTTGCGTTCAAGCATAAAACAGACTGTTTTGTTTTACCTCAGAGTTCACTTATATAGAGAGATAAAAATTAGGGTTATGGTATTTTGATCTTTTGTGCATTTTTATCCTAATGGTGCAGTGGATATCGACTCAGAACGACAAATCAGGGAGCCGAGTTCGAATGCCAGTTGAACACCTTGCATTCACTTACGCACAAAAAAACTTAGGAAAGGTATTAATCCAACTCTTCCCTCCAGTTATCGGCTAAATAATAGGACAGATTGGTTTCTATAGACTTGGCTGGCAACCAGTCTACCGCAGAAAGCAATGTCAACCTACTGCGAGATAATCTTCTGCCTATTCAGTCAAGTCTCAAGAGACATGATCGCCCAAAGCGTGAATCACTAATGGCACTTAACTGACTGATCCTTTGCGTAAATTGTTGCTTTTTGATATTTACATTGTCCTCATCTTTATTGATATATTCACGGTGTCTCGGCAGTTGTACTTTCCGGCCTTCTTCATGTGGTGTTAATTTTAAACCGAACACATATTTTGATCCTTGGGGTATAGCATTCCATGTGTCATGCCACTTCCGGGTGTAATGTAGTTACCTCCTTTTAATTCAATTTTTTTTTCATCATTGCTGTTGTCATGTATTGAACCCACAACTATTTGGGTTAAGTCACTAGATCTAACCAATGCTTTTATTTACATTCATGTGTCCCACTAGATAAAAGCTTTTATTGGATCATTTCCCGCTAACCCTGTAAGTTACTTGTTCTCTACTGCTGTAGCCTGGTATTGAACTCGCAACACTTTGGGTCAAGTCACAGAAACTAACATCTATATCCACTGAGCCTTGTGTCTTTAAGGTTAGAAGGAGATAACTCATGACAACTAAAAAAGGCTCTATTAAAGAAATGAAGATCAGTGATTGTAATAAAGGGTTCGATTCGAAATTCCTAGCACCTGAAGAAGGCAGAAGTATACAACGGCCGAAACATCGTACAAATGGCAACAAAGATGAATAGTCCGAATAATGTAAATAGTGTAAATACTACCTCATCTCAGAAATATAAACAAACAATGAATTTTCAGAATACATTTTATACAACATAACCCCTAGCTGCAGGAGATGGATTCATATTTTTGCCTTGGCTGTTTGCGTGTATGTAAATAAAAGACTGGGATTCGAAATCGTCTCTCTGATTTCTCAGTTCGTTGTTCGGGTGACGTATACATATTGAAATCCACGACATATCACCCCACGTAAGTAGGTTTTTCGATAAGTTTATAACTTATAGATATTAAATAAATGTCAATCTAAAATTTTCATAGGACAATAAACGATTTTATATTAGTAGAGAAACGTCAGATTAGCTTAATCGACAAGTTTATATTAGAGACCAAATACCGATTGTAATGCGTCAGAAGATTAGACCCGTGCGTAACTAATCAATTTACCGATAATGAAATGACATTACATGGAAAAAGAGTGAATAATCGACGAGCAACTTAAACAATCGACGTCATCTTCATTTCCGAGTTTTCTGGATTATTGGATAAGCAATAAGAAGTTTAAATAATGACAGGCGAAAAGAATTTTAATCAATGACACCAAATTAAGAGAGATCTGAATTTCTAATTCAATGCACATATACGTAGGCGTTTCAATAAGCCTGTAACTTTAGTGAAAATTAGGATATCTACTTTTTGATTCTACGTATACGAGTTCCAATGAAAGTCGCACCTAAGTCTATCATTTTGATTTTAATGTCAACTGGACCTACAGTACTGTGCAAAAGTATTAGGACAAGAACTATTTTAACTTTTTATAAGGCATATTGACAGAATATAAACAATTTAATTGAAGTAATTTTATTTGATTTACTCAGCAAAACAATGCTTGATACAAAATAAATTTAATATTTAATATACTAGCCTTTTGCTTTGATCACAGCCTTCATTCTGTCAGGCATTGACATCACAAGCTTCTTCAATGTATCTAATGGTATCTCCTGCCAAGCAGCTTGTATTTGTTCCCAAAGTGCGTCTTGCAAAGTAGCATTAGATTTATCAATTTTTTTATCCAAAATATCCCATAGATGTTCAATGGAGTAGTTTTAAAATAACTTGATAATAGAAAATAGGAAAACTTAAATATAACATCTTTTTAATACATTTCTTTTAGATCTAGTTTTAAATAATCAATATTTACTAACAATTTACTTGGCTTTTCACCCTATATTTGAATTTCAGTGAGGTTTTTAGGAAAATCACCCCTGTCCTAATACATTTGTACACTACCGGTAGTGTGCAAAAGTATTAGGACAGGGGTGATTTTTAACTTCATTGTGATGCCTCATAAAAGATAAAATAGTTCTTGTCGTAATACTTTTGCACAGTACTGTATATCTACCACTTTGATTCTAGTGTCAACCAGCACAATATCGAACCAATTCCCTCAAATGTCAATCAGTTTATCTTCAACCATTCATACTCACAATCTGCTGCATATCCTGATTATAAGAAATAAATCTGTTCTTAAATGTCAAAACAACTGACTTTCCAGCCGCGTTTGAAGAAAAGTATGACAAGCCAAAAGATAAAAATCACTTTCTTATTGGTTTTCTTAAAAATTAGGATATCTACCTTTTTGATTCTAGTGATAACAGAGGAGGGTAAGTTTCACACTGGAATCCGAAGGCGTATTGGCATGGCCAAGGATAAATTCCAGAAGCTGAGTAGAGTATTAAGAGAAAGGAAAATTTCGTTTGAAACAAAGAATAGAGTACTGGATTACTATGTGATATCTGTTCTGTTCAATACAGCAGAGAATGCTGGACAATCTTATAAAAGATGAAGGAAAGATTTGAAACAGCCAAAATGTGGTTCTACAGAAAAATACCGAGAATAACATGAACGGAATATATGAGCAACGACGAGGTTTTGGAGAGGATGGAAAGGCGAAGGAAACTGATACTTATGGTCATGAAAAGACCGATGAAGTTTCTGGGACGTATAATGAGTAACGAAGGCTTAGAGAATCTGATGCTCATGAGACGGATAGAAGGAAAGAGAGATAGCGGAAACCAACGCGTGATATACTTAATGAACTTGAGCAGATGGGTGTCGGAGCAGGATTTGGGAGGGGTAACAACAGAAGGGGTGGTAAGAACTGCAAGGGATAGGGAGATGTGGGAGGCCATGGTTGCCTACGTCTTGAAGACACATGGCACACAAAAGAAGATATGACTTTTAATGAAAGTCAAGCTTACGTCTATGATTTTGATTCTCGTGTCAACCAGACCAATATCTAACAAATTTATTTTAATGCCAACCAAGACTACATCTGCCATTTTCAACTTCAAAATGATAATAATCAACTTCAAAATGGTCTTATTTTCAGGTAAAAAAAAAATGAATCAACTCCAAAATGGAATAATCAACTTCGAAATGTGTCATTCAACTTCAAAATGGATTAATCAACTTCAAAATAGATTAATCAACTTCAAATTGGAAAACAACTTCAAAATGAGAAATAATCAACTTCAAATTGGATTATTCAACTTCAAATCGAGAATTAATATAATAATAATAAATTTAATATTTACTCTTTTATTTTTACTTAAAAGGGATATAAATAGTACAAACGTTCCTAAGAAATTGATTTACAAGTTTACATCATCCAAGTTAATTACAAAGGGAAGTAATTTTTGTAGTTCAGATACGAAGTTAGTGCAAGTCTCGGGGAAAAATTATTAATTGCCTTGGAGATCATCGTTTCTAACGTGCTGAGGCGGAATTTTTTATTAGTTAAAGATCCCTGGCCATCACCTCTTAAAATCCCAACAATTGAATCTGCCATACTTCTATTTACGTCAGCTTTAATGGCTGACCAAACTTTTTTCAATGGGTTTTAACATCGGACTATAGGGGGCAAGTCTGAAAACTTAGTGTTGCCAAAGTTCATCCTCCCCCACTTCTTCTATTGAAGTATGGCAAGGAGCGTTATCAATAACTAAGACAACTCCCCTTTCATAAATTTCATTTGCCTTTCTAAGGCACAATCTGGTCCATTCTTTCGCATCCTCTTTTTTGAAAGAACCTCTTTTAATTTCATGATGAATTAATCGATTATTACTAATACATTCAATAACATGGATGTTATTTGTCCTGGTATAGTGTCAGTGGAACTAATATTAACCAATTGATACTAATGTCAAACGGCCATATTTGATTCTTGTGTTAGCCAGAGCTATTTCTAAACAATTATAATATCAAGCAGAATTATATCTTTTTTTTTCTCTTACAACAACCCGATCAATATCTAAACAATTAATTCTAATGTCAACAGGTCCTATAACTACTATTTTATTCCTAGTGTCAACCAGACTAAAATATTAACAAACGTTTCTAATGTCAACCTGATTAATATCACCCATTTTAATACTAGTGTCAAACTCAGCAATATCTATCTAATTCATTCAATTGTCAAACGAATTTATCTATCATTTTGATTCAAGTGTCGAAAGATCAAAATCAAACAAAATGATTCAAATGTTAACCAGACTTGTCTATCATTTAGATTCTAGTGTCAACCGCACCAATATATAATCAATTGACTCTAATATCAACTGGACCTATGTCTACCACTTTAATTCTAGTTTAAACTGGATCAATATATAATACAATTGTTTCTAATGTAAACCGAATTTATGTCTACCATTTTGATTCTAGGATCAATCGGAAAAATATGTAACCAATTCCCTCAATTATCAATCTGACATTTATCTTCCATTTCGATTCTAAATTCAACGCAGTGTCTAACCAATTGATTCTAATATCAAACGATCTAATCTATAGCATTTTGATTATAGTATTAACCAGAACAATATCTAACCAAATGATTATAATGTCTACAGGGTCTATGTCTATCATTTTAATTCTAGCATCAAAATGACCATTATTTATATAATTGATTCAAATATCAACCGGACATATGTCTATCATTTTAATTCTAGCATCAAAATGACCATTATTTAAATAATTGATTCAAATATCAACCGGACATATGTCTATCATTTTAATTCTAGCATCAAAATGACCATTATTTAAATAATTGATTCAAATATCAACCGGACATATGTCTATCATTTTAATTCTAGCATCAAAATGACCATTATTTAAATAATTGATTCAAATATCAACCGGACATATGTCTATCATTTTAATTCTAGCATCAAAATGACCATTATTTAAATAATTGATTCAAATATCAACCGGACATATGTCTATCATTTTAATTCTAGCATCAAAATAACCATTATTTAAATAATTGATTCAAATATCAACCGGACATATGTCTATCATTTTAATTCTAGCATCAAAATGACCATTATTTAAATAATTGATTCAAATATCAACCGGACATATGTCTATCATTTTAATTCTAGCATCAAAATGACCATTATTTAAATAATTGATTCAAATATCAACCGGACACATGTCTATCATTTTAATTCTAGTGTCAACTCAACCAATATCTGACCAATTAATTTCAATCTTAATCAGATTTCGTTATACCATTTTGATTCAAGTGTTAACCGGAAATATCTAAAATGAAAGTAGGAAATATATGTACTATTTTCATTATAATGTTTACCGGACTATATATAAAGCCCACCGTGACAATATATAATCAGTTCCGTCTATTCCGGAACTGTGTCTTCTAGCATCAATAAATGATCAGTTGTTTCTAATGTCAACCGGACCTGTATCTAGGATTTGATTATAGTGTCAACCAGACCAGTATCTAACCAAATTATTCTAATGTCAAGAAGATGTCTACCATTTTTATTCTAGCATAAACCCGACCAATAACTAACAAATTCTGTCTGTTGTCAACCGGACCTCCGTTTAAAATTTTGAATTAATATAAACTTCACCAATATCTAAGAGGTTTGTTCTAAAATCAACAGGACTAATACTTCTCAATTGCTTATAATATCAACCCGAACTATGTCTACCATTGTCTACCGGGCCAATATCTTATCAACTTGTTCTAATGTCCTCATTACTTATATATACCATAGTGATTCTCGTATCAACTGGAACATTATCTAAGAAATTAATTTTAAATAAACTATAGTGAAACACACCTATTCCTCAGATAATAACTCTCCCTCCTATATTAATAAGAGTTAACAGGAAGTTAACTCGAGAAGTTCTTGGAAAGTTCATAGGAGTTCTGAGAAGTTTTTTAGAGTTCTTTAGAGTTTTGTTGGAGTTCAGTAGAACTACTAGGCAGTTGATATGCCAAATGCTAAGGAGTCAGCTTTCAGTGAAAGATTACCAAGTTCCTCACATTTAGGGTGTGTTAAGTCGATTAGCAACCAACATAGCACGATTATAACCTTCAGTGCGAAAACTACTCCCCAAACCGAACCTTTGTCTACCATTTGATTCTAGTCGTAACCAGATCAGCATCTAACCATTTTATTCAAATATAAACCGAACCTATATGCACCATATTTATAATAATATTTAGCGGACCACTATCTCATTAACTGATTCTAACATCAACCGGACTTATATCTACTATTTGATTCCAGTGTCAAGCATACCAATATTTATCAACATGCTTCAAATGTCAACTTGTATTATCTATGTCTACCATTTTGATTATAATGTCAACCGGTCTAATATCTCGCCAGTTGATTATAATATCAACCAGACCTAAATCTACTAGTTTGTTACAAGTGTCAACCGAACTAATATCTTGCAATTTGATTCTATTTTTAACTGGACCTCTGTCTACTGTTTTGATTCTCGTGTCAACCAGATCAATATCTAACTAATTACTTTTTATGTCAACCAAATCTACCTCTATCTTTTCGATTCCATTCGAGTTCCAACCGGACCAATATCTGACCATTTGCTTCCGATGTTAACTGAACATATATCTACCATTTTGATGTTAGTGTCAACTAATCAAATATATATACAAATGATTCTAATATTAACTGGACCTCTATTTACCATTATATCAATCGAGCCTCTGTCTAACATAGTGTTTTTTTTTAATCATTTCACCCCGAGCAAGGCAGAAACGCCACTGATTTGCAGGGGGTTACATAAATGTAAAAAGATTAATTAGAAAAGAGTGAGGAGTACAAGCTAGTTAGAAAGGAACAATAGAAAGCTGAGAAAGCAGGTGCAATGACAGATACATGGGCGGAGAGAACGTGAAGATTATACAGGGGAGGGGAGAGAGCTAGAGTCCAGTGGTTAGTAGGTGAGTATTAACTTTGCTTTTAAATTTCTGGGGGTCGTAGCCGTCAGGAAAGCAAGAATACGGGAGTGAGTTCCACAGGCAGGAAGTGCGAGAGAGGAAGCTGCAGGAGTAGAATTGTCGTCTTCATTTGGTTAACCTGACTGTGAATGGGTGGGACCCAGTTGCCAGTCTGGTTGCACGGGTAAACACCTGTGGAGGAGGCATCAGTGACTTAAGCTCATCCGAGCAGAAGCCATGAAAGTATTTATAGAAGAGACAAAGGGAGGAAAGTGACGATGGGAAAGTGGCTGCAGTCGAGTGGCCCGATCAGTACCTATCACATTACAGACTCTCCTTTGGAGCTTGTCAAGAACACTGAGGAGAACGGCAGGGGCGCCTGACCATAAATGGCAGCAGTACTCCATGCACGGACGGATGGTTGACTTGTATATATGCAGGATGGATTCAGGTGGAAAAAAACATCCTGGATCGACATAGTGACCCAATCTTCTTAGCAGTAGATTTTGCTATGGATTCAATATAGTGGTTCCATTTGAGGTCTGAGGACAGGGTAAGTCCGAGGAGGCGTAGTGTATTACTCTCCGGGAGAATCATCTGGTCCATGCTTATGGGAGGCAGAAGAGGTTGCCTGTAATGGTTGACAGACAACAGCTTGGTCTTAAATATCTAACCAATTGATTATATTGTCAGCCTTACCTTTGTCTACCATTATGATTATAGTTTTAACCTGACAATTATCCAACCACTTAATTCTAATATCAACCGAATCTATCACCAACATTTTGTCAACATGTTCCTTATCTAACCAATTAATCCAAATGTAAATCAGGCCTCTGTCTATTTTTTCTTTATTGGAAACTGGACCTGTATTTATTTGTGTAGCTATTATTTTTCATACAGATTTTCTTTTTGATCCTACTGCAAAACAGATGTACTTATTTAATTTTAGTTTGGAGCAACCGAAATGTAGTTCTACAGAAGGATGCTGCAGATACCATGGACTGAACATGTGAGCAGCAATAAAGTTTTAGAGAAAAGGGAAACAGAAAGGAAAGATGAAGAATAGACTTGAAGTATCAGAAATGTAGTTCTACAGAAGGATGCTGCGGATACCATGGACTGAACATGTGAGCAACAATAAAGTTTTAGAGAAAAGGGAAACAGAAAGGAAAGATGAAGAAGAAACTTGAAGCATCAGAAATGTAGTACTACAGAAGGATGCTGAGGATACCATGGACTGAACATGTGAGCAACAATAAAGCTTTCGAGAAAAGGGAAACAGAAAGGAAAGATGAAGAATAGACTTGAAGCATCAGAAATATAGTTCTACAGAAGGATGCTGAGGATACCATGTACTGAACATGTGAGCAACAATAAAGTTTTAGAGAAAAGGGAAACAGAAAGGAAAGATGAAGAAGAAACTTGAAGTATCAGAAATGTAGTTCTACAGAAGGATGCTGAGGATACCATGGACTGAACATGTGAGCAACAATAAAGCTTTAGAGAAAAGGGAAACAGAAAGGAAAGATGAAGAAGAAACTTGAAGCATCAGAAATGTAGTACTACAGAAGGATGCTGAGGATACCATGGACTGAACATGTGAGCAACAATAAAGTTTTAGAGAAAAGGGAAACAGAAAGCAAAGATGAAGAAGAGACTTGAAGCATCAGAAATGTAGTTCTACAGAAGGATGCTGAGGATACCATGGACTGAACACGTGAGCAACAATAAAGTTTTAGAGAAAAGGGAAACAGAAAGGAAAGATGAAGAAGAGACTTGAAGCATCAGAAATGTAGTTTTACAGAAGGATGCTGAGGATACCATGGATTGAACATGTGAGCAACAATGTGGTTTTGGAGAGGATGAAAACGAAAAGCAAACCGATACTTAACATCAGGAACAGACAGCTGAAGTTCCTGTGATATTTAATGAGGTAGAAGGGCTTGGAGAACCGGATACTCACAGGTCAGATAGAAAGAAAGAGAGATGGGGGAAAGCAACATGTAACATACTTAATGGGCTTGAGCAAATGGATAGCCGAGCGGGGTTTGCGAGGAGTCACAGGAGAAAGCGTGTTAAAAGCTGCTAGTGATGCGGAGATGTGGAAGGCCATTATCGCCTACGTTCCGAAGATAGTCGGCACATAGAAAACAAAGATAATATTGTTCTATGTTTGCCATTTTGAATAAGTTGTAAATGGGATCAATGTATATCCTTTTCATTTTGATGTAAACTGTTTCTTTGTTTACTTTTATTTTTCTAACGTAAACTTCTTATTTACTGATCTTCTTCTTCCTCTATGTGTTATATATCGCCGTACGACGACAAACAACGAGAACACGCATATATAAAAATATAAGGTTATATCTTTATTCCTGACGACGAACCCGTGTGGAACAGAGAATGGAAGAGTGAGAGCGCACATAGAATGGGTCGATGGGAGTGTAGTCTTGCCTGTGGTGTCTCTCTGCTTCCACTGGCCGTTCTCGCTGGCGAATCCGTGTGTCGAGGTTTTTTTATAGTCTTCTAGAACCGGGACTTTTCCTTCCGGTTTTGCCTCGCCCACGCAACGCCCACGTAATTCCAAGAGACACCTGTTCTGTTTGCCTCCGTAGTCATTTCCGCCGCTGTCGGAAATAAGGTCAAACGAGCCCGACTCATAACCCTGCGACATCCGCTCCAGGCCCCGACAGGATGTATTTCTCAAACACCTGTCTTGTCGTTCGCCGACCCCTTCACCGACGGGAAACAACATCGATTGCATCAACCTTCCTCGGGTGGGGCCAGATTGCTATATTACATATGTTCCCTGTCTTTTCAGGACGTAGGTGATCATGGCTTTCCACATCTCCCTATCTCTGGTGACTCAGAGCAAGCTTTCTCCAGTTACACCACGCAAACCTCCTGATCAGGTCATTCAAATATGTTATCCGCTGCTTTCCCTTGTTTCTTTTTTCCTCTATCTGGCCTGTTAGTATCAGGTTTTCCAAGCCCTCTTTCCTCATTGCATGTCCCAGGAACTTTGGCTGTCTCGTCCTGATGCTCAGTATTAATTTTCTTTTTGTTTCTATCCTTTCCAAAACCTCATCATTGCTCACGTGCTCAATCCATGATATCTGCAGCATCCTTCTGTAGAACTACATTTCAGTTGCTTCAAGTTTTTCCTTCATCTTTAATGATATTGTCCAGCATTCACTGCCATATTGAAGAACTGACATCATATAGCAATCCAGTAGTCTTTTCTTCATTTCTAAATACTTTACTCAACTTCTGGAATGCTTCCTTCGCCATGCCAATTCGCCTTCGGGTTTCTGTGTTGCACTTTCTGTTTTCTGTTAGAACACTATCCAGGTATTTAAATTTTTGTACCTGCTTGATTTTAGTATCCTCCAACTGTATTTGGCATTTTGGGCTGATTTTTTACTGATGACCATGCATGTTATTGTTTATCTTTCGTCCTTTCTTGTCACTCCCTTCAGCTAATTTGTGTAGGAGGTCTTGTAGTTTCCTTTCTGCGTCTGCAATCACCACTGTATCATTTGCGTACCTTATGTTGTTTAAATTGTGGCCCCCGATGACGAATCCAGGCTTAACTCCTAGGGTCCTCAGAATAGTCTCGCTGTACAAACGTAAATCGCAATTAAGTAAAAACTTGACTTACGAGGTGAGCCATTATTCTGTTAAAAATAACATGAGCAACTCTTTCTCCTGTCACAAAGGGAAATGATATACTCCGATAATTGCCACATAATTCTTTATCCCCACTTTTTGCTCAAGTACAACCCAAAATGCCAAATACAGGTGGGGGATAACAGAATCAAACAAGTCCAAGAATTTAAGTACCTAGGAAGTGTTCTAACAGGAGATGGAAAGTGCGACACGGAGATCCGAAGGCGAATTGGCATGGCAAAGGACGCGTTCCAGAAGATGAGCAAAATACTAACACACAGGAAGATCTCAATAGAAACGAAGAAAAGAGTGCTAGACTGCTACGTGATGTCAGTTCTTCAGTACGGCTGTGAATGCTGGACAATATCATCGAAAATGAGGACAAAACTGGAAGCGGCCGAAATGTGGTTCTACAGAAGGATGCTACGTATATCGTGGACTGAGCATACAAGCAACGACGAAGTGTTAGAAAGAATGGCAACAAAAAGGAAATTGATGCTGAGCATCAGGAAGAGACAACTGAAGTTCCTGGGACACGCAATGAGGAAGGAGAGCCTGGAGGACCTGATACTGACTGGACAGATAGAAGGAAGGAGAGACAGAGGAAGGCAGCGGATAACATATCTGCAGAGTCTGATCAGGTGAATGACGGAACGGGGGTTGCCAGGAGCAACAGGAGCAAACATACTAAGAGCCACAAGGGATAGAGAGACGTGGAGATCCATGATCGCCTACGTCCTGAAGGGACAGGGCACATAGAAGAAGAAGAAGGTAGATAACAGAGACATCTTTAAATACCCGAGGAACCTGGACATGTTTCTCAATCATACCAAAAAAATATTAAAGTCGAATACGTTGCTCCAAGCGTGTAAACTTTGGCTGATATTGCGTCATGGCCAGAGGATTTACCTGATATCGTTGGCCTTAAAGTTGTTTTCTTTTCCGCGTGTCGCATCAAAGTCTACTTCAGTAACATCCGGTATTAAAGGAAGTGAATTCATGACATTTCGCTCCGGATTACATGGAGAATTTAAAACAGTTTTAAAGTGATCTTGCCAGCGCTTAAAGATGCCAACTCTATCAACTAACTAGCAGTATAGCCCGGCATTGCTCGGGTGTAATGAAAGGCTTTAAAACTAATCCATGGTCCTGGAGCTCAGACTCAGCCTAAAGAATATTTGTGTGAAGTTTGGTGAGAATCGGATAAAAATTGTGGATTTGTATAAAGAACATACAGGCAGATAAACAGACACACACACAAACATCTTGCCTTTTATATATATATATATATATATATATTATCGATTTATTTTCTGCACTACTGGAAGAACTGCAACCTTGAAACTTCTGAATATCGTTTCTTATGTCTTTGTCTAGGAGTGTATCAAATTTGATTAAAATCGAACCTCTCCTTCTATAACCCGATTTCTTTCGATCATCGATTTTCGATATTTATCGGGGGTACCGCGACGCAAAACCTAGCTAAGAACACTCGCAGACGCCTATAGTACAACTGTGTAAATTTTCAAGAAAATCGGTTCAGCCGTTTCGGAGTCTATAGGTAACGGACACACACACACATAGACACATACAAACACATAGACAAAGTTCCATTAATAAATATCAACTAATAAAGTAAATCAGTTCGAAAATTCAGGAATGCAGTGGATAGCCAACAGTGGTATTATTGTTTCACTGTGCCCTGAACGCGCTCAAATGCCCTTAGGTAAGCTTTTTTTTAATTATCCCGCAACAGGTTGCCACTGTCTGTTCTGGTAGACTGGTTTCCAGCCAGGGCTATAGAACCCAGTCTGTCCTGTTATTTAACCTATAACTGAAGGGAAGGGACGGATTAATACCTTTCCAAAGGGTATTAGCGCGTAAATGACTGCTGGGCATTCAACTGGAATTCGAACTCGGCTCCCCGAGAAATAAACTGCACTACAACGCACATCCGCACTTGATGGATATATTTATATATGAATGTATATTTGGGCTGCAGTTTTTAAACATGTTCCTTAAAAACGACTGACAAGGAAGATTTTATTCATTTTTTATTTAATTCTTCCAGTATTCTCAGGAGATAGGGAATGTAAAAATGTTCCATAATTATTGATTTTCCTAGCGCTTTCACCCACTTCACTAGCCATTCTCGAAGATGATATGTTTGCGATGTTGCTATTTCATCCTCCATCACATTTTGACTGTAACATAATTTATTTTGCGTTTTCTAAGCGTTCTTTTAAAGCTATTACGTGACACGCTCGACTGGACATTGCGTGAGTATGTTTTTTTTTAAAAACTTTCAGAATTTAATTTCCAATGTTAATTAATCTAAGAAGAATGACAGAATGTTGTTAAAAATCCTAGGAGAAAATTTATACAAATATAGAGATATAGGACTAAAATCAAAAGACTTTATCACTTGTTTGTATAAAAAAAAAACACTAGTATGAACCCATGTCTTGTAAACTATAATCGACAATGCCTGGAAATATATAAAATAGTAGTAATAATGAACTTCTTAAATAGTGCACATCAAAACTACTTCTCCCTAAGGATACTATTGAGCAAATTAAAACAAATAAAACAAGCATTTGTTTACAACTATTTCCCAACTATATCATAGATAAACAAATAAAATTATTCTTACAAAAATAGATGAGACCAGTATTAAAAATAACACACAAAATCATCAACATATTTTATTGCAACCAAACGCACGATAATTATAAACTAAACGAATTCATCATACAAAAAATTATTAAATACCATATTTCTGCCGTAATTATTCAAAATCAAGTACAATTTATAATATATTATAGAAAATGGAAGACTGCAAAAATTGTTGTTCCTAATCAAAATAACACCATCAAATCTAAACAAGTGATGACTAATATATAGCACGAATTTGAATGCCATGTACAAAAAAAGTGTTTCTAGTTATAAACCAATTATTTATATTGGCCATACTACCAATTCTTTGAATAGAGGACGTACATCCCACCTATCTAACCAAAGTGCAATAAAAACATCTATTGACCTATAATTAACAACTTCCGTTAAGAATACAAAAATACTATTTAAATCACAATATCAAAACCATTTCCATAAAAGAGAGGTACTATATAATAATTTTCTTCTACCATCAACATTACATTATTTCACAGTGTAAATTGAGTTTTGAAAGTTTTTAAAGTAGACAAATGCTCACGTGATGTCCAGTCGCGCATGTCCCTTGAAACCTTTTAAAGAAAGCTCCCTTTCAAAAACACAACATAAATTACGTTACAGTCAAAACAGTAGAATAAAATAACAACATCAGAAGCATGACATCCTCGAGAATGACCAGTAAAATGGTTGAAAGAGCTAGAAAGTTGAATAATTATGGAACATTTTTTCATTCCTTCTCTCCAGCAGAAACGTAACATGTAAGTGCAGAAGAAAAATTAAATAAAAAATTAATAAACTCTTACTTGTCAATAGTTTTTAACGAAACAGATAGATAGATAGATAGATATGAACAGAATGAGATAGATAGATATAAATAGACTGAGATAGATAGATAGATAGATAGATAGATAGATAGATAGATAGATAGATCTATTTATCTATCTGTCTATATATTTGTATGTCTCTCTATATATATATCGTTGTTTATTTCTATCTCTCTTGGTCTGTTTGAATCTATTTATATCAGATTTTTCATATCTATCTATCTATCTGTTTATTTCTTTTTAGATAGCTATTTGTGTATGTTTGTTCATATCTATCTATCTATCTATCTATCTATCTATCTATCTATCTATCTATCTATCTATCTATCGCACTCTGTTGCTATCTATCTAACTCTTTTAATCTCTATCTGTGTTTTTGGGCTTTGTTTTTATTTTTTATTTTTTATCTACTAATCAAAATCGATTTTTCGCAAAGGTTGCCTCCTTTCCGGGTGTCAGATCCATTGGCGAATTCAAACGGTCCGTTCGACGTGAGAAGAAAGATCGTCGGCAGATGCAAATACCAGTCGCCCATGAAACATGCTTTGACCTATGGAAATTGTCAGATGAGAAGTCATGTTTGCCATTTGTTACTGACCAGAACGTTGAACGCTTCAAACTGATTAGCTAGCGCCATAAAGGCGGGACATCGAAAGAAATCACAATTGAAAGGTCACTATTTTAGTTTGCATTTTTTTAATCGATTATTATTTTAAAGTAGAGACTCAGAATGTGTTTTAATATAAAATGGCTGATCGTCAATTTCATACACATGTAAACAGGCACACACATATGTTTATATACAAGGAAAATAGGGAGAGAGATAAAGTGAGAAAAGGGTACGGGTAATCGAAAAACTGTAACATGGAAATAGACTGATATTAAATGTCTCGAAGAGGTACCAAGAAACGAAGAAAGCATAGATAGATAGATAGATAGATAGATAGATAGATAGATAGATAGATAGATAGATATGAACAGACTGAAATAAACAGATATGAAAAGAGTGTGATAGATAGATAGATAGATAGATAGATAGATAGATAGATAGATAGATAGATAGATAGATATGAACAGACTGAGATAAACAGATATGAAAAGAGTGTGATAGATAGATAGATAGATAGATAGATAGATAGATAGATAGATAGATAGATAGATATGAATTGCCTCCGATAGATTGATATGAATAGATTGAGATACACGGATATGAACATAGATAGATATATAGATAGATAGATAGATAGATAGATAGATAGATAGATAGATAGATAGATAGATATGAACAGACTGAAATAAACAGATATGAAAAGAGTGTGATAGATAGATAGATAGATAGATAGATAGATAGATAGATAGATAGATAGATAGATTCTTTTAACGATTATCAACACCTGTTGGATCATTTTATATCGATAAACATCATAATGATTTAATTAAATATTAGTCCTATAAATAAAATCTTAATCTGATTGTTACGATATTTGAATCATAATATTTTCTTTGGTCGTGTCTATACTTGAGTCATAAAGTAAACATTTATTCGATCTATACTTAAATCAGACGGTAAACAATAAACGATTTATACTTTTATAAAAAAACATACTGAACTGGTTGATACTTGAGTCATAACGTAAAAAATGATCTGATCTCTAATTAAACATTACTCGTGTTGAACCTTGAGTCATAATATTAATATCAACAATTGTTTTAATTATTATTATTTGAACACGATCAAAGCTGGAATATTAGAATTGGTCAGTCCCAGTCTATACATGACAGGAATAAACCATTTTTGACAGATTTGAGACAGAAGTTTCTTGAAAGGTATCTGCTACGTTATTTTAGGAGTAAAAGACACTTATTCTTTTCCAGTATGATAAGCAATGATTCATATACTCGAGTTCCACTTGGAGTCTGGTTTGATCTGCTTTATTTTGTTTTACGACATGTCACATTGGGTTTTAGGATGCTCTCTTAAAGGGCAATACAAATAAAGAAAGACTTGTATCTATGTTTTATTGATTATGCGAAGGCATTTGACAAAATACCCCACAAAGAATTGATGGAGATGCTCAGGAGCCTCGACATTTTTGGGAAAGACATCAGAGTAATTAAGAATATCTACTGGCAGCAAACTTCTTGCATACGGACAGATAAGGAGTTTAGCAGATTTACAAAGATAGAAAGGGGCGTAAGACAAGGATGTGTTTTTTCACCGGAGCTGTTCAACTTGTTCAGCGATAATATTTTGAGGACCCTAGATGCTATTCCCGGATTTGTAATCAGAGGCCACAATTTGAACAACATTAGATACGTAGATGATACAGTGCTGATTGCAGACACGAAAAGCAACTACAAGACCTTTTACAGAAGGCAGCAGAAGAGAGTGACAAAAAAGAACCACAAATAAATTGCAAGAAAACCGAATGCATGGTCATCAATAAAAAGAGCAACCCAAAATGTCAAATACAGATGGGGGTTACTAGAATCAAGCAAGTACAAAAATTTAAGTACTTCGGAAGTTTTCTAACAGGAAATGGAAAGTGCGACACGGAGATCCGAAGGCGAATTGTCATATCGAAAGACGCGTTCTAGAAGCTGAGTAAAGTACTAAGACACAAGCAAATTTCACTCGAAACAAAGAAGAGAGTACTAGAATGCTATGTGATGTCAGTTCTTCAATACGGCAGTGGATGTTGGACAATATCATCGAAGATGAAGGATAAACTTGAAGCAGCAGAAATGTGGTTCTACAGAAGGATGTTTGCAGATATTATGGACCGAGCATGTGAGCAACGATGAAGTGTTGGAAAGAATGACAACGAAAAGAAAATTAATAGTGAAGAGATATCTGAAGTTCCTGGACATGCAATGAGGAAGGAGGGCTTGGAGAATCTGATACTGACAGACCAGATAGAAGGAAAAAGAGACAGAGGAAAGCAGTGGATAACATATTTGAAGAGCCTGATTACTGAACGGGGGTTGCGTGGTGTAACAGGAGAAAGCGCCGCTATGAGCCACCAGGGATAGGGAGACAGGGAAATCCATGATCACTTATGTCCTGAAAAGCCAGGGTACATAGAAGAAGAAAATGCCGACAATATTTTATGATAAGTTAGTATGAATAGCATGTGATGATTTTCTAATCGCAACTTAGATGCAGTACAAGGCCCAAAATGGGGCACCTAGCGAGGATCAAACTCAATTGTAATGATTCTTGCGAGACAAGTTTGCCAACTCTTAAACTACGTCGAATTACCCGTGTAAATAGCATATGTTTTCTTTTGAAAAAATCACTTTGTAGATCAGATTTCATTGACGTACGGTCCTGTGCAAAAGTATTAGGACAAGAACTAATTTATCTTTTATGAGACATATTGACAGAAAATAAACAATTTAACTAAATTAATTTTATTTGATTTACTCAAAAATGCTTGACAACAAAAATGCTTGCTACAAAATAAATTTAATATTTAGTAATAATGTAATATAGCAATCTGGCCCCACCCGAGGAAGGTTGATGCAATCGATGGTGTTTCCCGTCGGTGAAGGGGTCGGCGAACGACAAGACAGGTGTTTGAGAAATACATCCTGTCGGGGCCTGGAGCGGATGTCGCAGGGTTATGAGTCGGGCTCGTTTGACCTTATTTCCGACAGCGGCGGAAATGACTACGGAGGCAAACAGAACAGGTGTCTCTTGGAATTACGTGGGCGTTGCGTGGGCGAGGCAAAACCGGAAGGAAAAGTCCCGGTTCTAGAAGACTATAAAAAGACCTCGACACACGGATTCGCCAGCGAGAACGGCCAGTGGAAGCAGAGAGACACCACAGGCAAGACTACACTCCCGTCGACCCATTCTATGTGCGCTCTCACTCTTCCATTCTCTGTTCCACACGGGTTCGTCGTCAGGAATAAAGATATAACCTTATATTTTTATATATGCGTGTTCTCGTTGTTTGTCGTCGTACGGCGATATATAACATACGCAAATTGGTGCCTAGTGACTTGCTGTTTTAAGACAACAACAACAACAAAACAGATAGATGCGAACTTGGTTACCACGGCGACAATTTGAAATTCTACGGAATTAAAACCACCAGATAGAGGAAGAAAAAGAAAAAAGAAGACGAAAATAGAAAGCAACCGGACGACCATAGACGACATCAACGAAAGGTAGGTGACTTTTGATTCGATGTTGTGTGTGTTCTGCTCTTGTTCATAATAAGTTTATAATAAGTCTAATTAAAAAAAAAAAAAAAAAAAATGGAACAGCATACTTTTGCCGATTTTGTTCAAGGTCTGACCCTGGAATTGAGAAATGTGGCTTGTTCGGTGTCGAACACTTTAAGGGGAGAATCTTTTTTGAAGAATATACAACCATTAGCGTGCAAAGAAGATGGTGGTTATAGTGCTTGGATTCGAATCCAGAGGAAGTAGTTAAAGGAAAAGAAAACATTGTACAAACTAAGGAACTACGAGTCACGGGTCCATTTTTTTAGACTAAATTAAGATAGATGAAACCTCCAATCCTCCACAAGTAAATTGCATGCGGATTAACGTTGGAATCAGGGTAATGTTCTTCGTTTTCTATTGAACATTTCTCGGTCAGACTATGAATGATATGTACTGCAGATAATGGCCATTTTTCTGTTTTCAAACATAGTATGTTTGAAATTAAATTAAATTAAATGAAGTTACATGTGTAACAATAAACTCGAGCGGAAACACGCATGGTGTTGGTCAAAGGTCATTTACTCGATGTCAGTTTAGAAACTGGGGCGCGGTTACCGCCTATGATCATATGGTCGTGCATCGAGGCGTCTACGCGTATGGACAGAGTCGAGAAAGGAAACGAACATTGAAAGTTACAGAAACTTAAAAAAAAAAAAAAAAGAACAATGAAACATCGAGCTGGGAGAACATTATGAAAATTCCACAATGGACACGAACATTGTTGGGTTGCCGATGTAGGCTCCCCTATATATATATATTTTTTTGTTTTGTTTGTTTCGGCGTGCACATGTTTTGTACAATTGTCGGGCTTGTGTGGCATGGGGTGTGTGAGGGTGTTGCGCTTAAAATGTTCTTAGGTGAACATTTTGGAAAATGGGAGGGCGAGGAGTGTAATATAGCAATCTGGCTCCACCCGAGGAAGGTTGATGCAATCGATGGTGTTTCCCGTCGGTGAAGGGGTCGGCGAACGACAAGACAGGTGTTTGAGAAATACATCCTGTCGGGGCCTGGAGCGGATGTCGCAGGGTTATGAGTCGGGCTCGTTTGACCTTATTTCCGACAGCGGCGGAAATGACTACGGAGGCAAACAGAACAGGTGTCTCTTGGAATTACGTGGGCGTTGCGTGGGCGAGGCAAAACCGGAAGGAAAAGTCCCGGTTCTAGAAGACTATAAAAAGACCTCGACACACGGATTCGCCAGCGAGAACGGCCAGTGGAAGCAGAGAGACACCACAGGCAAGACTACACTCCCGTCGACCCATTCTATGTGCGCTCTCACTCTTCCATTCTCTGTTCCACACGGGTTCGTCGTCAGGAATAAAGATATAACCTTATATTTTTATATATGCGTGTTCTCGTTGTTTGTCGTCGTACGGCGATATATAACAATAAGCCTTTTGCTTTGATCGCAGCCTTCATTCTCTCAGGCACTGACATCACATGCTTCTTCAATGTATCTAATGGCATCTATTAAGCAGCTTGTATTTGTTCCCAAAGTGTGTCTTGCGAAATAACATTAGATTTATCAAGTTTTTTTATCCAAAATATCCCATAGATGTTCAATAGGATTGAGACCAGGGGTTTGTGGGGGGTGATTCAAATTTCGAAGCTTTCCCCCCGTTCCTTTTTAGTTAAATAATTCTTACAATTCTTTCACCCTTTATTTGAATTTCAGTGAGATTTTTAGAAAAAAAAATCTCACCCCTGTCCCAAAAACCTTTGCGCACTACCAATAGTGTGCAAAAGTTTTAGGACAGGGGTGATTTTAAACTTTATTTTGATACCTCATAAAAGATAAAATAGTTTTTGTTTTAATACTTTTGCACAGTACTGTATTTTTAGAGAAATTTGTTGACAGTCAAATGTATTGCAGTTATTTTTTTAAGTATTGCTTGAAATATTTATTTTGCTATAAAAATATATTGCTAGGATTTTTATGATCAAAATTTATTTTTATAGAGTTTGTATTTATTTCTGAGATGAGTAATTTTCAATAATCCTGAAATTATTTCGAATTTTTGTTCTCATTTTGGTTGATATAGGTGTTACAATAGACACAACGTTTCGACTAAGTACCCTCTGGTTATAATCAGGTGTTCATAGATTGGCTGATGTCCGTTATCTCATTGACTATTGCAAAATTTCCTGTGAAAACAATTATTGTTCTTTCATACTGTAATTTGTATCGAATTCATGAAAACTAGATGATACTAACACATGTATAACCAACTACTATATCCACTACGCCACCGTCTTGAAGGATATTGGGGGGGGTACATTTTTGGAGCCACTTATATTCAGTGTCAGGTGAATTTTGACAACTGGATTATGTTGGTGGGTTCGGGCCACTTGTCATAATTTGTATTTATTTCTGAGATGAGTAATTTTCAATAATCTTGAGATTATTTCGAAATTTTGTTCTCATCTTGGTTGATATAGGTGTTATAATAAACACAAATTTTCGACCAAGTAACTTCTAGTCAACATCAGGTGTCTATTATAACCCCTATATCAACGAAGATGAGAACAAAAATTTGAATAAGACTTTTATAGAGGTTTGACTGCAGTTTGAGGTTTAAATATTTTGCCATAGCTGGGATCCTAACAGGTGTTACCTCCCCGGGTCGAGATGAATCTGTGAACAACAGCAATTAAAAAGTGATTTCTTGATCCTCAAAACTTCCTGATCAGAGGCTTTCCTGCCGGATGTAATTCATCGTCATACCGAGAACGATTAGAGCCTGAAGTGAATTTGTGTCCTCACAGATGTCCAACTCAAGAAATTGACAAAAAGTTTGCAAATATTAATTAATTTTTGATTAAATCTAAAGTAGTATTGTCGAGATTGTTCTGGAAATTTTCATTATGAATATCATCAAATAAAGGAGAAAATAGTTGGAATCCCGCCATACAGAAGAGGTAGTCTCAGTATGAGGAGATAATTGAAAATTCATTGTTTAAAATCTTTAAATTAATGATTCGGTACAAGAGTAAGTCTTTCGGACGGGAGTGTAATGCAAATTTTTAAAATATCTCGAAATATGAATTTTTTTTTTTTAATCATATCACCCCAAGCAAGGCGGTAACACCACTGATGTGCAAGGGGCTACGTAAGAGTGAAAAGATTAGAAGAGAGAAAGCCGGAAACCACATCCTAAACAGGGAACAAGGGATGAGCCTCTACACCTGTTTAATAGATGGGTGGAATGTGAACCGGGCGATAGTTTAGTCTATCTACTCCAATTGAAAAAAAGGAGTGAAAAGATTGGAAAAGAGAAAGCCGGAAACCACATCCTAAACAGGGAACAAAGGATGAGCCTCTACACCTGTTCAATAGACGTAGGTGGAGTGTGAACCGGGCGATAGTTTATTCTATCTACTCCAATTGAAAAAAAAGGAGTGAAAAGATTGGAAGAGAGAAAGCCAGAAACCACATCCTAAACAGGGAACAAGGGATGAGTGTAACACCCCAACGGTCCGTCCTAACAATTTATCCGGCGGCCGTTCTCCACGCTGTGATGTTTGCCGGGAGTTTGTTGAAAATGTTGGAGCCTCAAGCTGGGGGTACAAGATTAAACTTAATAAGGAACGAACTTCCACAACTTGGATGAGTTGAAAGGATGCTTTTATTTCGCTTAGAGTTAGCCTTTTCGGTTGGGGCAGGCGAATGTGACACACAGCTCTAACTCTAATTAATGGAGATCAACAAATCCGAGCTGACCGAAACAAGATGAACGGAGATTCTACTTCAAGCACACGCCCGACGGAACTAACTTGAAACTCACTAACTAACTTCTATTTATTTAAAATGAACCCGGAAATCCGGAAATCCGGAAATGCTTTAGACCACCGGTGATAAACATTGGCGACTGTAAGTCTGAAATTCCAGTTATCTTTTTTTTTATCTTAATAAAGCTTCCGCCGGAAAATTCTTAATGTGTGGTCAAGATACAGTAAAAGACAGCCTTTGACCGGGTCATTCGAAAACGCACCTCCTGAACTTTTATCTCCTGAACTTATCTCTTTATCATATTAAACCACTGAGTCAAATATTTAGCGGAAGCGCGGTAGGATTTAAAACAGTAATCGGATACCCTTGTCTCTTCCACAATTTTCCTCATAAAAGAAAAAGCGTTTATTTATTTTTTACTCTTCTTTTTCACTTTTGTTAAATATGTTTTTAAACTATTTTGTATTCTTAACCATTTTCTATTTTAATCTATTATAATAAAATACATATATGCCTAGTTATCGTGTCACATGAGCCTCTACACCTGTTCAATAAACGTGGGTGGAGTGTGAACCGGGCGATAGTTTAGTCTATCTACTCCAATTGAAAAAAAAAGAAGTGAAAAGATTGGAAAAGAGAAAGCCGGAAACCACATCCTAAACAGGGAACAAGGGATGAGCCTCTACATCTGTTCAATAGACGTGGGTGGAGTGTGAACCGGGCAATAGTTTAGTCTATCTACTCCAATGTCAGTTTGATATTTCTTTGTCTGTATTTGAGACAACGCCCAGAAATTCAGCTAATAGTCGGTCAGAAAAATGCTAGTTTTCGTTCATAATACGTATGGTTCAGTTTATATAAGTTGTAGTAAGTGGATCGAAGACTCCATTTTCTTTTGCTGCTACCCTGAGGTAACAGTGAGAGTGACTTCTATTGGATACAAATCCTATATCATTTGACAATTAACTCAAACGAAAAAAGTAAAATCACACACACGCAAAAATGGATAAAAAAGATTAAAATAATTTTAGAAAAACCCAGACCAAGGCAATATTCACAAGTCAGTGTGAAAGTTAAGATCATAGATTCTGATTGGATAAGGAATAGAAAATTGATCTATGACCCAGGCCAATTTTTTTCACACCTAGAAATTGGGTATGCTGTTCAGAGTCGATCACATGACTAAAATACATTACTTATTCACGTACTTGACCGGTCAAGTTAGTCCAACATGGGAGCGAATGTGAAGGACCTCGACAAAATGTAAGGAATAAATTTCAAGAAGCCGACCTGGACATAAGGGCGTGTCACACTTTCATTTTTCCACTCTTTCCAATTTTCCTTTCTTCGTCTTCACCCACACGCCATCAAAGTAAACAAGATACTTCAACTGATTTCGATAAGTACAATCGCCTTTATTGCCTGACTTTCAATTTCACTTTTCTCCGGCCATAAATAGGAAAATCTTTTTAATCTTTTTACAGACACACATTCTGCTACTATCAACCATGAACTTACATTTCTCTTTGAACAATTAGCTACATGCATTTTCTCTATGAACATTTTATTTTTCTTCATACAATTTTGATATTCATTTAAAAAAAATTACTTTAATGTACAAACAAAATATTTTATCCTTCCACATTTCAACATTCAACCTTCAACTTTCTGATATTTTAAATTGTAGAGACTTCGGTCGTGTTTGGCACAAGGCCAATTTGACAAGCATCACCGAGGCCCCTACAATCTTTTGATTTTTTTTTCATTTACCCTCGACTCTTCTTTTTTTTTTGCTGAGTAGCTAAGCAAAGAGGCGTCGAGTACGATTTTTAAAGTTTTTAGTATCATCCAACTGAGGACTGAAATCACAACCTCCCGCACCATAAGCGAGAAATCTACTATTGTGCAATGGCCCATATATAACGGTATACACACCCTTTATCAGTCACTTGCATATGCTTGATTAAAATCCTAGCTACAAGATTGTACGTTTAAAAAGTATCCCTGGTTAAGTTGCCAGTGTTCAGTCAGTGGTTTTCATCTGGACGTGTTGAGTTGTCTATTCCCGTAACAAATTACCTATAAACAGGAAAATGTCTTTAGAAGCAACTAAAACAGTTCTCAACTCTTATGTTATACCAATTCTCTTGTATGGCAGTAAATGTAGAACCTTCACCCCATAGCGGAAGAGATAACTGAAAGCAGCAGAAACGTGGTTCTACAGAAGGATGCTGAGAATTTCACGATTGGATCCAGTAAAAAACGAGCATGGCTTAAAGAAAATAGTGACAAAAATAACGCGCATACTGAAAAACAGGAAGATACAGTAGAAATTTCTTGGACACAAAATGAGGAAGGGAGGTTTGGAGAAAAAAGCCCTCAAGAGGCATCTAGATAGCAAGAGAAATAGAGGAAAGAGAAAGAGGAATGCACCTGGTTGCCTCCTAGACGACCGAATAGACGCCTTAACGGGAGGTTTGGAGAAAAAAGCCCTCAAGAGGCATCTAGATAGCAAGAGAGATAGAGGAAAGAGAAAGAGGAATGCATCTGGTTGCCTCCTAGACGACCGAATAGACGCCTTAAACGGAGGTTTGGAGAAAAAAGCCCTCAAGAGGCATCTAGATAGCAAGAGAGATAGAGGAAAGAGAAAGAGGAATGCACCTGGTTGCCTCCTAGACGACCGAATAGACGCCTTAACGGGAGGTTTGGAGAAAAAAGCCCTCAAGAGGCATCTAGATAGCAAGAGAGATAGAGGAAAGAGAAAGAGGAATGCACCTGGTTGCCTCCTAGACGACCAAATAGACGCCTTAACGGGGTAAGAAACGTTGCTAAAAAAGCCACTAGGGATAGGAAGCCGTAGAAAACCATAATGGTAAGATATACCTACCTATCAATTTAGAAAATCAAGTCACATTTCTGGAGGTATAAATAATGATACCGATCTGAAAAGGAATGAGATTATAAGAATAGAAAGAGAATTATGACAGCAAGCACAACGAAGAAATGAATTGTGAGCCGAGAAAAAATTGCGAAGAACATCGGGTAGTGTTTCTGCCTAAAACATTAGCGTTATTTTTCCACATCGTCGCTTAATGAACGTGTCAAAAACTAGAAAAATATAAAAGAGAAAATATTTGAAATATCGCCAGAACTAAAGAGATGTCTTGGTTTATAATCTCAGAACAATAATATAATTGGAAAATTTCTACGTTTCATTGATTGAAATCTCTGAAGTTATGGATTGACCTCGAAGTCAAATCAATCATTCAGCTGAAGGCTTCAATGATAAGTTTCAAAACATCACTTAATTCGAAAGTATTTTATAATAATTTAGTTATTTACTATCGTCATCTATCAGATTCTGTCCCAAATAATTTTCGTTATTGTTTATAAATTTTATTCTACGACCACAATAATAAATCAAAATCAGGGGTGATCATAGCCCTTAGAATCTATAACCTCTTATTCCTGCTCAAAGAAGAGAAACACATAGAACGTACATTCATACTCTTCCAATACCTGAATTATTTCCTACATTATGCCAAACACAAGGCGTGCAAAATCCACTAAAGAAAAATACAAAAACAAGAAGTATATTATCAATATAATATATATATATATATATATATATATAGTCATCAGCAGACAGATCTGTTTCGCAGTATCAGAGCTCATCGGTACGGTTAGACTCCGATCGCTTTTAACCTAGGATTGAAACCCAGCCGAATTGGTGTCAGTCGACGATTCTACCTCTGGGCCATGGGCGCTCGGTAGAATAAGGCAGACTTTTTAGCGTGTATATTATCATTATACATGCCCAATAGCCAGAATGCTCTAATTCATTATTGAATGAGCGATGTGTACATGCCAGAGTGTAATATAACGGTCTGGCCCACCCAAGAAAGGCTGATACAAGCCGTGTTGTTTCCGGTCGGTGAATAGTAACGGATGTCACTTTGACCCTATTTCCGGCAGATGCGGAAATAACTCAGAGGCAAACAGACAGGTGAGAATTACGTAGGCGTCGCGTGGGCGTCGCGTGATCAAGGCAAAGCCGGAAGAAACAAGTCCCGGTTTTGGAAGATATATAAAGACCGCGAAAATACCGATTCGCGGGGCAGTCGGAGAGACGCAGAGAGACAGAGGCAGACGAGAGAGCCAAACCAGACCAGAGGAGCAACAGATACGACCCCCCCGTAAGCCCCAGTAGAAGCGCGCTCTCTCACTCTCTGTTCACTAGGCTACACGGTTCATCGTCATCAATAAAAATATAACTCATATTTTTATATATATGCGTGTTTGTTGTTTATTGATATACGTTTTGGTGCTAGTGACTTGCTGTTTTGAGACAACAAAACAGATTGATACGAGGGTTACCACGGCAACGATTGAAAATTCAACGGACTTAAAACTACCGGATAGAAGACGAAAATAGTAAACAACCGGACGACAGCGAGAAAGGAAGAAAAAGAAAAAAGAAGACGAAAATATATAGCAGCCGCGACTATAGACAATCAGCCAAGGTAAGTGACTCATTGATTTGATAGTGTGTGTGTTCTCTGCTCGTGTTTATAATAAGTCCAGTTAGAAAAAAAAATGCATACTTTTGCCATTGAGAAATGTGGATTGTTGGTGTCAAACACATTAAGAAGGGTAGAACGGAGGGGGTGAAAAGACCACATGTAGAGAGTAGCGCATAGGTTTGGGGTTGACGGGGGTGTTAAAGTTGGCGGGAGGAGAGGAGTGTTAAAGTTGACGGGGGTGTTAAAGTTGGAGGAGTGGGGTGTTAAAGTTGACGAGGGTGTTAAAGTTGACGGGAGGATAGAAGTTGAGATATTTACCTATCTGTAAGTACAAAACATCTGAGTTAATGATTTATTTTTGTTGTTAATATTTTACCATATATGTGAAGTGAGTTTATTGGTATGTTGCTTAATTAATCGTACTTTTATTGAGTAAGTAAAGGAAGTTTCTTCTACTCTTTAAAGTGGATAATTGGATTAACTTGTTGGTAACAATGTTTTCGTTGGGTTGTGCAGTGTTAATTTTTTTTTTTTTGGAATTCTTTTCAATGACTGTACACTACAAAATGATTTACATTTCTATGGTTGTGAATTATGCTTTTGTGCAGGTTCCCATCAATTCAACATCCTCTGTGAATTTTCATTTATGTGACTTGGGAAATATCTTTTGAAGATATATTAATTTCTGAAAACTAGTAAATACCTTGGAACAGATAAATATGGAAAGATTTAGTGAAGGATGTGAGGAACTCCCGAGGAGGTTGACGATAGGAGTCATTGCTGGCGTGGTCGGCGTAATAATAATCCTGGGAATAATAGCCAGGAAGCGGATTTTTAAGTGTAAAAGAAGCAACAGTGCTTCGGAAAAGGAAATTGAGTTATCCGTTGTGAATAGTACTCCGGGGTCAACGGGTGTTCAACACTCAAATGTCACTGCGTTAAACAGAGAGATGTCAACAAATCAGATATGCTTGGTTTCGAATCTAGAGGAAGTAGTTCAGGGAATGGAAAACATTGTACAAACTAAGGAACTACGAGTCACGGGTCCATTTTTTTAAAACTAAATTAATATAGATGAAACCTCTAATCCTCCACAAGTAAATTGCATGCGGATTAACGTTGGTATCAGGGTAATTTTCTTCATTTTCTATTGAACATTTCTCGGTCAGACTATGAATGATATGTACGGCAGATAATGGCCATTTTTTCTGTGTTCAAACATAGTATGTTTGAAATTAAATTAAATTAAATGAGGTTACATGTGTAACAATAAACTCGAGCAGAAGCACGCATGGTGTTGGTCAAAGGTCATTTACTCGATGTTAGTTTGGAAACTGGGGCGCGATTACCGCCTATAATCACGTGGTTATACATCGGGGTGTCTACGCTTATGGACAGAGTCGAGAAAGAAAATGAACATTTTTAAGAACTTTGCCCAATTCTGTGAAAATGGATATTAAAAAAAAAAAAAAGAACAATGAAACATCGATCTGGTAGAACAATTTTCAAGATGGACACGAACTGTTGGGTTGCCGATGTAGGCTCCCCTATATTTTTTTTTTGTTTTTGTTGTTTTGTTTGTTTCGACACATGTTTTATATAATTGTCAGGCTTGTGTGGCATGGGGAGGAGAGTGAGGATGTTGCGTTTAAAATGTTCTTAGGTGAACATTTTGGAAAATGGGTGGGCGAGGAATGTAATATAACGGTCTGGCCCACCCAAGAAAGGCTGATACAAGCCGTGTTGTTTCCGGTCGGTGAAAAGTAACGGATGTCACTTTGACCCTATTTCCGGCAGATGCGGAAATAACTCAGAGGCAAACAGACAGGTGACTCTGAGAATTACGTAGGCGTCGCGTGGGCGTCGCGTGATCAAGGCAAAGCCGGAAGAAACAAGTCCCGGTTTTGGAAGATATATAAAGACCGCGAAAATACGGATTCGCGGGGCAGTCGGAGAGACGCAGAGAGACAGAGGCAGACGAGAGAGCCAGACCAGACCAGAGGAGCAACAGATACGACCCCCCCCGTCAGCCCCAGTAGAAGCGCGCTCTCTCACTCTCTGTTCACTAGGCTACACGGTTCATCGTCATCAATAAAAATATAACTCATATTTTTATATATATGCGTGTTTGTTGTTTATTGATATACAACAAGAGTAGCTACTGTTTTTCAAAGTCTACCATTCTTCCAGAGTACTCAATCAGGGTGTGAGAGCGTATATATATATATATATATATATATATATATATATATAAGGCAAGATGCTGTGTCTGTCTTTCTGTCTCTCTCTCTGTATTTCCTTTATACAAATACACTATTTTTATCTGATTCTCACCAAACGTCACACAAATATTCTTTAGTTTTCCGGTCAGTTATTTGCTATCGTCATCTATCAGATTCTGTACCAAATAATTTTCCTACTCTTCCACTACCTGAATAATGTCCTGCATAATGCCAAACGCAAGGCGTGCAAAATCCACAGAAGAAAAATACGAAGAAAAAACAAGTACAGAAAGTATATTATAAATATAATCAATACATATAAAACATATACATGTTTTGTGTGTGTATCCGTCTCTCTGTAAATATGTATGTCCTTTATACAAATCCACAATTTTTATCCGATTCTCACCAAACGCCACACAAATATTCTTTACGCTTCCGGTCAGGTCATGGGCTACTTATCTTTTCCGATTCCCCCCCCCCCCGATATCGGAACTCGATACCCCGATATCCGATCAAGTCTATTCAAGATCAGGATTTCAGCCTTTTTATCGTGGTTCTTGCTGTAGAATTTGCTCTAAATTGGTAAAATTATAGTTTTTAGTCTCAAACATTAGTGGATCGTCTCAAACGACTCATTTTCCCCGATATCAGAAATCGATACCCCCGATATCTATCGAATCTGATCAAAAACCGATATTCAGCCATCAATATGACTCATTTTCTCTAATATTGCTTCCGATGCGTACGTTAAGTTTTCATGGACTTACTTAGGTTAGTTTATCCTTGAATGATTTATTTGACTCCGATATTGGAAATCGATACCCCGATATCTTATCGGGTCTGATGAAAATCAGGTTTTCAGCCCTTTTATTTTGGTTTTTGCTTCAGGTTTTGCTCTAAGTAGGTATAATTGTAGTTCTTAGTCTCAGTCATGATGCCATTTACTCAAAAGACTCATTTAGCCTTCAAAATTCAGTTTGCGACGGAAAACTTATTTGACATCGATACCGGAAATCAAAATTAGACTTACATTCATTCATTTTAGTAAGTTCTACGGCTTCGAGAACAACCTTTCAACAACCTACGTTTTTCGTGCCAATGTTAAAATGTCTCTGAGCTCCAGGACTATAATGCTCCAGGGCTATAATGCTAGTATAAATATAATTCCGACATAGATAGCAGAATGTGTTGCAGTGCAGTTGATATCCGCTCAGAACGAGGGATCGGAGAGTTGAATTCGAATTGAATTCGTTCTATTCGCTTTCGCGCAAACGCCCTTAGGAAATGTTTTAATCCTTCTTTTTTTCTCAGCTATAGATTAAATAGCAGTACACACTGGGTTCTGTACCTTTGGTTGGCAGCCAGTCTATCGCAGAAAGAAATGGCAAAGGACTGCGGGAATATTTTCTGCTTAGTCTGTCATGTCTCTTTCTTTTTTATTCTGTAGCCATAGGGTGCGGTTCCTGTTTATTGGTTCGGCCTTGTGTCATACATAACCGAACTTTATACAGCTTACTATTCATTCGTTATTATCATCAGAATTATCAGAAGGTTGGTAGCAGGTTGGAGGTTAGATTTGTGTGGAATAGTGTGGTATATTGGAAGAATAAAAATATATACCTTTCACGTTAAAATAGCAATTTGTTAATGAAAAAGATAACATGAATTGTGGTAGAAATTAATGTTCAAAAAGAAAGATAAGGCCATCAAAAGTTGCAGATATGTTCGTAGTAATAATTTGTTGGAAGAGTTTATGCGTACGTATGTATGTATGAGTGTATGAGTGTTTGTTTGGTAGGAATGTCTTTGGATGAAGACGAAGAATTAAAATAAATCAGCATACGAGAATGACTGAGAAAGAGGACGATGTGCGACGCAACCTTACGTCCGGGTCGTGTTTGAAAGTTCTCCCGTCACATTTTAGTGTGTCGTCTCGCTGCTAACTGACGCTGATCGAGGTCATTTATATAATCCTTTAGATTTTTCGCACTGTATCGAGAAGTATTTTTAGTCTCGCAAATCGCTCCCATTGGTCAGAAAATCAATTTAATATCTACTCGCGAAATCCGGTTTCGACTTTTTCTGTAAGCACGAGGTTAATCCTTTTTCTATGCGGAAAAAACAGGATTGCACATGTCATTGTGAATAATTGTAAAGTGAAGAAGATTTCTTTTAATTCTTAATTTCCTATCCGCCATAATTCTTACTTATAAAATGGAAATTTATTTGATCAATAAGAATAAAAAGATCTTTAAAAAAAAGAATGACATATGATAAAAAGCTATCCTTATTATCAAGTCGTGAAACATTTACAGTTAAAAGAATATTAAAAGGATAGAGAAGAAAGAAGGAATAGTAAAATGATACATAATTAGGCAAACTTTAAACGAAAATAAGTTTATATGATAGTGACTGCGACCTACAGTGCACGCAAAAGGGCTCATTTACCATGATGCAGTCAAGACCTCCTACAGAAAATAACTGAAGAGAGTGACAAGAAAGGACTACAAATAACTACAAGAAAACCGAATGCATGGTCATCAGCAAAAAGGACAGCCTAACATGCCAAAAGCAAGTCGGGGGGATACTAAAATCAAGCAGGTACAAAAATTTAAATACATGAGAAGTGTTCTAACAGAAAACGGAAAATCCGATGGCGAATTGGCATGGCGAAGGACACGTTCCAGAAATTGAGTAGAGTATTACGAGACAAGATAATTTCATTAGAAACAAAGAAGAGAGTACTGGATTGGTATATGATGTCAGTTCTTTAATATGGAAGTGAATGCTAGTCAATATCATCGAAGATGAATGAAAAAATTGAAACAGCTGAAATGTTCTACTGAAGGATGCTGCGAATATCATGGATCGAGCATGTAAGCAATGATGAGGTTTTGGAAATGATGGAAACGAAAAGGAAATTAATACTGAGCATCAGGAAGAGACATCTAAAGTTCCTGGCACATGAAATGAGAAAGGAAGGCTTGGAGAACCTGATACTAACAGGCCAGATAGAGGGAAAAAGAGACAGGGAAAAGCAGCGGATAACATATTTGAAGAGACTAATCAGGTTGATGACGGAATGAGGGTTGTGTGGATTAACAGGAGAAAGCGTGCTAAGAGCCACCAGGAATAGGGAGACGTGAAAAGCCATGTTCGCCTACGTCATTAAAGGACAGGGCACATAGAAGAAGAAGTTTTATAACGTGTATTACATAAATAACAAAAGAATGTAAGCTGTAACGAGAGTTTTTAAGGTTATTTTGTCTTGATGAAATCTGTTTGTGTGCCTCTTTCGACCAGCTGATTATTTACACGTTTTGTAGCAAACTTGACACGGGGCGCCAATTGGTCTGGAATAAAGGCGTTCACTCTGAGAAGCATGATCTCTGTTATTGTAGCGATGGTATCTCATGTGGCTGGTTAAATTTCATTCTTACTGCTGCTTTCTAGTACTGACTACCAAGAAGTATCTTAACGTTTACCATCATTATAAACTGTACTTTTTTTATCATTTCCACTGTCATAACTTGCTCGAGTGGCTCTTGGGCCTTGTATAAGGAGAACATTATTTATGAAACGTTGCGGATACTTAAGAAGATAGAAATATTGAAATGCAAGTGATGTTAAAAAAAATTAAGGAATTTCGATTCGGCTAGAAATCGGTCAATGATCCTATAACTCTGTTTGAAGGTTTCTTGTTTTTAATGATCCAGCGAAACATTTATCAAAGGAAAGTGGGGAAAAACACACTAACAAATTTTCTAATTTTAAGAAATTTCTTCTTCGTCGGCCATATTTGTCTAATAGGAAATAATGTCGAGTGATGCTCACTTTGAAGGTTTTAGTAAAGGTCGCGTTTATGTAGTTAAATAAGATATACAATTATGTTTTATGTCAAAAAAACGGAAAAAAATCTATTTTATTCAGGAAATGAAATGAGATGCTCAGCTTGCAATTTTCAGCACAAAACGCATCAGACCGAAAACTAGAAAAAAATGATTTCGTCGAAATATAACAGAATCTCAAGGCTGTTGGAGAGTCCTCAATCATTCTTTTTTCAGCGTTTGAACTTCCCGAGGTCAAGGAGAGTTTAATCTAAAATACGGAATTACCTCCTAAACGAATTTAAGTGTAACAACGCCTTTTTAATATTTGCCTATATTCCTGAGATGAGATAATGTTTGCACTATTTACATTATTCGGACTATTGTCCTCATATTTGTTGCCATTTATACGACGCTTCGGCAGTTGTACGCTCCGTTCTTCTTCTGGTGCTAAAAATTTCGAAGCGAACTCTTTATTGCAATCAATGAAGTATATCATACTCTGCTCAGCTTCTGGAATGTGTGCTTTGCCATGCCAATTCGCCTTCGGATCTCAGTATCGCACTTTCCGTCTTCCGTTAAAACACTTAACAAGTACTTGAATTTTTGTACCTGCTTGATTTTAGTATCCCTCACCTGTAATTGGAATTTTGGTATCCTCCGTTTTATGATTATAATTCATTCGGTTTTCTTGTAATTTATCTATAGGTTTTGACTTTCTTCATTTACCTTTTTGAGAAGATCTTGAAGTCTTCTTTCTGGGTCGGCTATTAGCAGCGTATCATTAGCATATCTTATGTTGTTCAGATTATAACCGTCGATGAAGAATCCAGGCATAACTTCTATGGCCTTCAGCATAGTCTCGCTGTACAAGTTGAATAAATCCGCAGAATAGACACGTCCTTGTCTTACGCCCCTTTCTATTTCTGTATATCTGCTGAATTCGTTTCTTGTCCGTATGCAGGCGGCTTGCTGTCAGT
Organism: Ascarosepion bandense; assembly: GCA_037127315.1. Taxonomy (NCBI): domain Eukaryota; kingdom Metazoa; phylum Mollusca; class Cephalopoda; order Sepiida; family Sepiidae; genus Ascarosepion; species Ascarosepion bandense. The sequence continues at coordinate 5,730,923 of JBBBDQ010001353.1, forward strand.
AGTGTTTCTTGATTTCCCTAAAAACAAAGAAGAGTGTACTGGATTGCTATGTGATACCAGTTCTTCAATATGGCAGCAAATCTCATCAAAGATAAAGGAAAAACTTGAAACACTTGAAATGTGGTTCAACAGAAGGATGCTGCGGTTATCATTGATCGAGCATGTGACCAATGATGAGGTTTTGGAAAGGATGGAAATGAAAAGGAAATTAATACTAAGCATCAGGAAGAGACAACTAAAGTGGTACAAGAAAATATAAAAGCACAAGTAAAGTTATTTAAAACTGTGTTCATGAAAACAAACTTCATCATTTTATTAATATTTAAAAGATTTTTATCCTTCAAAGTAAACATTGTCAGTGAAATTCATCTTCTAAATGGTGCAAAATAGAACATACGGCTTTATGTATTTGAGTGTCTTAACAAAGTAAATGAACCCTCTAAAGATGTCAGAACCTGTGTTCTCCATTGCATGGGAACCAAATGTCTTAGCTCCAATGAGACTTCACTGCTTGGTAAGTTTCAAGATGTTTATTCCTTAAAATGGAAATACAAACATTTCTGGCGGGGTAGATCTCTGTGTTCAAGCGGTATAAGCCACGCGGAATCAGCCGATGATTTTTATTTATGATATCAGACACAGTCAGGGGCTAGGACTCTCGAATACACAGCCCAGTAAACGCACAATGTTTTTAAAACAAGGGCTTCACTTAAACACGTCTGTGCATTAAAATATAACTTTAAAATAATGTTTGTTTGTTTGAGTTTTGTTTAACGGCATATCAACCTCTGTGGGTTATTTAATTCCAAAAAGTTTTTGTTTTAAGGTGTTTTTTTTAATGTTCCATTATGGTGAGAAGGTTGATTTAGTCAAATTTTGAAGAAAAAAAATTATTCCTTTTGTTCTAGAAAACTGAAAATGTTTTCTAGTTTTGTATTCAAAAATATATTGCTAGTAATATTTTTTCCTTCAAAACTGTATATTTTCTATAAAAGTTTATTTTATGTCTATATTTCTATTAAAGTCTCTTTTATACTTTCATAGTGTTTTGACTCCAGTTTGGGGATTAACTATTTGCCCATAGCTGGGACTCTAACAGGTGATACCATACCGGGTAAGGGTGGACCTTGGAACAACAGCAATTAAGAGGTGCTTCCATTCTTCTCACAACTTCCCAATCAGAGGCCTTGCTGTCGGATGCAGTTCACCGTCATATCCAGAACCGAAATAATGTTGGAATTTAAACTCACACACACACACACACACACACACACACACACACATAGATAGATAGATAGATAGATAGATAGATAGATAGATAGATAGATAGATAGATAGATAGATATACACGAATACGAGTTCTAGTGCAGTGGATATCTCCTTGAAACTAGAAATCGGAAAGCCGAGTTCGAATTTCAAGTGAGTTCGTTGCATTCACCTACATGCAAGTTCCTGTCTCTTCTCTCCCTCCACCTATGGACTAAATTGCAAAACAGATTGGGTTCTATAGCCTTGGTTAGCAACCTGTCTACCGCAGAAAGTAATTGCAACTAACTGCGGGAAATTATTCTTTCCAGTCAGTCATGTTACTTTCGATATTACGTATGGCACTTAACTAACTGATACACACATACACACACCTGTGTGTGTGTGTGTGTGTGTGTGTGTGTGTGTGTGTGTGTGTGTGTGTGTGTATCAAAATATTGCATAATTTTCTGAGGGGTACTGAAATTTATTATGGAATTTAAAAGGATAAGACCCATTTTACTATCCATGATTAGAGAAAAAAAAATATAAAAAGGAAAATAACATCTTAAGAAAGGATGAAAAACTGAAAGTTATGTTTAATTTGTTTTCAATTTTATTTTAGTTCATTCAGTACAAATTTCAATACCAGTGAAGGTCGGTTGTTACATTGTTGTAAGAGAGAAAAGTTTAGGTAGTCTTTTCTAGCAGAAGTTTTTTCCAGAATGTCAGAGTGCTGGTGATGAAGCTGACTGAGTGAAATTCATTTCACTGATGCCTCCTCAACAGGTGTTTACTCGTGCAACCAGACTGGCAACTGGGTCCCACCCATTCACAGTCAGGTTAGCCAAATGCAGAAGACAATTCTACTCCTGCAGCTTCTTCTCTCGCACTTCCCGCCTGTGGAACTCGCTCCCGTATTCTTGCTTTGCTGACGGCTACAACCTCCAGAAATTTAAATTCAAAGTCAATACTCATCTACTTACCACTGGACTCTAGCTCTCTCCCCACCCCTGTATAACCTTCCCTTTCTCTCCACCTATGTATCTGTCATCGCACCTGCTTTCTATTGTTCCTTTCTAACTAGTTTGTACTCCTCACTCTTTTCTAATTAATCTTTTTGCATTTATGTAACCCCCAGCACATCAGTGGCGTTTCCGCCTTGCTCGGGGTGAAATAATTAAAAAAAAAAAAAGGAATACAAAAGGAATGGTGAAGATTTGCTATAGTGAATATCGTAGTTTGTTCTAGGACTGAGTAGGTGTGACTAAAGAAAATTAACTCATTAGAACTTTTGCCATAGGAATAGATATGAAGTAGAGAGAGGCTAGCAAAATAACTTTGGTAAAAAAACTTTTATCATACAATAAAGTCAGTCAGTTAAGTGCAATACGTGATACACGCATGGGCGATCATGTCTCAAAAGAGACATGACTGACCGTGCAGAATATTATCCCGCAGTAGTTAGCCATTGCTTTCTGCGGTAGACTGGTTGCCAGCCAAGGCTATAGAACCCAATCTGTCCTACTATTTAATCCATAACTGGAGGGAAGAGACGGATTAATATCTTTCCCAAGGGTATTTGCGCGTAAGTGCATACAATGGATTCAGCTGGAATTCGAACTCGACACCCCGATTTGTCGTTCAGTGTCGATATCCCATACACCACAACGCACATCCATACAATAACGAGAGAAGCTAAAAACAAAAATGGATACGAAAGAAAATACAGAAACGTCACAGATTGTGAGAATAAAGGCCAAGAGGAATCTCGTCGATTGACCAAGACGTTAGTTACAACCAAATGCTTTCAAACATCCCCTACGGGTGAAATTATCTCTCATATCAGGAATTCGAAAATTTGATGGGAGCAAGAACTTTTCAGCGCTAAACGGATTACATTTGCTCGGCAGAGTGTGTGTAGACAACCAACCGTATTTTGCTATCCATCTCCAAGCATTAAAACTGGTGCTCCAGTTCCAGTTCTCCTGAGGGTAATTGCAACACTATCACGTATCTCATGCAGCCTCTGGGTCAGTCATTAGCCAACGGTGAGCAAGCACCCGAAATATACAGCCTGTTCGCCACCCCCCGTTGTCAATGTCCGTGTCTCTTCAGAATCTCAAGAACACTTTAGCAGCCATAATGGATCGGTCATCCGATGTAATTCCTTAGTAAGTCCGCGCCTCCGCAACAAATGCGACCCACTTAGACTTATCGCAGAAGGCGGGTAAAAGATTGCGAACAATGATAACATCTTCACCGTTCCTCTTCCCTCAGCCCCTTTTTATTTACGGACGGCTATGGTTCTAGACAATGTAGAAATTCACTGACTTATGTGAGCGCATGCTCAGACGAAATCAGATAATTTGAATTGTATCGCAAATAATAGAAGAGATTCAACCAAAGACTAATGGATGGAGACAAAGGAGCAAGACAAACCTATAAAACTGAGGGAGAGAAAAGTTAAGCAATAAATAAAGGAGGTAAAAAAAGAAGGGGAAAAGAGAGAGCATTATTATTTGGAAATATTGAAATCTGAAAGGAATTTCTGAATGTGTATATCTCCTTCCTCTTCTTCTGTGTGTTCTATGTATTCAGTATGTTATCGATCATGGATCTCCACAACTTCTTAGCTCGTGTCATTATTAGCAGCAGCTATCTCTTTGCCAAACTACCCACACACGATTCCCTAATAAGTTGGACATCTCGGCGTGGTGTAATGTTTAGCAAGCTTGTCTCGCTAGAATTTGTTATAACTGAGTAGTGAGTTCGATCCTCACTGGGCGCCCCATACGTTTGGCCTTGTGCCACATCTAAGCAGTGTTTAAAAATGTTTCTATTCCGCAATTATTAATACGATCTCGTCAGGCAGGTGGCTTACTGCTTTCCCCCATCTCTCTTACCTTTGATAAGCCTTGTGAGGGTTAAACTTTTCAAGCCTTACCTCCTCGATATTTGTTCATAAAATTTCATCGCTTTCTTTCGGATATTAAGTGTACGTTTCCGTTTTACCATTTTCTTTAAGACATCCTCAGTGCTTCCTCGCCTCACCTATAGAATTCTCAATTATTGACCTAATATGTTAAGATTACTTAACTAATCTTTGTGAAATCGCGCAAACTGCTAAGAAGGTTGGGTCACAATGTCGATCCAGGATGTTTTTTCCACCTGAATCCATCCTGCATATATACAAGTCAACCATCCGTCCGTGCATGGAGTACTGCTGCCATTTCTGGTCAGGTGCCCCTGCCGTTCTCCTCAGTGTTCTTGACAAGCTCCAAAGGAGAGTCTGTAATGTGATAGCTACTGATCTGGCGACTCGACTGCAGCCACTTCCCCATCGTCGAAATGTGGCCTCCCTTTGTCTCTTCTATAAATACTTTCATGGCTTCTGCTCGGATGAGCTTAAGTCACTGATGCCTCCTCAACAGGTGTTTACTCGTGCAACCAGACTTTTTAACAAGTTAATTTATCATCCCAATACTACAACAAAGGATTTGGTCATACCTGAGTGCTACAAACTCTTGTCTTTTTGACAAAGCATATTTAGTAAATAGCTAGCAGGATAGCCCAGCGTTGCTCGGGTATAATGAAAGCCTTAAAACTAATCCATGGTCCTGGAATTCAGACTCTTTGGACGTTGGCAGGAAAAACGTAGGTTGTTGAAAGGTTGATCTCGAAGCTGTAGAACTTACTTAAATGAATAGATGTAAGTCAAATTTGGATTTCCGGTATCGATGTCAAATAAGTTTTCCGTCGCAAACTCAATTTTGAAGGTTAAATAAGTCCTCTAAGTAAATGGTATCATGGTTGAGATTAAAAACTAAAACTATACCTACTATCAAAATAGGACCCGAGCTGCTTTCCCCGGTCTCGCTTTCCTTCTAAAAAGTTGAATTCACGTGAAATATGATTAAAAAAAGAAAATAAAAAAAGAACACAAAAGTAAAAATACCAGAATGTCTTCCTTCTTTTTTTTTTCGATTTTATCCTTGATGAATCTTTAATAAAAGTGAAACACCTTATTTATAAACGTTTTCTTTCTGTTCTTCCAATGTGCGATGTGGTGCAGTGAAACGAAAAATCGGAGAGCTGAGTTCGAATTCCAGTGAAATTTATTGCATTCACTTACGCGCAAATACCCTTGGGGAAAGTATTAATTCGTATCTTCCTTCCAGCTATGGGTTAAATAACAGGACAGACTAGATCCAATAGCCTTGGTTGGCTACCACAGAAAGTAATAGCAACCTACTGAGAAAAGAAATTTCTGCACAGTCAGTCATGTCTCTTTCAAGACATTGTCGCCCAAGCTTTTATCAGGTATGATAACTGGTGTGATTCTTTTTTTATCTTATCCTTCACTCGAATTCTGAGCCATATTTAACCCTAACTAATATTAATTAATATACTGATCCCAGAATTACTGTATAAAATTCTAATGGACATAATATGGGTGTTTTCCACTATATTGCATTAAACAATAAACAGTTCCCCCATAACTATTATTATAATATACTAATGGACATAAAGTGGGGGATCTGTTTCATATTGTATTAAGTAATGAAAAGATACCCTTAGTATTTTTATTATAAAATTCTGATAGACATGAAGTGGGTGCCGTTATTAATATTATAGTAAATAATAAACAGATCTCAAATAACTATTATTATAACCTTTTAATGGACATAAAATGGGGGATCTGTTTCATATTGTATTAAGTAATGAAAAGATACCCTTAGTAATTTTATTATAAAATTCTGATAGACATGAAGTGGGTGCCGTTATTAATATTATAGTAAATAATAAACAGATCTCAAATAACTATTATAACCTTTTAATGGACATAAAATGGGGGATCTGTTTCACATTGTATTATGTAATGAAAAGGTAACTTTAGAATTTTATCATGAAAAGGGGGCTGTTTTTAATATTATATGAAATATTTTCTGTATTTCCGAGCTGAGGTAGAACTTACAGTATTTACATTATTCGGACTATTGTCCTCGTCTTTGTTGCCATTTGTACGACGTTTCGGCCGTTGTACTCTCCGCCTTCTCCAGCGGCTAGGAACAGAACCTTTTATTACAATCACTGGGGTATATTATCTCCATCACTTGCGTAGAGCCGCTTCTAGTAGTTATGAGTTATCTCCCTCTAACCCGTCTCTAAGTTACTTGTTCACTATTGCTGTAACCTGGTATTGAACTAACAACTTTTTGGTTTAAGTCACAGGAATTAACCAACTTCTACATCCACTGGGCTATGTGTCATTAAGGACACATATATTAAATTATATTAAATAATAATCAGATCCACCATAATTATTTTTATGACATTCTAATGAACGTAAAATGGGGGATCTGTTTTATCTAATCTAAACTCATTTATAAATGGAACTTTGTGTGTGTGTGTCCATTACCTATAGACTCCGAAATGGCTGAACCAATTTTCTTGAAAATTTACGCAGTTGTACTATAAGCATCTGCGAGTGTTCTTAGGTAGGCTTTGTGTCGAGGTACCCCCCGACATCGAAAATCGATAATCGAAAAAGTCGGGTTATAGTGTGGTCCGATTTTAATCAAATTTGATACACTCATAGACAAAGACATAAGAAACGATATTCAGAGGTTTCAAGGTTGCAGTTTTTACAATAGTGCAGAAATTCAACAATCTATATATATATATAAACATATATATATATATATATACATAAACATATTGCCTTTTATATATATATATATATATATATATATATATATATATATAAAAGGCAAGATGTTTATGTATGTGTCTATTTTTTATCCGATTCTCACTAAATTTCACACAGATATTCTTTAGGCTGAGTCTGATCTTCAGGAATATGGATTAGTTTTAAAGCTTTCATTACACCCGAGCAACACCGGGCTATACTGCTAGTTAAGTAATAAATGGATACCCTTAGAATTCCTACTATAAGATTCTAATGAAAGGGGTTTATATTTTATATTGCATTATGGACCCAAATGATCTCCCAGTTCCACATATTCTTACAAAAATTATTCTCGGCATTAATACGAAGAGGGACTAAAAGTAAGAGAAGAAATGTTTGGTCAATTTGTCAGATATGGGAGAGTGGTTTGAGCAGAGAGCATTTCAGAACCCTTCTAAGAAGAAAGTCGGTAGTTTAGCGATATGTTTTCATTGATTTTCAATAGCTGCTTGTCTCTCGATCATTCTTCTGGAATTAAAACGATGATAATCCCAGCGAAATTGAAACTTTGCTGTCTCGCAACTAGGAATCGTTTATTTGTGCGAGGAAATTGCCTGCCGAGAAATGTTAATTCTTAACGCCTACGGACGGCACGCACTTATATGTCAGCTCCGTATAAATGCATTCAATGATTCCATTTTCCATATAACCGACATTTAGGATCATTATCTTTATCCAGCAATATCTTGATGGGATTTTGCGGATAGAGCAATTATAACGATTTCGCTTCCGAAGTTAATCTTAACTCGATTATTTCTCATAGTTAATTATTATACCATAAGTGTCCGTTTATCATTCTGATCATTTTATACATTTAAATAGCATATATTTCAGAAGAAAACTACTATAAGAGAGTAGTGAAATTTATAAATAAGGACTGATTTTTTTAAAACATTTCTCGCTAAGAAAGGCAATAACGCCATTAAGACGTAATATATTAATGAAATTAAAGAGAATGAGAAATTTCAGTGGCGAACGGTGAGGAAAGGGCAAATAAAAGAACAGGATTCAGACAAGATTGTAGCAATATAAGTCAGCTGAGGTATCGGCTCGGAACGAGAAGCCGGGGAGCTGAGTTCGAATTCCAGCTGAATCCCTTGTATTCACTTACGCGCAAATACCCTAGGGAAAGGTATTAATCCGTCTCTTCCTTCCAGTTATGGGTTAAATAGCAGGATAGATTGGGTTCTATAGCCTTGGTCGGCGACCAGTCTACCGCAGAAAGCAATGGCAACCTACTGCGGGATAATCTTCTGCCCATTCACTCATGTCTCTTTCGTGTATCACGTATGGCACTTAACTGACTGACTGAAGTATTGTAAACTTAAAACAGCAATGGCCTGTCTTTCGACCGATTTTTATCAGTAAGTGAAGTCAACTTCAACGTACAGAACAAAAGTTTCAGTTTGAGAGAAAATCACGGAAGAAAGACTAATTACTTTTTTAGACGAAGATGACAAGACAAAGAAAACTTTTATCTAAAAGGTGTACAGAAGGGACGAAGCTGGCTTCGTTGAACGGACAGGGGAGACAAACGCTGAACTTTGCACCTGCAGCTTAACCTACGCCTAATCTCTACTTTGCTCGCTTATAGTAGTAGGGTTCCTGGGTACGACGGTAAACTGCATCCGACAGCAAGGCCTCTGATTAGGAGGTTGTGAGGAGCATCTAAAGAGCTTTTGGTTACTTTTTTTTATTCATTTTCAAGGTGATGTTATTTTTAAAGTTACGTTGTAATTTAGTTTGTTTATTTTTTTAAGTGTGTTCATTACAAACTCCCACGTGTCATACACGACCGGAAATTGTGGAATCATCTTTCTATTTAAAAAAAAATTCAAAACTCTATTTTTATAACTGAATAATGTAAGGTTGATGGACGGAGAGAAATGGTCGATTTATAGTGCCTCTCGAATTGCAGGGTATTCCTGATATTGGAATTTATATAAAATTCTTGCATTTTCGATCAGAATTTTTCTAAAGAGTCCTTGTATGTTATAGTTTAATAATATATTTTATGGCACTTTGGTTTGATACGTGACCTGTAAAGCGCACGCTTGTGTGTGTGCGTGCGTGTGGGTGGGTGTGTGTGTTGTGTGGTTGTGTGTATGTGCGGGTGTGTGTGTGCAGTAATTTTAAGATCACCATAAAAGGTTTGTACTTTATAGAAATCATATTGCTTTTTTATTAGTAGCACCATGTATATTGATGTGTTATTTAATTTGTTTTTAGATTTGATCCGTTTTTTGGTTATCTGTGAGGATTTTAGAATTTCACTGAAAGCTAACTTCTTTTTAACTCAAGACTAAGTGGCAATAAGCACATACATAAATCCCTATATAATCTATTTTTGTCACAAACAGATAGATAGATAGATAGATAGATAGATAGATAGATAGATAGATAGATCGATCAAACTTTTGGAGACGTCATCTTGATTTCAAAGAATTACCTAAAAATTGAAACTATTGAATAATATAAAGTTGATGGAAAGAAAGAAATATTTTATAAATAGTCCCACTTGAATAGCGAGGTGATTTGTAAATTTTTTAAAACATCACTCAATACATCGCAGGTCTAAGTAATAAAACAACAGTTTTAAAGCAAAATTCGACTTTATTCATCAACATAGTCTCCTTCTAGGGTGATACAATGATTCCAGTGCTTCTCTAAGACTCCAATGCGTTTCTTGTAGAACGATTTTTCTTTGGTCTCAAAATATACCTCAGTTTCCGATAACAACTCTTCATTGGGGCCAAAACTCTTTCCCTGGAGCATTCTTTTGAGGTCTGCAAACAACCAGTAGTCGCCGGGGGGGGGGACCAGATCAGGAGAATAGAGTGGATGCGAATGTAATTCGAAGTGCAATTCATGTAGTTTTGTCATCGTTGCGATCAACTTGTGACACGGTGGGTTGTATTGATGAAATGTCACTTTTTCATTTGAGGCTGTTTTTTTTATGATGTCTTCCTTTAAACGCACCAACAATGCTAAGTAATATTCGTTATTGGCGGTTCTTTCTTTCTGAAGGTAATAGATGAAAAAATACCTTCCGAATCCCAAAATATGGAGGCCAAAATATTTACGTCTTGGGTCGCTTTCAACTGTTTCATCTGCTGCTGTTCACTCAATTCTTGTATTTTCGATCAGAATTTTTCTGAAGGGTCCTTGTATGTTATAGTTTAATAAATATATTTTATGGCACTTTGGTTTGATACGTGACTTGTAAAGCGCACGCTTGTGTGTGTGCGTGCGTGTGGGCGGGTGTGTGTGTTGTGTGGTTGTGTGTATGTGCGGTTTAATCATCAAGTTCGATTTTTCACACTACTGGTTGTCTTTCGTTTATTCTCGTTTGAATTTTTTTTTCTGTCCTCATTTTAATAAGTCCTCAAAGGAATTTTTTTTTTTTGCAAAACACACACCCGCACATACACACAACCGTTTTGTCTCCTGAGTGAAGTGGTGGATCCGTGTTTTATCTATTGTCACATATTAACGCAAAAACTCTTTTGTGCTACGTTGAAACAGTTGTAAACAACGCTCTGAATCGTCGACGATTTGTTGTTTTTGATCGACTGTGAGTAAACGCGGCATCCACTTTCAACACAGCTTTTTCATTGACACATGTTCATGTAAATAGTGAATGTACTGTGTTTTGATATGTTCTGCTTGTCTGCTATCTCACACAACTTCAATTTATGATCGGCCAAAACGATTTCGAAGATTTTTTGCTGTTTTCCGAGTCAATTACCGATTTTTGGAGACCTGAGCGTTCACCAATACTTGTGTTTAAACTCAGCACACCACCATTTAACCGAACAATACTTATCAAGATATTGCTTTGCTTGAACAGTTTATTCTTACCAGAAAAAAAGATTTTTCCACTGTTTTAAAATTTGCAACAGTAGCTTCACTTAAATATTTGTAATTTATAAACTAATAATCCGACTGGGTCCGAATTTTGTTACGTGCCATATTAAGGTTTATACTTTATAGAAATCATATGGCTTTTTTATTAGTAGCACCATGTATATTGATGTGTTATTTAATTTGCTTTTAGATTTGATCCGTTTTTTGGTTATCTGTGAGGATTTTAGAATTTCACTGAAAGCTAACTTCTTTTTAACCCGAGACTAAGTGGCAATAAGCACATACATAAACCCCTATATAATCTATTTTTGTCGCAAACAGATAGATAGATAGATAGATAGATAGATAGATAGATAGATAGATAGATAGATAGATAGATCAAACTTTTGGAGACGTCATCTTGATTTCAAAGAATTACCTAAAAATTGAAACTATTGAATAATATAAAGTTGATGGAAAGAGAGAAATATTTTATAAATAGTCCCACTTGAATAGCGAGGTATTTCTGATATTGTGATTTATATAGAATTCTTGTATTTTCGATCAGAATTTTTTATTAGTTTTTTTTATTCAAACTAATTTGCTGGATCAGTTAAAGCCAGAGCGACTTTTTATGTTTTAACGTATATTCAATAATAATTATTATTATATCGAAATTACCTTGCATCTTGAGATTACAACGTGTTTCGATCCCTACAAAATTCTCTAAGAACTTCAGTTCTCTGTAAGAACCACAAAGACTAGTTTATCACCCAAACAGATGAAAAGTCTTTCGAGAAAGGAATCCTGTGTTCGGCTCAAAGATGATAAAAGATAGTAGAACAAAGTGCCATAAATGTGGTTGAATAATTCTACAGATTCCCTTTGTCTGTTCTATAAATACTTTCATGGCTTCTGCTCCTAAGAACTTAAGTCACCGGTGCCTCCTTAACAGGTGTTTACTCGTGCAACCAGACTGGCATCTGGGTCCCACCCCTTCACAGTTAGATTAACCAAATGCAGACGACAATTCTACTCCTGCAGCTTCTTTTCTAGCACTTCCCGCCTGTGGAACTCGCTCCCATATTCTTGCTTTCATGACGGCTACAACCTCCAGGAATTTAAATGCAATGTCAATACTCATCTATTAACCACTTGACTCTAATTCTTTTCCCACCCCGTATATCCTTTCCTTACTCTCCACCTTTGAAACTGTCATCACACCTGCATTCTCATCTTTCTATTGCTCCTTTCTAACTGGTTCGTCTTTCTCTTCACTCTCTTCTAATTAATCTTTTTACACTTATGTAGCCCCCTGCACATCAGTGGCATTACCGCCTTGCTCGGGGTGATTTGATTAAAGAAAAGATAAATATCTGAATAATGTCTCTAATAAATCTCAAGAAAACTGAATGTATGGTCATCAGGAAAAGGAGGAGACCAATATGCCAACTGCAAGTTAGAGAATCTAAAATAAAACAAGTAAAACAATTAAAATACCTTGAAAGTGTTTTAACAGAGGATGGAAAGTGCGACATGGAGATCCAAAGGCTCATTGGAATGCCCAAAGACGCATTTCAGAAGCTAACCAGAGTACTGATAAACAAGAAAATCTCATTAGAAACAAAGAAAAAGTGCTAGATTGCTATGTGATATCTGTCCTTCTGTATGGAAGTGAATGCTGGACGATCTCATCAAAGATGAAAGAGAGGCTTGAGGCAGCAGAATGTAGTTTTACAGAAGGATGCTGAGGATACCACGAACGGAGCACGTGTGCAATGATGAGGTGTTGGAAAGGATGCTAACGATAAGAAAACTGATAATAAATATCAGGAAGAGACAAATAACGTTTCCGATACACGCAATGAGGAAGGAGGGCCTGGAGAACTTGATACTCACAGGTCGAACAAATGGAAGAAGAGACAGAGGAAAGCAGAGCGAGACGTACTTGTTAGGTCTAAACAAATGGTTGACGGAGCGGGGCTTAGAAGAGAGACCAAGAGAAAAATTATTGAGAGTGACAAGAGACAGAGCCAAGTTGAAGTCCATGATTGCCTACGTTTTGAAGGGACATGAAGAAGAAATCTCATTTAAAAACGCTACGAACTTTTGTTCCAGACTTGTATATATAAAAACACATATATAACAGTAACTGTTTTCTATGTTTATCTATATAATTGTAAAATCCGTTATAACGGTATTTAAATATTTAAGAACGTCTGACTGAAAAAAAAGCATGAATTTGAGAACGAAATCTATCTTGTGATTTAACTTCCTGCATTTTATCATTAAAATGACTGTCAGAAAGTTCGACTATTAGAAAATATACCATGAAGTCTGTTTATAGTCTGTTTTATTTAATTGACGGGTTTAGCCAAGTTTTGCAAAAAAAAAAAAATTCCTTTGAGGACTTATTAAAATGAGGACAGAAAAAAAATTTTAAACGAGAATAAACGAAAGACAACCAGTAGTGTGAAAAATCGAACTTGATGATTAAACCGAAACGAAAAGGAATAATTGATAAAAGACAAACAAACAAAAATCAAGATTATTTTAAACGAATGACATGAAAAAGAAGCTTTTAAGTTATTAATGTAGGCTAAAGATGATGAGAAATGAAAGTTAGCAGTTTGTTTACAAGCATTTATATAGATCTATCGTGTATATACATTTCTGTATATGTGAAACAAAATCTGTTCACATATATGTTGAAAAATCTTCGGCCTGTTCTATATGTTACCGAAAGACCAAAAAATAGAAATTACTGTTTAATTATATATATATATATATATATATATGTGTGTGTGTGTGTGTGTGTGTGTGTGTGTGTGTGTGTGTGTTACAATACACAATTATTAGGTCACACCAATGTTTTTTTAGTATTTATTGCCAAGTGAATAATTGTAAATGAAAATAAATAGAATGGTTCTTCTGTTAAGACTGCAAAATAACATGTGCATCAAATGCATTTCTAAATATTTAATTACATATTTTGCAGATCATCAATGAAAGAATGAAGAAAATTTAGGGTAATTCGGACAAGTTCATCTTTGCTTCCTTGCCTTGTCAAATTTTCAAAGCAAAAATAACAAAAGAAGTATTCTATTTTCATTTAGAATTATAAAACACTGGGGTGGCCTAAAAATTATGGCCGATTGTGTGTGTGTGTGTGTGTGTGTGTGTGTGTGTGTGTGTGTGTGTGTGTGTGTGTGTGTGTGTGTGTGTGTTTGTGCAAAAAATGTCAACTTTTATATGCTCGAACTTTGTTAGAAAATTTTAATGACAAAGACAATAAATATTTAGTATGACACGTGTTGTCCTTTAGGACCTCATCAGAAGATAACTTTAATCTGATGAAGTCCTGAAGGACGAAACACGTAGTACGAAAAACATTCTTCCATCCTCATTAATTTTTCTAATACATAATGTGATGGCTGAATTGTCACCATTTTTGTTCATAATTTTGCGCATGCGCCTTCGCCTTATTGTTTTTTATTTCGTCAACTGCACGATATAGTATCTGTTAAGCAACGTCTGTGAGAAAAAGAACACTATGACAATTTATTCGGCCAGAAATTTGAAAACGCATAAAATAGTGCTTGCTTGACAATCTTCATTTCAGAGTGTTCAGGTGTTTATCAGAAGAGAGAGCAATGGATTTGGAAAGAGTTGATATATTCAGTCAACATCATGGCGTTTCAAGTAATCACTAATGATGTCGACTTTATACCTTCACTAGCTAAATAGCAAAGCGTTGCTCGGATGTAATGAAAGCTTTAAAACTAATCCACAGTCCTGGAGCTCAGACTCTTTGGACGTTGGCACTAAAGACTAAAAAGCAATAGTTGTTTCCAGTTAAAGCGAAATGATAGACTGAAAGAAAAATGAATGGATGTAAGTCAAATTTTGATTTCCTGGTATCGATATCAAATAAGTTTTTTTCGTCGTAAACTGAATTTTGAAGGTTAAATAAGTCCTCTGAGTAAATGGTATCATGGCTGAGACTAAGAACTACAATTATACCTACTTAGAACCAAACCCGAAGCAAAAACTAAAATAAAAGGACTGAAAAAAATAGACATACAGTCAGATAAACAGACACACGCACAAACATCTTGCCTTTTATATATATATATATATTATCGATTTTCTGCACTATTGTAAGAACTGCAACCTTGAAACTTCTGAATACCGTTTCTTATGTCTTTGTCTATGAGTGTAATTTGATTAAAATTGGACCACTCCTTCTATAACCCGAGTTTTTCGATTATCGATATTTATCAGGGTGTACCTCAACACAAAACCTAACTAAGAACACTCGCAAACGCTTATAGTACAACTGTGTAAATTTTCAAGAAAATTGGTTCAGCCGTTTCGGAGTCTATAGGTAACGGACACACACACACACACACACACACACACACACACACACAGACAAAGTTCCATTTATAAATAAGTTTAGAAGAAACAAAAGTCAACGTTCAGTAATATCAACTACAAACACAGCCACGATTTGATAACTGCGTTTAGAAAATAAGATATTCCTATAACTGCCAAGGTGTAAAGTTAGGTTTGTGCAGATATCGCATAAAATGTGACAAGAGTACTCAATTACTGGCCTTATCTGACTATTGGAAAGTTATTGACTGCTATCACCATACTATAATTGCATTGCTGTATCTATGTATCCTTCTCTCTCACCCTCTTTATCTGTTTCTCTATCTTGGGTCTCTCTCTCTCTCTCTCTCTCTCTCTCTCTCTATATATATATATATATATATATATATATATATATATATATATCTGCATATGCAATGATAGATTTGTGAACAAACTGTTCAAAAGAATTGTTCAAAGCAATCAGTGGCCTGTGCCCTGCATGGCACACAATCTCCAGCATAAAATATAAAATAATATTCTGTACTGGTGCACTAGGCTTTTTCCATCTCATGCCTGCATAATAAATGTTGATTTCTTCAAGAAGTTCATCGGCACTGTGCCAACCATCTCCTTGGTGATTTGAATTCAGAGCTTTTCTTCTAGATTGATTAGTAACCAAAGCTAAAGGACAGGTTATATGTGGAAACATAAAATTCCTGAAAGAATTCACTTCCATCAACGCTTCTTCAATATGGCAGTGAATGCGGGACAATATAATCGAAGATGAATGAAAAACTTGAAGCAACTAAAATGTGGTTTTACAGAAGGATGCTGCAAATATCATGGATCGAGCATGTGAGCAATGATGAGGTTTTGGAAAGGATGGAAACGAAAAGGAAATTAATACTGAACATCAAGAAGAGCCAGCTAAAGTTCCTGGACATGCAATGAGAAAGGAAGGCTTGGAGAACCTGATGCCAACAGGCCAGATAGAGGAAAAAAGAGACAGGGAAAAGCAGCGGATAACATATTTGAAGAACCTGATCAGGTTGATGACAGAACGAGGGTTATATGGTGTAACAGGAGAAAGTGTGCTAAGAGCCACCAGGGATAGAGAGATGGGGAAAGCCATGACCGCCTACGTCCTGAAAGAACAGGGCACATAGAAGAAGAATTTTAGAGTTCTCAACAAATTCTTTCGGCTATTTTTTTTTAAATTTGGAAGATAGCCAGATATCCTCAATAAGATGTATGGTCCTCTTGGATTTACTATGAGCTTCTGAACACTTAACAAATCGTTCACCGGGGTACTGTCATATCAGAAAATTCATGTGTCAGATCAGAGTCAAAAGTTTTCTAATTAAATATATGCACTTGAACTTTTGAAAATATCTCACATTTGTCTATATTTCTGAGATGAGGTAGTATTTACATTATTCATATTATTGTCCTCGTCTTTGTTGCCATGTACGTCGTTTCGGTCGTTGTACACTCCGGCCTTCTTGCTAGAAATTTCGAACCGAACCCTTTATTGCAATTACTGAGGTATGTCATTCTCATTCCTTGTGTAGTAATGCTACGATTGGAAGTCATGAGTTATCTCCTTCTAACCCTGAAATTTACTTGTTCACCACTGCTGTAGCCTGGTATTGAACTCAAAGGAACTAACCAACGTCTTTATCCGTTGGGCTATGTGTTCTTAAGAACAACTGAATTTTTGGAACTTATAAACCTAATCTCGAATAACCCATTTTTTTTTAACCAGAGTTCATATTGCAATTTTTTTTATGTTAATAGTTTTCTCTAGTATTTTACTAGAGCTCATATTACAATTGTTGACACTATCTCACCGGGGTATTGTCATATCAGAAAATCAAGGTGTCAGATCAGAGTCAGACGTTTTCCTCCGAACAAATTTCTTTCAGTACATCTAATTACATATGTGCACTTTTGACAATATCTTACATCATACACAATTATTATTATTATTATTATTATTAATCTTGCCGTTATCTATAGGACGTAAGCGATCATGGCCCTCCATGTCTGCCTATTCCTTGTAGCCCTTAACACCCCATATTTTGTTACCCATCCCAAACCGCTCTCTACAATGTATTTGCTCAAGTCCCTCAAGTATGTCACGTCTTACTTTTTCTGTCTATTCCTTCCATTTATCTCACATGTGAGTATCAAATTCTTCAAGCCTTCATTCCACATTACATGTACCAGAAAGTTCACCTGTCTTTTTCTGATGCTATGTATTAGTTTTCTTTTCGTTTCCATCCTCTCCAAAACCTCGTCGTTGCTCACTTATTCGGTCCATGGTATCCTCAACATCCTTCTGTAGAATCATATTTCGGTTGTTTCTAGTCTTTCTTTCATCTTTGATAAGATTTTCTATCATTCGATGCCATATTGAAAAAAGATATCACATAATCCAGTACTTTATTCTTTGTTTCCAGCGATTTTTTTAGTCTCTCAGTACAGTGGAATGCACCCTGGTCATTCCACTGCGACTTCGGATCTCAGTGCCGCACTTTCCATCCTCTGTTAGAACACTTCCCAGGTATTTAAATTTTTGTACAACTCTTCTTCCTTCTTTTTCTATGTGCCCTGTTCCCTTCAGGACGTAGGCGATCATGGATCTCCACGTCTCCCTATCCCTTGTGGCTCTTAGTATGTTTGCTCCTGTTGCTCCTGGCAACCCCCGTTCCGTCATCCACCTGATCAGACCCTGCAAATATGTTACCCGCTGCCTTCCTCTGTCTCTCCTTCCTTCTATCTGTCCTGTCAGTATCAGGTTCTCCAGGCTCTCCTTCCTCATTGCATGTCCCAGGAACTTCAGTTGTCTCTTCCTGATGCTCAGCATCAATTTCCTTTTTGTTGCCATTCTTTCTAACACTTTGTCGTTGCTTGTATGCTCAGTCCACGATATCCGTAGCATCCTTCTGTAGAACCACATTTCGGCCGCTTCCAGTTTTGTCCTCATTTTCGATGATATTGTCCAGCATTCACAGCCGTATTGAAGAACTGACATCACGTAGCAGTCTAGCACTCTTTTCAACTCACTCACCTTTAAATCGACGGTGTCATTCAAAAACACTCGATTTCTTCACACGTTTCACCATCAGCCATTGTAGCAATGTTTAACATTTTAATAGTAATATTAATATACTTCACATAAAATTTGATGTTAATTCCTTTATCCAGATTCCTATCAATCATGTTTTGCCAACAGTATAACATGAACATGGACAAATAAACCTACAACTACCACTATCACTTGGCAATGAAAAATTCATCTGGCTTCTATCACAAAAATGCGAAAGTTGGAATATAGAATTACTTTGGTAAATTTCTGACTCATTAACACAGGGACACGCTGAGATCATCCCGGGAATTAAATTATCACACCACGTATATTTTCGTATGAGAATTTTCTATTTTCTGATGAAAATATATAAATAATTCATCAGGTTCTGAACTTCTCAAATAATCAATTCTCATTAATTATACTTTGATGTGTTCAAAGTAGCGTCATATGTTTAGCTTTTGGAGCCACGACGTTTCGATTATTTTATTCTCCGGGCTTCTTCAATATAATTTTATTAAGTCGGGTTCAATCTATCACCTAAATCCATCCTCGTTATACTCTTAGTCTACAATTTTTTGATGTGCATTGTGGTACAGTAGATATCGACTAAGAACGACAAATCGGGGATTCTAGTTCGAACTCCAGTTGAATTCCTTGCATTCACTTACGCACAAATACCCTTGTGAAAGGTATTAATACGTCTCTTCCCTCCAGTTTTGGGTTGAATAATAGAACAGATTGGATTCTATAGCCTTGGCTGGCAAACAATCTACTGCAGAAAGCAATGGCAATCTACTGCTGGATAATCTTCTACCCAGTATTTTATGGTCTGATGATATCAGTATGCTTTAGTTTGTGGTTTATCTAAGTATGCGTTGACCTGACCGATAGTATGACCTTTGCCTAAGTGGTAGTGGACTTCGTTTTATGACTTGGTGTTAGATATATCTGCTGTCATGTAAAACTGCTCCAACTACCAATCATATATATATATATATATATATATATATACCATAAACACACACATACATACATGGTCTAACACACTACATCTAACGACAGCAGTAGCAGCGAAGGATGAACATTCGTAGGAAGTCACGGTTTACGGAGGAACTCGGAAACAAGCTCTCCTACCATTCTGAAGATGAAATTTTGATCTCGGAATATTAATGTACAATAAATAGGTGATACCCAACAACTTATTTACCTTCCTTTATTTTACTAAACGCATTGTGATAGCTCTCAAGACCTAACCATATACCATATATATATATATATATATATATGTGTGTGTGTGTGTGTGTGTGTGTGTGTGTGTGTGTGTGTGTGTGTGTGTGTGTTATGCTACCTTTAAAGCACGACTAGAAGTCGCAGTCATCAGGTGTATATTATAAAGAGACGGTTTCTAGATTTGAATTTTTATTTTAGGTACAACCTTTGTTTAAATTTTTTGAGGTGCCATTTTTTCTTTTATTAAATGTATAATTTAATTAAGTTTATAGCGAAACCCAAATTAGGAAAAAGAAATTAATATCATGGGAATTTAAAAATATAACTGAAAATATGTATTTTGAAAAGGCCAGTTCGTTATTGTAGGTCAAGGGGAAGGTTTTGAATGAAAATGTTGAAAAAATTACAATAAATTATAATAAATAATAGACGGAAAATATATATATATAAACACACATATACACACATATACATATGTATATACCCCATGTTACTTTTAAGGATCCGAATCACACTGATTGCGCAATATAACGATATTTTTTTCCAAAAGAAGTGCTATGTTTTAAATCATTTCACCTTCAGGCAAGGCAATAAAGCCACTAAGTGTTAAAGAATATAACGAAAGTACAATAAAAGAACAAACATAAGGAAAGCATAAGATAACGATGGCACTGCATTTCAATTTTGACAGGTCAAAGTTGACTGAGAAGCCGAAGCTGGAATAGATCTCAACTAGGAAGAAACTGTTAGCGTAGAACTTACGTTTACATATAGTCATTTTCTACTGCAAAATTCACGATAGACCTTGCTATCATCTTGTTAGGGGCCATAGGGTGCCTTATTCTAGTCTCTCACCTAGTCTCTTTGCCGAGACGTTCAAAATTATTACGAGCAATAAGCGTCTGTAAAGATTGGAACTATCACGCTGGTACACCGGAAAACGGCTGAACAGGTCAGTATAAACCAAGGAGAAGACTGTAAAACAATCTGCCACATCTGTGCGTTCTTAAAAACTAAATTACTAACAAGTCAATAGTCATCTCCTCTCTCGCTAACTTGCATCCTCTTTCACTCTCTCATGCTCCTTTCTTCGTCCTCTCCACTCTGTTCAGTATTCCTCATCCTTCTTTTTACCCTCTTTCTGACACCCACTGTAACCTGTAACTCTTTCTTATCTTACCTTCTATGTAACCCTCTGCTCAACAGTGGCAGTCAAATGCCTTGCTTGGGGCGACACGATTATAAAAAGAACAAAAGTCAATGGTTAATGATTATTTTCGATCCTCCTTACAAGGATGGTTATTAATTTTGAATCATTTGAAATATAAAATGGACCATTTCTGAAAGTTTTTATATTACTTACTGTTATGTCGCCAAGTATAAATGAATAACTCAGCAACAGAATCAGAATATAAGTTGTATTTCGCGGAAAGACGGTTAGAATGTACAGAAGTGTTTAGTAATATTTACAATAGAAAAGATACAAGAGTCCAATCCGTTGTAAGACGTGTGTAGACGTGATTACTTCCGATACGCCACCGGAAGTGTGACTAACTCTTCACTGACTCGCACTGAGTCTTCAGAAACTCATTAGAGACTCTCAAGTGACTATGTACGACTCATTATTTAGTCGTCCCTCCCAGTAAGGGCAACATATGACACATGGTCAGTTTATATCTGGGATTTCCGGGCTATATGGCCCGGCCAAAAAATGTCTGTCTATTTTTGCCCAGTCGTGCTTCTACCCTTCGGCGGAACCACGACTGGGTTATTGCTCTCTGCTCGGAAGCAGAGAGCGCCCTCTACCCGAAGGCAGAGTGCTGACAGTGTCGTAGAGTCGTCCGTCTAGTGACACTCTACGACTGTATTTACTAGCCTTCCCACGTAGGCTGGATGTGACACATGGTCATTTTATTGTGGGTATTCCCAGCCATATAGCCAGGCCAAAAAATGTCTGTCTATTTTTGCACAGTCGTGGTTCTACCCTTCGGCGGAACCACGACCGGGTTACTGCTCTCTGCTCGGAAGCAGAGAGCGCCCTCTACCCGATGGCAGAGTGCTGACAGTGTCGTAGAGTCGTCAGTCTAGAGACTCTGGACGACTCCCTTGTAGAGAATCCACCCCCATTGCTATATATAGCAATGGGAACAGTCCATTTGTAGACAAATAGGAGTGGCGCCCTAACACTTACGATGATACGTACAAACTTTTTCAAGTTTAGTTAAAATTACTGTGATGGTCGATGACCTTAATGTTTTTTTCGTGTGTGTGTGTGTGTGTGTGTGTGTGTGTGTGTGTGTGTGTGTGTGTGTGTGTGTGTGCAGACGGAGACAGAAATCGATGTGTGGCTCAATCTACCGCCATATTTCCAAGACTACCGGCTTCCTCATCTCGTGTGTTTTGATAATGAAGTAACGGGAGACGTTCCGAAAGTAATGCCGCCTGTTTGTTTCCATGGAAACTTCAACTTATACAGGAGGGACAATATCACCGTTTGATACAGCAAATTCTCAGATAGAAAACACTATTTGTTCACATCGTCACAACCACTAACTTTGCATTTTCGCTCCAAAAAGCAGCGCCTTTTATTTCTTTCCTCAGAAACACCAAAACATCTAGGGAGCGTAATAGATAAACCAATTTTTAATCTATAAAATATTTTTTATAAATATCACCACCACTAATGATGTATTTTTGCTCGAAATCAACCCTGACACAACAGCTACGATTAAAACACACCCGAAATTAAAAGACCCATCTATGCGTGGTTTTATGTTAATGCAGACAGAAACAGCTAGAAATTATGGCTTTAAAGTAAATACAGAAAGTAAATCAGTAAAAAACTTACGGAATCAAGCGATACTTACAAAGTTACAATGTGTCCGTCTCACGCTTAAATGATCAGAGCCATTCTTAGAATGGTCACTATTATTTAGATCCACACGTGAATCGTGATGTAGAGAAAAGTAGAGGGATTATAGAAGACAGTGTTCTCACAACCAAAAGGAAAGATTTGGTCCGTTAGTGTGTCTTGAGCGAATATAGCAACGAAGTAACAAGTCTTACCTACCTACCCCTGTTCATATTGTGTGAGTCCACGAATAAATCACGGCATATTTCATTTTTCGCCGTGGCGATATTTTTTACTTTCGGGTCCCGTATGAACACACAACTGATCTTTACCAGTAGTTGAAGGAGACAAGAATCGAAACACAACATGGGTTAATTTGGCCGGTCGATGAAAGGCTGGTGTATGTTTACATAAAAAAAACTCACATCTTGCTTTTGTAAATGTTAGAAACATTAGATGTGACCTGCATATCGCTGGTGTTAGTTTAGAAAAACATCTCGCACTGAAATATAAAAAGCAATAAAGATGCTTACCGTATGAAGAGACCAATCAGTGAGCATCTTTATTTGGTTAGTTGTTTTATTTAAAGATACGTCAAAATTTGCTGGTTTATTTAGTATCGAAATCTCTTGTTATGCGTAAAAATGAGTAAAACGATAAATGTATGTGGATATAAACACAAGTTCAAAGGTAAAATTTAGTTTAATCCCCAAGTCTGCAAATATCAGGAAGGTTTATTTTTTGTTTTACTCCTCCTACTTCCTCAGTGCAAAGTTCAGTATGCATAAACGAATGTTAATGGTTGAAATCTAATACCCCTTTGTGTCAGATGCCATTGTACCAGAATGAACCACCGAAACCGTGACATTACCCCTGGTCGGTGGCTAATGAAGACAGGGTTTCGCACGTGCTAACACACGTTGTATGTTACAAATTAAACTGCTATCTCTTATAAATAAATAAAATTAAAAAACTATTTCTTCTCCTTGAAAATATTCTAACATATGGCAAACATCCACTTCTAAGTTTGCCGCTTAATATAATAAGAAGCATTAGTTCGAGAACGTTCTTCATATGTCTCAGACAGTCCTCTTCGTATTTATGAATGAATAAACCGATACAGTGTACACCGTAGCAACGAAGAAAAGCAAAACGAAGTTGTCATCTTCGTTTAGGTCAGAAGGCTTTGCTAAAGTATGGGCGTTGGTTATCTATTCATATGCCATCTCCCATAGAAGCTATCACGCATCAAAACAGCCAAGGAGGACAACTGACCATTCTATCGTAACGAAAATGCAGCATATCTGCTCAGCACTTAGCAGTGCCATTATCCTGGAGCGTTTAAGATGGCAGCGCCGTCTGTCCTTTATTCAATGTCACTATTAATTTCACTAAAGACTGTCAATTATCTTCCGGACAACAAAAGACAGACTGTGCACATCGGTTTGGTGATTTTGAGAGTTGATGAAATAGGACGGCACATATAGAATAGAGTGAAATTCCTCTCCATTTATTTGTTAATATATATATATATATATTCGAACTGTGTTATATAAGCATGATAAAAACCTCGTCTGATCAAGAGGCTATTCATGGTCGAGTGGTCAAGACGGTACCAGATCAAATGGTATGCTTCCCCTAAGTAATAGGGGTCGCAGGTTCGAATCCTGCTGGATAGCACACATTTTCGTAATAAAAATTTATCGTAAATAATCAGGCCGGTTGATATAAATATAAAAATACTGTTTAATTAAAAACAGAATAAAATCTTACTAAATTATGAGTATCGGTAAAAATAATGTTCAAAATAATTAATTACAAATACTATATAGTAACTCCTTAACATCTACTATCCAATACAATCAATTAATTACCATGCATGATACACTCTTGGGTGATCATATTTCTTTCGAGGCATCGTGGAAGAGAACAGCGATTCCCAAACTGGGGAGAAATTTACCCCTGGGGGGGATTCGAGCTACCAAGTGGGGTAATAATAATTTCTACTTTACTCACAATCAAGCCCAAAGCACGAAACCGACTGGAGGTGGAATGTGACATACGTTGCGCACTTGCCAAACTAACCCTGATATTGATACACTGGTGCAAAAAGAAGCAACACCACCCTTCTCACTAATTTAATTCTGAAGTAGAAGAGTAAACAAAAGTCCTTTTATTTGTTACTAACCGCTCTCTATTGCTATACTTAGTTGTTACCCACTGCCCTCTATCCACTTTATTCTGTAATTATAAGTTTATCAGTATATTTGTACTTTGAAAAATAAATTAGTAAATAGTCTCAGTGTGTTTTAACTGCTTCCTCCCTTTCAAATTTAACACATGAAGGGGGAAATCTGGATGGTTGAACTGGGTGTAGGGGAAATGACAGAAAAAAGTTTGGAAACCACTGGACTAGAAGATATGACGAACTGCAGAAAATCTTCCTTCAGTAGGTTGCCATTATTTTTTGCATAGACCAGTTGCCAACCAGTGCTATAGAACACAATCTATTCTGCTATACAATCCATAGCTGGAGAGATAAGAGATGGATTTATAGCTTTCCCAAGGGTATTTGTACGTAAGTGAATGAAACGAATTCGACTGGAATTTGAACTCGGCTCTCCAACTTCTTACTTCGAGCCAATATCTATTACACCACAACGCACATCCAAGACTAAATCCAATTTTTAACCATATCAAAATAATTACAACAACATCCAAAACAATTATGGATACGATCAGAATCAGAAATCTCCATATAAAAAAAAAGCTGCCAGAACTTCTCCTCACAATACACGGGAAAACTTACAGAAATATAAAGGGAAGTAAGAACACAAAAGGGATCTTATGCACAACAATTTACCAAATGCATTAGCTATAGATAGAAATAAATTCTACCACAACTTTAATGTAAAAAAACGCTACATTTATTAAAAGAATTTTTTTTATTTTCGACGAAAATTCTCGGGAATGCTGCTATCGAATTTTATCAAAATGTTAATCTTTTTCAAATATCACAATTCCTGGAAGAATTATTTCTTTCTCGGCCAACATACATGACTACGAAAACGTTTAATACAAAATTTACAAAATCGATGAAATTCATAATTTAAATTTATTTATAAATAATGGTTGAAAAAATCTTCATAATTGCCTTTATACATTTTCATCAGAGGACGAAACGCATCAGTTATGAATAATTTTTGACATATATATATATATATATATATATATATATATATATATATATATATATATATATACGCTCTCACACCCTGACTGAGCACTCTGGAAGAATGGTAAACTTTGAAAAACACTAGCTACTCTGGCATGTACGCATCACTCGTTCAGTAAAATGAATTAGAGCACACTGGCTATTGAGCACGTATAATGATAATATACACGTTAAAATGTCTGCCTTATTCCACCGAACGCCCATAGCCCAGAGGTAGAATCGCCGACTGACACCAATTCGGTGGGGTTTCAATCCTGGGTTAAAGGGCCATCGGAGTCTAAACGTACTGATGAGCTGTGATACATCGAAACAGATCTGTCTGCGGATGACTACATATATTATATATCCAATTTTTGTCTTAATTTTCACCTGAAATTAAAGCCAAAATACGATGTTTAGAACGGCTCATGATCAAACATAATAGACATTCATTGTTTCTTATATTTAACAGGATATGTTTAGAAAATTATTTACTACCTCGATACACTAAATATATATAGACAGCTAATTTTAATTCAAGCGTCTTTCATTAAATACGGTCGACAATTTCATTTATTATGCACAAATAATTACTTTCTTTTTTGGCATCTTCAAAATGCTTTTGTGTTTTATGTAATCAAAAATTATTTACATTCAATAACATTGATTGTTCACAACTTATCATCGTCTCATGATCCAGTTTAAATATGGATAACCAAAATTGAAAAAAAAAATTTTTGTATGCGAAAATTTTCTAACCATATCCAAAGACGGTAATTTAATTATTTCTTTACGATTTCCCACAGATGCTAATTATATTTCCATATGAAATTTTAGATAATAAAATTTTGTTTTAAGAATCTGCAGTTCGTTGGATTACGTTAAATTTTACTTTTATCTTTTACTAAACCAGTTATTGTTTAACATCTCGGAAATTTCCAAGGAAAATAATAGTAAAATATTTTAAAATATTAAAATCGAATTCTTTTCAGATTTTATCAGTTTTATTCTCTAACGCAGGGCTTATTTTGACATCTCCAGTTGAAATTTCAAAATAAAATTTCACATAATTCAATTTCTCCTGGGAATTATCTTACGGAAAGCAAAACATTTTTAGTGTCGAAAAGATCATACGGCGGAGATTTCACAAAATCAAATAAAAGAGATTTAATTAACTTAAAAGCAGTTGTATGATATTTTCTTATAAAATACCCTTTTCATGAATGAATAAGTACCAAAAACATTTTCTTGAAATCAGATAATTACTTGACATTTAGTCAATCTTTAAATTCTTTTTGTGGAGAAGTGGATGTCGGCTCGGAATGTGAAATCGGAGAGCCGAGTTCGAATTCCAGTTGAATTCCTTACATTCACTTTAGTTTTAGTTAAGTGCCATACGTGATACACACTTGCGATCATGTCTCGAAGAGACATGACTGACTGGGCAGAAGATTATCCCGCAGTAGGTTGCCATTGCTTTCTGCGGTAGACTGGTTGCCGACCAAGGCTATATAGAACCCAATCTGTCCTGTTATTTAACCCATAACTGGAGGGAAGAGACGGATTAATACCTTTCCTAAGGGTATTTGCGCGTAAGTGAAGGCAATGAATTCAGCTGGAATTCGAACTCGGCTGACCGATTTCTCTTACGCACAAATAATCTTGGGAAAGATATTAATCCGTCTCATCCCTCCAGTTATCGGTTAAATAACAAGACAGATTGGGTTCTATAGCCTTGGCCGGCAACCAGTCTACCGCAGAAAGTAATGGCATCCTACTGCGTGATAATCCTCTGCACAGTAAATAATTTCTCTATCGAGACATGATCGCCCTGACTGACATATTATTAGATCTCATGTTCATGCGGTATAAACATATTTCTAACCGTAAATATCTCCGCTTGTATATTGGAGGCGCAGATAAATTTTATATGAAAAATCTATCTCCATTTCTTTTTTTTACTATGTTGATAAAGTCAACTTTGATTACGGAAAGCTTAAAATCTTTTCGTCTGACCCAAAATCTTACTAAATGATCGTTGGATAATCTTCTTAATCAGGTAAAAACTTTTCAAATTAACCCGCATATAAATTAGAGATTTTTGTTTTTTTTTTTTTTTGCCACATATCTGTTTTAAATGAGAAGTGTGTACAGATAGTTATGGAGATGATGAGACAATGTGGAAAAGCTATCAATGCATGTAGATAGATATATGAGCTGAAAATTATTCTCTCAAAATTGCAAAATGCTTCATGCCATTTTATGCAAAGAAGACATCTCGGCTCTACGTATAAGGATAGGTCTACGCTTCTTGCATGTAGAGATATCTATGTGCTGAAAATAGGTTACCCAAAATTTCAGAAATATTCACTCTATATTGTCTAACGAAAACATCTTTACTCTACAAATATTTCAAGAGTCAGCATCTCTTGCACGTAGCTAAATTTATAAGGTGAAAATAAGTCTTCGAAAAATTTTAAATCTTTTATGCCATCTTGCCAAACAAAGTTTTCTTGACTCTGTAAACAGGAATAGAGCCAGCAAATCTTGACATCTACACTCGGCAAGAACTTCTGCATAACTAAAGATTAATGGTCATCAGCAAAAAGACTAGTCCCAAATGCCAAATACAGGTGGGGGATACTAAAATCAAGCAGGTACGAAAATTTAAATACCTGGGAAGTGTTTTAACAGAAGACTGAAAGTGCGACACAGAGATCCGAAGGAGAATTGGCATGTCGAAGGATGAGTAAAGTTTTAAGAAACCGGACAACTTCGCTAGAAACAAAGAAGAGAGTACTGGATTGAGTGTACAGTTTTTCAATATTGCAGTGAATGCTGGACAATATCATGAAAGATGAAAGACAAAACTTGAAGCAATTGAAATGTGGTTCTACAGAAGGATGCTGCGGATATCATGGATCGAGCATATGAGCAATGAAAAGTTTTTGAAAATGATGGAAACAAAAAGGAAATTATTACTGAGCATCAGGAAGAGACAGCTGAAGTTCCATGGACATGCAATGAGAAAGGAGGGCTTGGAGAATCTGATACCAACATGCCATATAGAGGGACAAAAGAGACAGGGGAAAGCAGCGGATAAAATAATTGAAGGGCCTGATCAGGTGGATGATGGAACGAGGGTTGCGTGGTGTAACAGGAGAAAACGTACTAAGAGCCAGCAGGGATAGTGAGACGAGGAAAGCCATGATCGCCTACGTCCTGAAAGGACAAGGCACATAGAAGAAGAAGACAATCGGCAACCTCTGTCTTATCTAGTAATCAATAATACGCACTTTCATTAGTAAGTTTAGTATTCAACTGATGTTGAAATTTGTACCTTTATCCATAATATGTAATATTTATTAATCGACTATGTTTAGGTACCTGTTAATTATGTCAAGCAGCAGCATCACTTTGACACTGTAAATTATATTGTAGCCCTTTGGGGGATGGTTAATGTTTTTTGATTAGGTCTTGTGTCTTGCTTAACCAAACTCCCTTCAGCTTACAGCCCAGTTATCATCATCAGAATTATTATCAGAATGTTTTCATCGTTATCAGAAGGTTGGTTGTCAGCAGGTTGAAATATGTGGAATTGTGGTGGATTAGCGTAAGAATAATCTAAACTTATATAATAAATAGAACTTTGTCTGTGTGTGTGCGTGTCCAATACCTATAGACTTCGAAACGGCTGAACTGATTTTCTTGAAAATTTACAGTTGTACTATAAGCGTCTGCGAGTGTTCTCAGCTAGGTTTTGTGTCGAGGTACCCCCGATAAATATCAAAAATCGATAATCGAAAAAATCGGGTTATAGAAGGATTGATCCGATTTTAATCAAATTTGATACACTCATAGACAAAGACATAAGAAACGATATTCAGAAGTTTCAAGGTTGCAGTTCTTACAATAGTTCAGAAAATTGATAACATATATATATAAAAGGCAAGATGTTTGTGTGTGTGCCTGTTTATCTGCATGTATGTCTGTATTTTTGAGCTCTTTTATTTTAGTTTTTGTTTTGGGTTTGGCTCTAAGTAGGTATAATTGTAGTTCTTAGTCTCAGTTATGATACCATTTACTCAGAGGACTTATTTAGCCTTCAAATTTCAGTTTACGACGAAAAAACTTATTTGGTATCGATACCAGGAAATCAAAATTTGACTTACACCCATTCATTTTTCTTTCAGTCTACAGTTTCGTTTTAACTGGAAACAACTATTACATTTTAGTCTTTCGAGCCAACATCCAAAGAGTCTGAGCTCCAGGACCATGGATTAGTTTTAAAGCTTTCATTACACCCGAACAACACCGGGCTATGCTACTAGTAAAATATACATTTTGCATTTTAGAATAGAAATTTATTAAAGAGAAATACTAACATAAGTTGTAGGAGTTCATGTTCAATTAGAAACATTAATAAAAAGTTAAGGGTAGAGTTCGTACAAAATGTTCTAGTAGCAATTGTTGAAATAGATAAGGAGGAAAAGAAAGGGGACAATGTCCGAGTCGCTTGAAGTTTGAAGTTACATTTTAGACGTGTGTCTCTTTCGCTGCTCCCATTTCTGAGTCTCTGACGCTGCAAAGACATTTATATGTGCTTTTGAATTTCGCGCTGGATCGCCAAGTCTTTCCAAGTCTTACAAGTCGCTTCCATTAGTCAAAAATCATTTTAACACCTACTCGCAAAATCTGGTTTCGATTTTTTTGTTAAGCAAATGGTCAATCATGTTTCTATTTGGGAAAATCAAGATTTCACACGTCATTGTGAATTTTTGCGAAAGCGAAAAAGAAGGTTGATCTTAATTAATTTCTTATCAACTATATAATTAGGAATTATTTACTGAATTAAGGAGGTTAACATAGGCGCGATTATATTAAGACATAAATAGTTGTTGCTTAAATAAATGCTATTATCATCTTATAGTCTATCGTCTGTCCAAGATTTGCTGATTCTGTAGCTATCTTCATTACAAATGTTCAGGCGAACTTTATTTTTTATTTCTAGCAGACCCCCCCCCCATGCTATATTTCATGCCACTTACTAATTTTTACACTTCAAATATCAAATCCCGGATAAAATGAACAAGATTTCAAGACATCAAAGTAATCCGAACAAATTCAAGGAGGCAGCTGCTCGCTATCAGCCAAATATATGAGTTCCATGAATGTTTCTCTCGATAGAAACGGCGCTATATAAAGTATGTCACATCTTAAAGGGGACTACTTTGAAGGAGAGTAAGTGTCGAATATATATCTGCTATAGTTTCCTTTTTATATATCATCAGTTCCGATATTTTTTCCATAAGGCATATATATATATATATATATATATATATATATATATATAACTAAGAAGAATTATTTTCATATCATCTGAAAATCATCAGACAGCATGCGTTTTTTAGATTCGACATTTAATATTATTTTCGACTAACGATGATTAACCTATTTTGCTCGCCCCCTTAGTTTGTCACCTGTTTAAATACTATTCTAATTTACCTAAGGATTAGTTTTGTTTGTTTTCGGTCATCATTGGGTTGTAACAAAAGCGGAATTTCCTAAGATTTCTAAAATCTGTCGCAGGCTCTCAAGTGTGTTATTTTAACTATTTAGTATTGGTAAAAAAACAAAAATCTATTTTTTCGATGCTTATAAACTTTTTTGAATGATTGATTCAATGCGTAAAACTATGAAATTAATGTTGTATATTAAATAAGAGTGTTGCCCAGTAGGTCAAAATAGAAGCCAAAATTTTTGTGAATATAAATATATATATATATATATATATATATATATATATATATATATATATAAAGCAACGTTGAGCCTGGTCAGTACTTAGGTGGGTGACCACTTGGGAATCCCAGGTGCTGTTAGCGTTCACGGATGTGCCTTGTGGTGCGGTGGATGTCGGCTTGGAGGGGGAAATTGGTGAGCCGGGTTCCAATTCCAGTCGAGCACACTGCATTCACTTGCGCACTAGTACCCTTGGGAAACGTATTAATCCGTCCGTTCCCTCCAATTATGGGTTAAATAATTGAGGTCTGCTGTTCATGCGATCTGTGGCAGATTTCTGCACCGATTGTTTGTTATCAGCAGTTCCAAAAAGTGTGGATGTTACTACACAATGCCTTCACCACTATAAACAAATCTTTGTGTGGATGTCTTGCTAAGGTTAGACCCTCATACATCGAAATCGATGGGAGAGTCCATGATATATATATATATATATATATATATAAATCCGAGTGGGTACAGAACGAAGAAAGAATTTTTCTGTCCAAAACATTAATTGAAAACAGTGCTCGATATATGATGTATAGAGCTGTGAATATTTATTATAAATTATGTTTTAGAACATGTACATAATTTTTTTTAATATATGTCCTCGACAATCATTAATTTTCTGGTTTTATCAATCTTACCTCCAGTAGATTTATCAATTATCATTAGTCCGTCGTCCCTATATATTCCTATTTTGTACATTTCGATTTCCTTATGTGCAGTTAAGTTGTAGAGTAAGAATAATCCAACACACAAAACTGACCAAGTAATCAAACCCTCCACACATCAATCTCTGCGAAAGATATACCCGACCGATAAAAACGTACACTCTAACAGATAATACCATTAATAAACAATTTAGCACTTACACACCAGGCTCTTCAAAACTCTAACAGACAACACAAGACACATTCCTTTCATTATCAATAACCCCAACCAACCTCCCACAACAACAATGCACCAAATATAGGCAGCAGGCGAATTCAGTTTTGCTTTTCCCTCCCGAAGAAACGTTGGACACCCAACGTTGAAACAAACATATGATTGTCGAGGACATATATTAAAAAATTATGTATATATTCTAAAACATAATTTATAATATATATATATATATATATATATATACACACAGACATATGTAATGCATATATATTGGAATGGCACCAAGTTTCTGTCTTTTTAGATATACATGCATATATATATATATATACACATGTAAGAAAAATTAAAGCAGACACGTTATTTCAAGGTAAAACGGAAGTAGAGACCTTTTTCAAGCGAACCATCATCAGCTTCCGTCTTTATTTTACAAATGATTTTACACGAATGAGACCGATTTACCGTGAAATAACGTTTCTGCCTTAATTTTTCTTATATTTGCTCTATTTGCATTTATATACATATATATTTAGAGCCCCCTTAGGGAGTTATCCTACCACTGTGTGTACAGGATACTCCTTTGGATTCTTCTATACCCACACTGCATGCGCTCTCTAATGAACTGAGCCTACGCTAACTCACTGTTGTCTTTCTAATGAACTTCGCTTTGTAATGAACTGGACCAACACTACCTCCCTATTTTCTCTCTAATGAACCTCGCTCTCTCATGAACTGAGCCGACCCAACCTCATTATTGTCTCTCTTATGAAACCCGCTCTCTAATGAAGTGAGCCGACGCTATCTTAATATTGTCTCTCTAATGAACTTCGCTCTCTAATGAACTGAGTCAAAGCTACTTCGCTATTGTCTCTTTGTCCTTGAGCCTGATAAGAGGTTATATATATATATATATATATATATATATATATATATATATATATATATATATATATATCATAAAGTGCTGAATGTCGAGGTGGAGGTAGAGCGGTGATGTAAAATAAACTTTCACTCAACAAAACATACCAACGCATTAAGAAAAATGTCAAACCAAGAAAAAACGTGGTCAAAACAATAAAAAAAATCCAGCCCAATCAAACAAAGACTTATTTAAACAACTACACAATAAAAAGAAAATACGAAAAGAAACAATAAAGAAAAATCAACCAATCACAAACAAGACTACTCATGAAAACAATAAAAATCCGGGCCTTAACAACACTCTGAACAGTGAGAATATCATAACAGTACTTCGAAGTCGGCATGAATCTGCTCAAATAAAGAGACAAACTATTTGTGCTTATAGGTTATACTCTCATCCAAATACAAGCCTGTTTCACTGTATCACAGCTCATCAATGTGACTAGACACATCCACTTGTTTCCAGCAGGGATCGAAACTAGGCCGATTTGGGGTCAGTCGGAGACACTACCCCCTAAGCCATGGGAGAGGGGAGAGTTTAGCGTCATTTATACATGCGGTGTATACACACGATAGTCACCAAGAGAACTAAATTCATTACTGAAGAGCAATATATATATATATATATATATATAATGAAATCGTGGTCTGAAAAGATGATTATATTTGTTCGTCGAAATAAATTATACTTCATAATCACTTTAGATAAGGTGTTGAGTTTTCCATTATGTATATCATATTTTTCTGGATAATATCCATTGAGCTCTCTATACAGATCTATTGCTTGATATATTTTATATTAAATCGATCGTTTTGGATTACCCTCTCTATTTACTAACTTGGCATATATATATATATATATATATATATATATATATATATATATATATATATATATATATATACCTTGGATTGGTACTACCAAGAAGAAATATCACATCAAATGTAATAAAACTGAAGGGAAAATGATAAGATCAGATAAATGCGAAGGAAAGCAGGCAAGAGAGGAATAGAGTCAAGGAAAAAGAAAGAGGAGAAAAAAGTTGGTTAGCACAGAAATTCCTCGGGGTCAAACCCCTAAGTGAATCTCCATTCTGATTGGCCACACACACAACAAAAAACACCCACATACATTCACAGTAAACCGAAAGTATTTGTCATTTAAATGTAAATCGTCTGCACAACCACACCAGCATTGCCTGATGATGAGAATTAATCTCGAAACATAGAAATTTCCATGTAGCAATGAAAAATTGACATAACCATATAATTATATATATATATTATAAACATATTTTGTGATACAGAACTTGAGTATAGCTTTAAAAATATTAATTTTTATATTGCAGTCCAAAATGAGGATAAAATTTAAAACAGAAAACAACCAGTTTTGCTCCCGCTTATCAAAGATTTTAATTGGGAGAACTTACTGTAAAATATAATAATAGATGTGAGAAATGAATTGGTCAATGATGGGAAAAAGGAATGAGCTACTAGAGACTGATCCCAGCAAGGACCGGCGAACAATCTCGATGTTTACACAACGTGGGTATGCAAGTCCTGATGCAAACAGACTCCAGCACTTTGAAATGAAAATGTGAATGTGAATTGGCCAATACGGAAAACCAATCCACATTAAATTCCATGGCACACTTTTTTTCTTTTTATCCCCATCCTTGACCAATTCATTTCTCACATCTATTATATTTTACAGTAAGATCCCCTAATTAAAAACTTTGATAAGCAGAAGCGAAACCGGTATTTTTCTGTTTCAAACATTTTTCTCATTATGCTCTCTTTTAATATTTATGGATTACTTTTAAAGCCATTATATATATATATATATATATATATATATATATATATATATATATATAAGTGTTGTTGGAATAATATTCCTTGTCAAAAGAAACACTATTTTTAAGAAAGTGCTCAATACAAAAGTAGAGCTAATAATATTATTTATTCATAAATTTAAGAACCATCAAATCACTTGAAAAGACACAAAAGTGTTGAAACAAAATGGCTACTTTTGTAGTGATATTGTAACATAACCATGTTATAATTTATGAATAAATAATATATATATATATATATATATATATATATATATATAGTCATCCGCAGACAGATCTGTTTCGCGGTATCACAGTTCATCAGTACGGTTAGACAGCCGATTGCTTTGTACCCAGGACTGAACCCGACCGAATTGGCGTCAGTCGGTGATTCTATCTCTGAGCTATGGGCGCTCGGTAGAAGGTGGCAGACGTTTTAGCGTGTATATTATCATTATACACGCCCAATAGCTGAGCGTGTACTGATTCATTGCTGAATGAACGATGCGTAAATGCCAGAGTAGCTACTGTTTTTCAAAGTCTACCATACAGACATATTAAAAACAGAAATAGGGATTGTTTCCAACAAGGGAAATTGGTATAGAAGAAAAAGTGCGAGAAGCCGTATACGTTTTGTTTAAAGTGTAGATTTATTGTTGCTATTATTATAATTATTACTTGCTTCTTGTATTTTTTTTTTTTAATCATTTCACCCCGAGCAAGGCAGAAATGCCACTGATGTGCAGGGGGTTACATAAATGTAGAAAGATTAATTAGAAAAGAGTGAGGAGTACAAGCTAGTTAGAAAGGAACAATAGAAAGCTGAGAAAGCAGGTGCAATGACAGATACATGGGCGGAGAGAACGTGAAGATTATACAGGGGAGGGGAGAGAGCTAGAGTCCAGTGGTTAGTAGGTGAGTATTAACTTTGCTTTTAAATTTCTGGAGGTCGTAGCCGTCAGGAAAGCAAGAATACGGGAGTGAGTTCCACAGGCGGGAAGTGCGAGAGAGGAAGCTGCAGGAGTAGAATTGTCGTCTGCATTTGGCTAACCTGACTGTGAATGGGTGGGACCCAGTTGCCAGTCTGGTTGCACGGGTAAACACCTGTTGAGGATGATATATTAAGTGTATATAATGGTATTTGTGTTGCTACACGTCTTTCGAATCTAAAGTTGACTCTCTTCAGGTGAATAAACTTGTAACCTCACATGTCGAGATCCGTTTGCTTTTCTGATCGCCAAGGAACCGTATATAAATAGATAAGTCAAGTCGTAAGTACATCAAAAATTTCATATGCGTGCGTGCGTGTTTTTTTTTTGTTTTTTTTTTTGTGGGGGTGGGTTAACTTTCCTCTGTCCCCTTCGTTGACCGTATGAGTTTTTTTACTGACTTGCAAAATTTGATTGTTTTTTTTTTTGTTTGTTTTTTTTATCATATCACCCCGAGCAAGGCGGTAACGCTACTGAAGGGCAGGGGTCTACGTAGGAATGAAAAGATTGGAAAAGAGAAAGCCGGAGACCACATCCTAAACAAGGAACAAGGGATGACCCTTTTCACCTGTTCAATAGACATGGGTGGAGTGTGAACCGGGCGATAGTTTAGTCTATCTACTCCAATTGAGAAAGAAAAAAAAATAAAAGAGTGAAAAGATTGGAAAAGAGAAAGCCGGAGACCACATCCTAAACAAGGAACAAGGGATGGCCCTTTTCACCTGTTCAATAGACATGGGCGGAGTGTGAACCGGGCGATAGTTTAGTCTATCTACTCCAATTGAGAAAGAAAAAAAAATAAAAGAGTGAAAAGATTGGAAAAGAGAAAGCCGGAAACCACATCCTAAACAAGGAACAAGGGATGACCCTTTTCACCTGTTCAATAGACATGGGTGGAGTGAACCGGGCGATAGTTTAGTCTATCTACTCCAATTGAGAAAGAAAAAAAAATAAAAGAGTGAAAAGATTGGAAAAGAGAAAGCCGGAAACCACATCCTAAACAAGGAACAAGGGATGAGCCTCTTCACCTGTTCAATAGACGTGGGTGAAGTGTGAACCGGGTGATAGTTTAGTCTATCTATATTTCAAAATTGTTTTCAGCGATTTTGGTTCATCTCTACTCTACGGATCATCTAGGTGTGAATTCCGTTTTTTTTTTGTTTTTTTTTTCTACAATGTTCTTCCGTGTGGCATCAATTCATTATCAGTTCCGATGGCAATATTTATTCAGGTCTCTGTAGTAAGTGTAATCGGTTCTGCGAGGTCAAATTGGCAGCTGACCTAAGAAATTACTTGTAATCAGTTATTAACTGGGGCATGGAATGGCGTGTCAAATTCAACCCAAAAAATGGGAACTTCTCTGAGAGACGGTTCTCCTTTTCATCCCAACATCCAAGAGATCGTTTGTTCTCTTCTCGGTTTAACATTCTCTGGTGAAATAAAGTGAAAATATAATATCGAAACGATTGCTGCGTCTGCAAAAAAGAAAATTGTTTCATTGTGTCTTTCTAGATAAT
Organism: Ascarosepion bandense; assembly: GCA_037127315.1. Classification (NCBI taxonomy): domain Eukaryota; kingdom Metazoa; phylum Mollusca; class Cephalopoda; order Sepiida; family Sepiidae; genus Ascarosepion; species Ascarosepion bandense. Next base: position 5,768,466 of record JBBBDQ010001353.1, read on the forward strand.
CTTATCTCTCCAGGATCACTCTTGGAATTTGTCTATATTTCTGAGATGAGGTAGTATTTAAACTATTTATGTTATTCGGACTATTGTCCTCATCGTTGTTGCCATTTGCACGACGTTTCGGCCGTTGTACGCTCCGGTCTTCTTCAGATGCTAGGAATTTCGAACTGAACCCATTATTATGATCACTGATTCATTCCTTTCCACTGGATATAGACTTTGGTTAGTTCCAGTGACATGACCCAAAGAGTTATGAGTTCAATACCAGTCTACAGAAGTGATGAACAAGTAACATAGAGTCGGGTTAGAAGGCGATAACTCATGACCAACAAAGAGTCTTCGCGCAAAGGAATGAGAATGATATACCCCAGTGATCGTAATAAAGGGTTCGGTTCAAAATTCCTAGAGCCTGAGAAAGACCGGAGCGTACAACGACCGAAATGTCCTACAAATGGTAACAAAGATGGGGACAATAGTCCAAATAATGCAAATATGATCACTCTTATACTCTTCAGCAATGAACTGAGTTCTTCCGGTGACTGGCGTGTGCATACACCGCTTATATATAACACGCTAAACTTTCCATTCGCGGATTCCATGCGCCTATGGCTTAGGGAGTAGCAACTTCGACTGACACCAAACGGGTGGAGTTTCGATCATGGCCAGAAACAAGTGGATGTATAGCCACACTGATGAGCTCTGATACAATGTGAAATTAATTAATATATATATATATATATATATATATATATATATATATTAATCACCCACATTGTATCAGAGCTCATCAGATCATCATAATATATATATATATATATATATATATATATATATATATATATATTTTAATCATTTCACCCCGAGCAAGGCAGAAACGCCACTGATGTGCAGGGGGTTACATAAATGTAAAAAGATTAATTAGAAAAGAGTGAGGAGTACAAGCTAGTTAGAAAGGAACAATAGAAAGCTGAGAAAGCAGGTGCGATGACAGATACATAGGTGGAGAGAAAGGGAAGGTTATACAGGGGAGGGGAGAGAGCTAGAGGGCAGTGGTTAGTAGATGAGTATTAACTTTGCATTTAAATTTCTGGAGGTTGTAGCCGTCAGGAAAGCAAGAATACGGGAGCGAGTTCCACAGGCGGGAAGTGCGAGAGAGGAAGCTGCAGGAGTAGAATTGTCGTCTGCATTTGGCTAACCTGACTGTGAATGGGTGGGACCCAGTTGCCAATATATGTCTATCATTCCTCCATGCTTAGAATGTTTCTAACACAAGGATTCCGGTGTTTTTTCTATGTATTTCCGCACCGCCATAACGTAGATTCCCTGTGATACTTTTACAAATAATTAGTTGGTGATTGTTCTGATGGAATTTCTGTTACGTTACATAGATTTACGAATTTATGTGCTGGACTATATTCGTAACAATCTCTTCGCAATTTATAGTTGAGTTGGTTAAATGCAACCGCAAGTTCTTTCCTAATAGTTTCTTTTCTCGCACATCAAACATTTAATGTCTTATCTTTATCTACTTTCTTCTTGATGCCTCTTCTCCTAACGTTCTCGGCACTTAATAATGTTTTAAGTCTATGGTGTCCCGACTACATGAATTTAAGCGAGCTACTACATTGCCATCAAGATCCTACCTATTTATTGTTTAAATAACTGGATACAACTGCCAGTTCTACTTCAACAGTTTATTTTCTTGCACTTCCCGCCTGTTGTACTCCCTTCCGTTTTCTTGCTTCCTTGAAAACTACATCCTTCAAAAATTTAAATGTAGCGTCAAGTGTCATCTTCTATCTTTTTGAATACCATTCAGCTAATTCCTTTCTCTCAATCCCCCCTATACTAAGACTTTTTAACTTCCTTTAACCCTCTGAGTACTTGTGGCACTTCCGCCATTCTTGAGGTGAGTTGAAAAAAATGTTACTAAACCACGGCCAAGAAATTTTGAATTAGAATATTTCCTTCCGATAGAATTATTGTCGGAGAAATCTTAAAAGGCACACCTTTTGTTATTATTAAAAATTCGCCTGTATGTAAAACTTTTCTATTGTCAATTGTACGAAAGTAAATGCAACTTAATAAAATTTTCGATAAAATTACGTGCGCATTAACGATGTACGTTTGATAACACACTTAATTTCAATGCTGGGAAAACGGTATCAAAATGAGAATGTAAAATTGTAATATCTCCTTTTTCTGGGTCTACGTTTGGCATTAGTTTCATAGAAATTTTAAACTGCCGACTTCACAATAATTTCTGTGACTCGTAATATCAAAAGGTCAGAATCGGTGTGTGATAGAACTGATCCCTGCGAAATGATAAACGAGATCTTACGACCCTCAATTCTGCACCATTGATCGCCGTTTCAAGACAGTTGACCCCAGAAAGGCAATCTCTTCTGCACAAAGTGTCTACACTCTAACCGCCCGTAAATGTCTGTAACTTATTGCTGATTCATAAGGTAGACAAGAAGGTCGGCCATAATTTTCTTTACATTTATAATACAATAGAATAATAGTCAGTATTAGTGTTAGTCTAGGTTCATCAATAATTTTAATCATTGTTACAAGATGTCTTAAATCATTGTCGATTGTAGAGTATTTTATATTATTGGGAGTCTTGTCGTTTGGCAAAGTTTTATATGCTGGCCTCGCAGACTATCACCGCTTCAAACGTCTTATGATGATGCGACTAAGCCCCCCGCATTCTAGCACTGTGCACGGGTCCCACCAGCTCGGGGGTATATGGCGGTGTCCGTTGATCGTTTAGGGATGCAAAACGCGATCGTCTCCCTTTGGTTGAGACGATACCTTGGAAATGACATGACGGCTTGTGAATGATAGCTCATAGAGTTTTGAACGTCACTTGAGATTTATCACTTTTCAAGGCAAGCTGTGTCTGCCCACAGCAGTTGCTGTATAAGCTGCCGGAAAGACAGACCCCAGAAGGTTGTAGGACATGAATACAGTACCACATGATCTCACCTGACACTACCGGTCTGCCTGTTTTCCCGTTGAGAAATATTACAAATAAAACCCTTTCTCTTTCACCCTTTTCACAAGTGTTGTATACAGTTTTTTAATCATTTCACTCCAAGCAAGGCAGTACTGCTACTGATATACAGAGGAATACATAGGAGAGTTAAAGTTTTAGGCAGGAGGAGAGTGAAGAGAAACACGAACCAGCTACAAGGGGTGAAAGAGAAAGAGCAAGTAAATGATGTGAACACAGGAGTGAAGACATTTGCGAAAGTAGAAAGAACAAGATACACGGGGTGATGTGGAAAGGACTGTAGTCAAGTGGATAAGTTGCAAACTTGCTGGTTTTGCTACTATAACACCGGAAAGAATGATAAAAGTTAAAGTAAAGTTATATGCAGAGAAAACTGTAATAATATTATGGCCCAAATAAAACACGGAGAGGTGGGTATCAAAAGAAATGAAGAAATGTTTTTCGTTCACTACAGCACATACGCAACGAATAGGTAGAAATCAAAATTTACGAATTTCGTTTTAACTGCAATAAGAGAATATCATCCCATTCTAAGTGCCGTTTACGTTTAGAACGTAGGCGAACCCGCCCCAACATCACCCTATCTTTTTGTTGGGACGCCCGCGCCTATTCGGCTATAATGGACTATTCCATTACTATGTAAAGTAATGGTGGCATCTACGTAGGTAGGTTGTGCCGAACAGCCGTACTCTCTACGACACTGTCAGCCCTCTGCCTTCGGGTAGAGGGCGCTCTCTGCTTCCGAGCAGAGAGCTATAACCCAGTCGTGGTTCCACCGAAGGGCAGAGGAACGACTGGGCAAAAATAGACAGACATTTTTTGGCCGGGTCATATAGCCCGGAAATCCCAGTTATAACTGACCATGTGTCACATGTTGCCCTTACTGGGAGGAACAACTAAATATAGAGTGTGCCGAGCAGCCGTACTCTCTACGACACTGTCAGCTCTCTGCCTTCGGGCAGAGGGCGCCTTCTGCTTCCGAGCAGAGAGCAATAACCCAGTCGTGGTTCCGCCGAAGGGTAGAAGCACGACTGAGCAAAAATAGACAGATATTTTTGGGCAGGGCCATATAGACCGAAAATCCCAGTTATAAACTGACCATGTGTCACATGTTGTCTTTACTGGGAGGGACAGCTAAATAATGTAGTCAAGTGGATAAAAGATTGGAATTTTGTTAATACTTCATAAAAACATGTGTACCAAATGAACTGTTCTGGTGTCCAGTTTTTGTGTTCTCTTCCCCATGCTAGTCTCTTTTTCTTATTGGCTTCCTGTCTGCCTTGTAAAATTTTGCAAAGTAATAATAAGAAAAGAGCCATTCTTTTTTATTTTTTAATTATCCACTAAAAATAGTAAGAAATACATCATTTCTTTAAAAAAAAAAACTGGGGTTGCCTAATAATTATGTGCAGTAGTGTATTTTAACATGAATTCGAGCGTACTAATACACTGGCAATTTGTCTCTTCATGGTACTGCTTGATGTAAGCGTAAGTTCTATCCTAATTGTTTCTACTCGGGCACTTTCTACATGTGGGATTCTCTTCCTGAGTTTTTGATTCACTGTCACCCACGAGCTTTAAAACATTAAGTGCAATTTCAATTACCTCTTCTGCCTTTCTCCTCACTAAGGTTTTGTCACTTTTTTTTCAAACAATAACTGCTTGTGTCTAAGTGGCATTATCGCCTTGCTTGAGGGTGAAATATTAAAAGAAAAAGTTTTTCTAGTTCCCCCATGATTGAAAAGCTTAATAGGTTGAATAATACCGGTAGGAAAAAATATATTTGTCTTATTTCTATTTCTAGTTTAACCTGTTTCTTTTAACACGTTCTGTACTCTATATTAGGTTTTGGTTTCTAGTTCCGGTTACGATTTATCTTACCCAAGGTTTTGGTTTTGGATTCTTGTTCCGGTTACGATTTATCTTACCCAAGGTTTTGGTTTTGGTTTCTAGTTCCGGTTACGATTTATCTTACCCAAGGTTTTGGTTTTGGTTTCTAGTTCCGGTTACGATTTATCTTACCCAAGGTTTTGGTTTTGGATTCTAGTTCCGGTTATGATTTATCTTACCCAAGATTTTAGTTTTGGTTTCTAGTTCCGGTTACGATTTATCTTACCCAAGGTTTTGGTTTTGGATTCTAGTTCCGGTTACGATTTATCTTACCCAAGGTTTTGGTTTTGGTTTCTAGTTCCGGTTACGATTTATCTTACCCAAGGTTTTGGTTTTGGATTCTAGTTCCGGTTACGATTTATCTTACCCAAGGTTTTGGTTTTGAATTCTAGTTCCGGTTACGATTTATCTTACCCAAGGTTTTGGTTTTGGTTTCTAGTTCCGGTTACGATTTATCTTACCCAAGATTTTGGTTTTGGTTTCTAGTTCCGGTTACGATTTATCTTACCCAAGGATTTGGTTTTGGATTCTAGTTCCGGTTACGATTTATCTTACCCAAGGTTTTGGTTTTGGTTTCTAGTTCCGGTTACGATTTATCTTACCCAAGATTTTGGTTTTGGTTTCTAGTTCCGGTTACGATTCATCTTACCCAAGGTTTTGGTTTTGGATTCTAGTTCCGGTTACGATTTATCTTACCCAAGATTTTGGTTTTGGTTTCTAGTTCCGGTTACGATTTATCTTACCCAAGGTTTTGGTTTTGGATTCTAGTTCCGGTTACGATTTATCTTACCCAAGGTTTTGGTTTTGAATTCTAGTTCCGGTTACGATTTATCTTACCCAAGGTTTTGGTTTTGGTTTCTAGTTCCGGTTACGATTTATCTTACCCAAGGTTTTGGTTTTGGATTCTAGTTCCGGTTACGATTTATCTTACCCAAGGTTTTGGTTTTGGTTTCTAGTTCCGGTTACGATTTATTTTACCCAAGATTTTGGTTTTGGTTTCTAGTTCCGGTTACGATTTATCTTACCCAAGGTTTTGGTTTTGGATTCTAGTTCCGGTTACGATTTATCTTACCCAAGATTTTGTTTTTGGTTTCTAGTTCCGGTTACGATTTATCTTACCCAAGGTTTTGGTTTTGGATTCTAGTTCCGGTTACGATTTATCTTACCCAAGGTTTTGGTTTTGAATTCTAGTTCCGGTTACGATTTATCTTACCCAAGGTTTTGGTTTTGGTTTCTAGTTCCGGTTACGATTTATCTTACCCAAGATTTTGGTTTTGGTTTCTAGTTCCGGTTACGATTTATCTTACCCAAGGTTTTGGTTTTGGATTCTAGTTCCGGTTACGATTTATCTTACCCAAGATTTTGGTTTTGGTTTCTAGTTCCGGTTACGATTTATCTTACCCGAGGTTTTGGTTTTGGATTCTAGTTCCGGTTACGATTTATCTTACCCAAGGTTTTGGTTTTGAATTCTAGTTCCGGTTACGATTTATCTTACCCAAGGTTTTGGTTTTGGTTTCTAGTTCCGGTTACGATTTATCTTACCCAAGGTTTTGGTTTTGGATTCTAGTTCCGGTTACGATTTATCTTACCCAAGGTTTTGGTTTTGGTTTCTAGTTCCGGTTACGATTTATCTTACCCAAGGTTTTGGTTTTGGTTTCTAGTTCCGGTTACGATTTATCTTACCCAAGGTTTTAGTTTTGGATTCTAGTTCCGGTTACGATTTATCTTACCCAAGGTTTTGGTTTTGGTTTCTAGTTCCGGTTACGATTTATCTTACCCAAGGAATTCAGTGACATCGGTGAGATGTCGGTATAAACATTTCTTTGAAAACAATGTATGTTTGTCTTTCATCTTTTTCAGTTGTTATGTTCCTATTGTTACATTAAGTCCTTTGTATATCACGAATAACTAATGTCTGTGATGGAGAAACGAAAATTGGAAAAGTTTTTTGCTTTCCTAGCACTCTCTTTATTCGCATGAAACACAAATTCTTCCTTCATCTAGTTTTTTCAAGAGAATCTTTAGCTCATCAAACAAATATGAGTCTCCCTGAGAGCAATACACTGCGCCTCCGCGGCCTTAACCCTCTCTTCTGATCTCAAATGAAACCACTACATTGAGTCAATAGCTAAATCCACTGCTAAGAAGGTTGGGTCACTGAGTCGAGCCAGGATGTTTTCCCCGCCTGAATCCATCCTGCATATATACAAATCAACCATTCGTCCATGCATGAAATACTGCTGTTATATCTGGTCAGATGCCCCTGCTGTTCATCTCAATGTTCTTGATAGGCTCCAAAGGAGAATCAGTAATGTGATAGGTACCGACTTGGCTCGACTACAGCCACTTCCCCACCGACGAGATGTGGCCGCCTTTTGTCTTTCTATAAATAATTTCATGGCTTCTGCTCAAACGAGCTTAAGTCACTGGTGTCTCTGCAATAGGTGTTTACTCGTGAAACTAGATTGGCAACTGGGTCCCACCCATTCACTGTTAGATTAACCAAATGCAGACGACAATTCTACTCCTGCAGCTTCTTTTCTCGCACTTCTCGCCTGTAGAACTCGCTTCCATATTTTTGCATTCCTGACTACCTCCAGCAATTTAAATGCAATGTCAATACTCATCTCTTAACCACTTGATTCTAGTTCTTTCTTCACCACTCTGTATATCCTTTCCTTTCTCTCCACCTTTGCAACTGTCATCACACCTGTATTCCAATCCTTCTCATGCTCCTTTCTAACTGATTCGTCTTTCTCTTCACTCTCTTATAATTAATCTTTTTCTCTTACATAGCCCCCTGCACATCAGTGGCGTTACTGCCTTGCTCGGGATGATACGATTAAATATATATATATATATATATAATGATGATCCACGTATACTGTCTTAAGATGTATAGGAAAAATTACTAAAACGTTGTAAGTTTAAAAATGTATTTTTGACAGTATTTATTTATTTCTATATATATATATATATGTATGTATATATATTTGATATATATTTGTATATATATTTGATATATTTTATTTTATATATATATATATATTTATATATATATATATATATATTTGATATATATATATATATATATATATATATATATATATATATATATATTTGACAGACGTTTCTAGTTTTTAAAATCATTTGTTTCTGATGAAAGGCCGAGGTCGGTCTGAAATATCAAATATATATATATAATTATAGAAATAAATACTGTCAAAAAATACATGTTTAAACTTACAAATCTTTAGTAGTTTTTCCTATATATATATATATATATATATATGTGTGTGTGTGTGTGTGTGTGTGTGTGTGTGTGTGTGTGTGTGTGTGTGTGTGTTTATTAAATAACATTGGTCAACACGAGTTGCTTAGCTAATTTGATGACGCTGAATCCCAAAATAAACTTAGCTTTTCATGGTTACCAAGCGTTTTTGCAACAGCAAAAACGGTAGGTAACCATGAAATTAACAAATCTTTGAAGAAAAGACCAATTTACGATCTTTGCTGATCGCAACATTTAGTCAATAAAGGTCGTAGGAATCCAAATATTTAGGTAGGCCGAGCAATTTATGTCGGTTAGCTGAAATAAATTATTATCATAAGAAAAAAGTGTTTTGAGTTAAAAATTGTTAAATAGAAAAACCGAATTTCTCTAACTTATCGCCGAAATTCAAATTAACTGCTAAACTATATCAGCAATGCTCTTTATCAGGTAATAAGTTTTTATGAGTATCAAGGTTCCTTTTTTACATAGCCCTCTAGATAGATTTTCGGATAATTGCGGTGATGTGAGTGATGTGCAAGGACACCGATTGCATCAGGATTTCAAAACAATGAAAGAGCGCTATCAGGGACGTGGGGGAAAAATGAATGATGACTGACTACTGCTGGATTATCAAAAGGGACTTAAATAACATTGAACATGACAGGAGAGAAAGAGAAAACTTTTACCATAGTTCTTATGTTCATGAAGGTTTTTTTTCTGTTTATTAAATGATTTATTGATGATACTTGTTGGCCTAGATAAATTCAGTCGTGTTATTTTTAAAGACTTAGGTCTAACTGTTATTGAAAGAAAATAGTATTTCTCAATAAGCTAACCAATATTTGTTGGTTAAAATAAGAACTGTGAGTTTTCTACGATTTTACTTTTAGAAATATTGTCAAAAGTCAATATTATACAGGGTGTCCATGAAGTCCGTGTTGCACTTTAAAAAGTTATTGCTTTATTTGTATTTGTGACAGAAATAATCTGTACAAATGTTATAATGTTTAATGTACCTAGTTTTAAGTATAGTTATTGAATAATTCTTTACCACAAAATTTGCAACAATTTTTAGATAAGTAAACAGACGGATCGGAAGGGGTGGACCATTGTATTGGCCTCAACGTTTGCCAGATTTGACTCCATTCGATATTGTATGGAGACATGTGAAAACAATTGTGTATGCAACCAAACGTAGTTCATTAGAAGATTTGAAATCTAAAATACTTAATGTGATTTAAGGCATTACTGTAACTCAGTTGTCAAATGTTTTTCGTGAAATATACAATCGTATTACTCTTTGTATTGCTAATGATGGAGGGACATTTTTTTTATAAGCGTTTCACCCCGAGCAAGGCATGTCACTGCCACTACTGGGCAGGGGGGGGGCTACATAGAGTGGAGAAAGGATGATTAAATATAAGAAATGTCAGAGGGTGGGTGATAGGCGGGTAAGGATACCGTGAATGAGGATTGGGTAGATGAGAGTGTTCTGAGAATAATTGGGAGTTAGTGTGATAGGAGGTGTCTATTGACCCTACATTTAAACACCTGGAGATTGTAACTGTCGGGAAAGCAGAGTTGTGGAAGGGAGTTCCACAGACGGGAAGCGCGAGAAAAGAAACTGTTGGAGTAGAATTTGTGGAAACTTAAATAAAATTTCAATAAAGCCTAAAAAAATATAGATTTACTTCTTTCTAATTTTTTTTTACATATTATTTCTATCGCAAATACAAATAAAGTTAGAATTTTTTAAAGTGCACACAAACATTATGGACAGCTTTTATATACAGAAAACAAATGAAAACAATGCTTTTTTTTCAAAAATGAGGCATTTCTGTACAGCAAAAATGGTAGCTAACCAAGAAAAAGTAAAGTCATTTTCAGATTCAGCGCCCTCAAATTAGCCAAAAAATGATGCTCAGTGTCTCGATTTCTATTTTCTTTTCTTGACCGGTGTATCCTGTGGTTGTGTACAATTTTATCACGACCTTAAAAACGGAAAATTAAAACCGTAAAATCTTGAATCAATAAATGTGTTTTCTGTCGCATCTTTTTTATGATATCGTTTGTTTTGATTTTTCATTTTATTAGGTTTTTCGATTCACCATTTTCTGTTTACCAATAATTTCTTTTACGCTTACTCTTCCACTTGCTTTGTTCTAATATATATATATATATATATATATATGCATACATACACTACCGGCGATAATTATTAGGCCACCCCAGTTTTTAAAAAAATGTATTTCATACTATTTTTTAGTATTTATTGCCAAATGGATAATTCTAAATGAAAATAGAATGGTTCTTTTGTAAATACTGCACAATAACATGTGCATTAAATGAACTGTTCTGGTATCCAGTTTTTGTGCTCGCTTCCCCATGATAGGCTCTTCTTTTTTTGTCTGGCCGAAGCAAAGGCTTCCTGGCTGCCTTGTAAAGTTTTGCAAAGTAATAATAATGGAAAAATATTACCATATATAATGCTCTACTAAGTATTGAGCACTGTCAATAAAGTAACTTACTACAAAAAGTTGACTGCCACTCCATTATTTTGTAATCCCTTTAATATATATATATATATATATATATATATATATATATATATATATATATACCATAGAACACTTGGTATGTAATCCAGGTAAATTCCAAAAGAGACGAAGTCAAGAAAATTCAATGTGAAAATAATTTATTAAATTTACCAGAGTAATATAATTTATAAAGGATTTTCGATTATTACAATGGATAATACATGTTTCACCGCTTTATCGCGGTTCGTCAGATCCAAATGGTACAACAGTAGGTAATCAAAATATCACCCCACCAAAAACATTTCTTCTCTTTTATTTAATTTTACATAGACGCTCACATGTCCATATTAGAACAGACATTTGTAACGGTTATATACGAAAAAATTCTCGCTCATTCGAAGAAGAACCCCGAAGAAAGAGGAAAGCGAGGATAAAGAAAAGATAGACGATTGATTAATGCAAAGAAGAGAAAAAACTTGAAAAAGAAAAAGGGGGAAAAAAGAAAAAAAGGCGGAAACACAAAAAAAACGGAATGAAAAGCAAGAAGAGAAAAAGAAAGGACAAAGATTTTTATTTGGCTTTTAATGATTATAAATAATCATTATATTTTTAAGCATTTTCTGTAATTTCTTTTGTCTTCTTATGTGATAGGAGAAATATTAATTATTATTATTATTATTATTAGTAGTAGTAGTAGTAGTACTTTTATGATTATTATTATTATTTTATTTTTATTATAATTATCATTACTTCTGAGAGAAATTTTGTTTGATACATACATGTATATATAAATGCATGTGCATGTAAATACACACACACACACATATATGTGTGTGTGTGTGTGTGTGTGTGTGTGTGTGTGTGTGTGTGTGTGTGTCTGTGTGTGTGTGTACATATATTTGTTATCTTTATTGTTTTATTTGTTATTATTATTATTATTATTATTATTATGTCATTTTTCATCATATTTCGATTTCTGCTTTGGTCTCACTACCAACCAAGTCTGCGGGGAGACCTAAGGCAGGTCGTGGCGTGTTGTTATGGCTCCATTTCATGTTTTTCTATCTTCCCTATCATCCCTAGCATTACATAGATAAAGTTTTCCTTAGTGTGTGGGCTGTACTTAATAAGACAATTTTTGTATATCTCTTAAGCTGGGGTTTCCAGGGATTCTTTCAATGTGTTGTTTTGTTCCATTTTTTATCATTCCAAGTGCACCTACTATCATTCTTTCTATTTCAATTTCCAGGTCTTTATATTTTGACAGTTTTTCAAATTCCTTGGTTGCTATGTTACAATCCGCTGGACAAGCCATATCAATTAATAGACAAGTTTTCTCCTTCTGGTTTTTAACAATAATGTCTGGCCTGTTTGCTTCAATTTTTCTGTCTGTGTAGATGGTGTAATCCCATAGAATGGTTACATCTTCTATTTCTGTAACCGGTGCTGGGTGATGTTCATACCAGTGTCTGTTTACAGCTTTTCCATAATGTTTGCACATTATCCAATGTAAATATTGCCCAACTCTATTTTTATATTCATTTGGGGCAAGCACAGAACAGCCTGTGATTAGGTGGTTTATTGTTTCTTGGTGCTTATCACAAAACCTTCATTTTGGATCTATATTATTATGCATAATATTTGCCTGAAAGTTTCTAGTGAAAAGACTTTGGTCTTGTGCTGCAAGAATAAAGCCTTTCAGTTTCAGACTTTAATCCAGATGCACGTAACCATCGATGAGTATTAACTTTGTCAACATTGGATTTAATTGGCACGTACTGGATATTGGCCATGCAGAGGTTTGTCTTGCCAGCGCTGTTTCATCTGTTCAAGAGCTTTATCTTTGGCTTTCATTTTCATATTTTTTGCCGCAATAGTTGGTTCTTGGCTTCTGTTTTGCTTTTCTACAGAATCTACTAACTGTAAATCTTGTTTGTATTTTCTGCCTTCTTTTATTGTTATTTACTGCCTTCTATCATCATTATTATTATTATTATTATTATTATTATTATTATTATTATTAGTTTACTCGTAGTATTTTAGATAATCTTTAGGATTGTTTTTTAATAAATTATATTTTCCTATTGAGTGTTATTATTTTAACTATAGTTAGAATACATTATTACTAGTGGTTATAATGTAATTTATGTTAAGGATATATGATTTATTTTCACCATATATAATCCCTTATACTAAGTATATTTTAATTTATTGGTAAAAATCCCTTGTTACTTTTCTAAGAATGAATTATATACGTCAGTTTCGATCTAGAGTTTTTTTTGTTGTTTTTTTTTATCCGTTCTAGGGTGATTTCTTCCTTTTTTTTCTTTCTTTCTTTTTGTGTATTTCCCCCTTCTGTGAAGTTTATAATTTTTTTTCCTATTTCTCTAGTCATATTTTTAATTTTGCTATTTTCAATTATTTTAAAATTATTTTAAATTATCATTAATTTTTAAATTAATAGTAATAGTAGTTATTTTTTTCAAATTGTATTAAAATTAGGATATAATACTTTTTCTGTACCGTAAATATATCCCAGTATATTTGAAGTTAAATTTCATAGTTAAATTTTTCCAGGTTTTTCGATGAAAGCAGTCAATGGATTTGAAACGCTATTAGGAGAAATGGTTTCAACTTTTGTTTCTCGTGATACGGTATTTCCTGTTATTGTATCTTTGTCCTTTCTTTTTCTCTTCTTACTTTCCATTCTGTTTTTTCTGTTTCCCCCTTTTTTCCCTCTTTTTCTTTTTCAACTTTTTTCTCTTCTTTGCATTAATCAATTGTCTATCTTTTCTTTATCCTGGCTTTCCTCTTTCTTTGGGGTTACTTTTTCGAATGAGCGAGATTTTTTTCGTATATAATCGTTACAAATGTCTGTTCTAATATGGACATGTGAGCGTCTATGTAAAATTAAATAAAAGAGAAAAATTTTTTTTTTTTTTTTTTGGTGGGGTGATATTTTGATTACCTATTGTTGTGCCATTTGGATCTGACGAACCGCGATAAAGCGGTGAAATATGTATTATCCATTGTACTAATCGAAAATCCTTTATACATACATTATATATATATATATATATATATATATATATATATATATATATATTCTAAAAATATATTGTTAAATATAACAGACAATGAATGTCTATAATGTTTAATCACGAGCCGTTCTAAACATCTTATTTTGGCTTTCATTTCAGGTGGAAATAAAGACAAAAATTGTCCATCATTTGAATATTTTTCATTATGCTTGTTCTAAGCTTTCGGTACACATGAGCCATCTTCAGAGTGTTTACAATAATGTTAATATAAAGGTATCCATTATCAAAAATAATATTATCTTGTGTTAACAAAATAAAACATTGCAATGCAACGATAAAAGTCAGCGAACAGCAGACGCAGCTCGTAAATTTGTAATGCTGTTATATGACGTCACATTACGTAAGAGACTGAAAGGTTAACAGCAGAATCATATGTCTAAATGCAATGTTATGCGTTGTGACTAGATTGAAATGTGATTTTATTGAGTGTGGGTTGCTTTGATTTAATGTAGATGGCTTCCAATATCTGAAGGTTCTTTTTACAATGTGTATGCGTGAGTATTATTGTGTTATCGACTAAAATCTGTTGAATAATACATACGTGGCTATGTTTGTCTAATAAATGTTGTTTAATTGAACTATTATCAGAAAGGTGGCAGGTAGGTCTACGAGAGAGCGTGCTTGTAGTAAAATCAATGTAGTGTAACAATTTACATGCCCGTTCAGAGATTGTATATACCCACTACATATATAGATATCAATGCCTATTATGCTTGATCACACACACACACACACACACACACACACACACACACACACACACACACACACACATATATATATATATATATATATATATGGAAGAATGGTAGACTTTGAAAAATAGTAGCTACTCTAGCATCTATGCATCGTTCATTCAGTAATGAATTAGAGCACTCTAGCTATTGGTGTATGATACATCACACGCTAAAAGTCTGCCTCCTTCTACCGAGTGCCCATAGCTCAGAGGTAGAATCGCCGACTGACGCTTATTCGGTAGGGTTTCAATCCTGGGTAAAAGCAATCGAATGTCTAACGGTACTGATGAGCTGTGATACAGCAAAACAGATCTCTCTGCAGATGACTATATATAGAGATTATTGTTTAAAACATGTTTCTTTGAATACGGTGACAAGGATGATTTAATACATCTTTTATCGCGTTTTCAGAACAATAGAATCTGAATAAAAGATTGATTAAACCATCCTTGTTGACCATATTTAATGGATTATGCTTATATATATATATATATATATATATATATATATATATTCTCCATATATATATATATATATATATATACATATACATATATTCTCCAGTTTACATTTTTCAGGGGTCGTTTCTGGTTTCTTTCTATCTTCCAGTTCACTCTCCTCCCTGTCTTTTGAACATGAGTAGAGGTTTACCCCTTGTTTCCTGGTTCCTTCTAACGTCTTCTCAGTCTCTTTTCCTCCCAGCAGGCCCTTGTGTCTTAGTGCCATTAACCCCTTTTGTTTGGGAGTGGAATTGATTAAACAAAATATCTTTGTGTAATATAAGAAACATACATATTTTTCTTTATTTTCATTCCACGCTTTGACTGTAATCTGATCATAAATGTGGGATTTATGCTTTTGTTCTTGTGTCTGAATGACCAGTCTATTCGATATGCCATGGTCGAGCTGATGAAAAACCCGAGGCGTCTAATTTCGCTGGGAAATATATCGGTTATCCCACCTTTTTCTTATACACTGTTCTCGAATAGATTTCGTCGATGTATTCAATTGACAATTTCCTGCATAAAAAATTGTTAATTTAACGACGCAGTTTTCCTTTTTTTAATTAAATAACCCGATGACAAGATCAGAACTCCGAGCGGTTAATGCAATCGCAGATGGGAAAGCGAGATAAGGTTTCCAGTCGACGTCGACGCTCTAGTTTTGTTGCAACCATCAAACGACGATGATTTTTTTTCTTTTTTGCCATGATGTGAAAATAGCTCACGGAATATTTCCTTCTTTGAAGAAATTTATTTTTAATGGTGTTGGAAACGAAGTTTTATTAACAGCTTTTCAACAGCTTCTCGTAGCCTAAGGAAGGTCCTCCAGCAAAAGATAATCGAGCTTGTACGTGTAAGTAGCTTCGCAGTATTGGATATTTTTGAGCTTGTTTTGTTTTCAAAAGCACATGTCATTTGTAAGTTCCTGTCGTTAGTGTTCCGATCATGAGAACCGCGTTTGAATTTTACTGTGGTCATTTTCTGAAGAAGACGATTTCTTCACTATATCGCGTTGGTCTTATGATTCTAGCATAAGGCAACATTGCCATATACCTGAAAACAATGTCGAAGTCTTGAGTGGGCAAATGTGTAGTTAAAACTGTTCGGAAGCCGTTGCAGTTTCTCATGTAACAAGTCAACGTGAACGAGAGCGAATGTGTACTGATATTTTTCGACTGCTTTTTACACCAGGTTATACTTTCTCTCTCTCCTCAAAACATAAAAGATCCACTCTGAATAGGAAGCATTGACTATGTTTGCGAATTGGCTTTGTGTCAAAAATAACCAAGCCAACCCGATTTGAAATAATCATAATGTTGAAAAAAGATAAAAAGGACTCGTAAGGGTAAATTTATTTAACGCGGAGAAGGATATCAATTTTGTTGTTTTGAAATATCATTTATGTTTGAAAGTTCTGCTTTTTTTGTTGAGAAGATCAGTTTTCTTAAAGTCAGACGAAAAAAATCTGATGTCGCTGTTGTGTGTGCAAATGCAGTCGAGGAACGAGTTCGTTCTGAGTGTGAATAAAAACGGAAATTCTGTGTCTTTATTCCACTTTCTTTTTTGTTGCCGACAAATAATGAGGAAAGGCGAGAATCAAATACTGCGGTGCGAAAGAGTGGGTGTGCAAAAAACACGTCGCCTAGATGAGACTTCTAGTTGGCGACCTGTGACACTCTGTAGAAAAAAGGAAAGATCAAATGCGTTTGTGAAAAATAGGATCGGATCAACTTTTAATATTTTATTCCTTGCTCCTGCTTGGCCAATAAATAGGAGGCTGTATTTATTTTGTTCAACACATGGTAAATTTTAGTAAACCAACTGTCTTATAAATGGAACTTTTTATTGGTGAGTATATAAATTTATATGTTGTTTTTATTGGTTAAGGAAAAGGTATAGACGTGTGTATGTTCGTATTTTCTATGAAATCTAACGAAATCCGACACAGTTACAGTGTTTTTACGCATTAGATAATTAGGTATTTCTGTATATTTCTGAAATGAGGTATTATTTACACTATTTACATTATTCGGACCTTTTATTACAACCATTCTCATTTCTTGCATAGAGATTCTTTCTGGTAGTCATGACGGATCTCCCTTTAACCCTATAAGTTATGATGTAATTAATATGCATACACCTTGTTCCCCCTCACAGTAATATGATGGGCTGGTGTCAGCCATAAATACAGACTATAGCGAGAACGCCTAGGACTACGCCTATTAGAACGTCTATTGACTACGCCTATTGCATAAGCATACTGCATGCGACTACGACGAGTACCGGTCCATTACGGCTACTTGCTAGATTGTCTTACCGGGTTACATTTGCCAAAACCGCTTAGCTACTCCGAATAATCTATATATCATTTTCCGGTAACAGCAGTGGTCAACAAGTTACTTGTTCACTACTGCTGTAGCCTGGTATTGAACTCACAACTCTTTGGGTTAAGGCACTGGAACTAACCAACGTCTATAGTCACGGGGCCATGTGATATTAAGTGATTGTAATAATGGGTTCGGTTCAAATTTCCTAAAGCCTGAATTAACCCGAAGCGTACAACGGCCAAAACATCGTGCAAATGTCAATATACATGAGGACAATAGTCCGAATAATGTAAATAGTGTAGATAATTAGGTGTTGGAAATTATAAAAAAAAGCATATCATTGCACATGATATTACAATCGCACAGTACTGAAGAAATTTCTTGTGTTTGGACTTAACTAATTCAGCAATAAAAATACAACCGCACTTTAAAATGTACCACGTAAAACACATCATTTTCTTCATTTTATGTCTACACTTCGCTGAAGATGACTCAAATTTGGATTCGTTACTGTTTAAATGGATGTGCATTGTGGTGCAGTGGATATAGACTCGGAACGAGGAATCGGGGAGCTGAGTTCGAATTCCAGCTCAATTCCTTGCATTCACTTACGCGCAAATACCCTTGGGAAATGTATTAATCCGTTTCCTTCCTCCAATTATGGGTTAAATAACAGGACATATTGGGTTCTGTAGCCTTGGCTGGCAACCAGTCTACCGCAGAAAGCAATGGTATGCGGGATAATTTTCTGCCCAGTCAGTCATGTCTCTTCCGAGACATGATCGCCCAAGCGTGTATCACGTATGGCACTTAATTGGCTGACTGTTTAAATAGAGTCTCGTCTTGGAACCGTAACCTGTAGGATAATTACTCACAGTAAAATGTAACTAACAAAAAATCCCCAACAAACAGAATTCACAAAGTTTCCAATAAACAATAAGAAAAGAATGAAAGTAACATGGCAAATATAGTAAGCAGACAATCTATATAACAATCAAAAGTGTCTATCTAAAGTTCATTTTATATTTTTTCAGTTTGAGTCTTTTCGACTGCCACCATCAGTGTTATTCGTAAAACGTGTTTTGATATGAATAAATCACTTTTATTCCCACTGTTAAAGCAGAATACAATCTGTAACAATTATAGTATTATATATATTATAAATCACTTTTATATATTATAAATATATAAACAATTATATTGCTTTATATATTATAAATCACTTTTATATATTATGAATCACTTTTATTCCCACTGTTAAAGCAGAATACAATCTGTAACAATTATAGTATTATATATATTATAAATCACTTTTATATATTATAAATATATAAACAATTATATTGCTTTATATATCATAAATCACTTTTATATATTATAAATCACTTTTATTCCCACTGTTAAAGCAGAATACAATCTGTAACAATTATAGTATTATATATATTATAAATCACTTTTATATATTATAAATATATAAACAATTATATTGCTTTATATATTATAAATCACTTTTATATATTATAAATCACTTTTATTCCCACTGTTAAAGCAGAATACAATCTGTAACAATTATAGTATTATATATATTAAGAATTCGCAATAACTAATAGTTACTGAAGAAGGAATATACATAGAAAACACTTTAAAAACACTCCAATATGCTCATTATTTCATCCACAATGCTAAGAGACATGAATATAAAATATACAATAATAACAATTAAAATAAACTAGATAAAAGAAAACATTATATTACCCGCTTACATTTATTATCCAGATAATTCATCCAAATTAAAACCATATCCAAACTGTCATGCATATGATCAGAACAAATATACCCTTCCAAATAATAATGATGAAATGTTTCATCATTATTATATAAAATAACCTGATGCAACTTTTCTTTGCAACACATAGTGGAACGTGTATAATTTTATAGAATCGTATGTATAAATGCTAAAATGATTTTATACATAGCAATTTATCAAATGTGTTATATATATATATATATATTAAATCATTTCACCTCAAGCAAGGCATTCCACTGCCACTATTGCGCAGGGGGTTACATACGGGAAAGTGATGAGAAAGAGTGGTTAGTTATAGGAGGGTGATAGACGTATGAGGATAACGAGGATGGGGGTTGGGTAGATGGGAAGAGTGTTTGAGAAAATGGATGCGAGTTAGTGTGATAAGAGATGTCTATTGACCTTACATTTAAATTCCTGGAGATTGTAGCTGTCGGAAAAGCAAGTATGTGGAAGGGAATTCCATAGGCGGGAAGTTCGAGAAAAGAGACTGTTAGAGTAGAAATTGCGGTTTCAGTTTATCTGTTTCACTGTAAAAAGGTTGGACCTAGTTGCTAATCTAGTATCTCGTGCAAATTCATACCTAGGGGGCACCAGTAATCTAAGTTCATCGGAGCAGAAGCCGTGAAAGAGGCACAGGGAAGCTACATCACGCCGGTAAGAGAGTGACTGCAGCCGGGCTGCAAAGTCGATATCGATCACATAACAGATTTTCCGTTGTATTTTGACAAGAACCCCGAGGAGAATAGCATGGGCACCCGACCAGATGTGGCAGCAATATTCAATACACGGGCGAAATGGTAGATTTATATATGTGCAGGATGGACTCAGACGGGAAAAACTTCCGGGCCCTGCACAGAGAACCGACTTTCAGAGCAGCGGATTTAGCAATGGATTCAATATAGTCATTCCACTTGAGGTCCGCTGAGAGTGTGAGGCCAAGGAGGCGTAGTGTTTTACTCTCTGGGAGGCAAACCTGTTCCATGCTAATGGGAGGTAGAAGCGATTTTCTATGATGGTTAATTGATAGCAGCTTCGTTTTGGAAGCATTAAAATTTACAAGCCATTTCTTATCCCTGTCCACCACGGATTGGGTGTCCTTCTCAATCTCGGCAGTGAGGTTCACTTTGTCGCCCACACCAGATTTTTCATCGAGGCGAGAGTAAACTGTGGTGTCATCGGCGTATATGCCTACTTGGGATCTTATAACATCGAGGAGATCGTTAATGTAGATCAGAAAGACTGTAGGACCTAGGATATAATTTTGCTTTCTCTATGGGGGTTTCAGATGATAATATATATATATATATATATATATATATATATATATATATATATCACCCCGAGCAAGGCGGTAAGGCCACTGGTGTGCAGGGGGCTACGTAACAGGGAAAGGATTGGAAAAGAGAAAACCGGAAACCACATCCTAAACAGGGAACAAGGGATGAGCCTCTACACCTGTTCAATAGACGTGGGTGGAGTGTGAACCGGGCGATAGTTTAGTCTATCTACTCCAATTGAAAAAATAAATAATGAAAAGTGAAAAGATTGGAAAAGAGAAAGCCAGAAACCACGATCGAAGTCGAAGGAGAGTGTACCGGAAACCCCTTCCTAAACAAGAAACAAGGCGATCGCCTCCACTCCTGCTCAATAGAAGGGGGTAGAGTGTAAAACCGGGTGATGGAGGGTACTATTTACTCCAATAATAATTACAATAATAATAAAAAATTTATAAGTCGAAACGAGATTTAAACGTAAAAATTATTCACAATAGCAAAATATTACCCCTGTTAAAAAAATTCAGGCAAATTAAAGACAAAAATTATGACAAAAATTAAAGACAAAATTAAAATAAAATAAAAATCGCAAATCAACATACCAAGAAGGTGAGACAGATTGATAAAGTTGAGCAGAAATACCGAAGTAGGATTCCGTTCTGTAATTTTCCCAGAATATTTTCGTAGTGGCCCGCCATCTTGAAAAGTATGTTCAGGTGTAGACAGACTTGTTTCGCTGTATCACAACTCATAAGTACGGTTAGACATCTGATTAAAACCCGACCGAATTAACATCAAACGACGATTCTACCTATGAGCTACCGGCGCTCGGTGGAGGAAGGCGGATTTTGGCGTGTTATATACACAATGTGAATATACGCTAGCAACTGAGAGCATTTAAATTTATTACTCAATGAACGATGCATAAGTGCGTCAGTAGCTATATATATATATATATATAGTTTAAGAAAGTTATGGAACACGTAGGTTTTTAGCCCACTGTTCATGCATTTACTTTTATAAAGAGTGCTCGATACAACGTAGAGATTTATATTGTAATGGTTGTTACAATGGTTTATAAAAGCATAGTATCACTACACAAAAATTTACGCGTTTCGTTTGCTCCTCATCTGGTGATAAGTTGAAATGAAAAATAAATGTTGAAAACGATTTATTTTGTTAATATGATATGTAAGTGAATTGTGGTGGGAGTTTCATACTATATATATAAACTACTAAAAAGTTCTAAGTTTAAAAATGTATTTTTTGACAGTATTTATTTATTTCTACTATATATATATATATATATTTACTATATATATATATATATATATATATATATATATATATATATATATATATACTAAATAAATACTGTCAAAAAATACATTTTTAAAATTACAACTTTTTAGTAGTTTTTCCTATAAGACAGTATACGTGGATCATCATTATGCTATATATATATATATATATATATATATATGAGCATTATATATGTGAATAGAATAAGTAAAGAGACAGGTAGGAAAAAGTGTATTTAATCTAACGCTGCAGAGATTTTTTAAAGACGAATAATTTTAAAAATTCTTTAATTTTTTTTTTAAATCCAGAGACACAGTATGTTGAATGAGCTTTGATTTCATTAGTCAGATACGTGTCACGTGTACTAAAGCAATGGGTGAATATTTTAAATGTTGAAGAAAAACTAACGTCTGTTTAAGTGTGTGTCTCACGTCCACGTGTAATGTACACACTAGAAAATAATGCATGCGTCAAGCGCATTTAAACTATAGATTAAGTGTGTTTATATATCGGTAACGTTAGTACGTGTGTGAATGACAAAATGAAATTCATCTCCATTTAAAATTGTGGCGAAATGATCTATTTACGTGTCAAGCGATGAAACGATATGTTATGCCAATATATTTGCCAAAATTACACAAAAATATCGTGAAATACTAATCAGAAAATACAATTGCCATTAATTTCAACAATCGCTTCCAGACAATTTCGGAATCTCCTGCGACTCTTCTGGCCGGCCTCTTTGTTTAAGTTGGTGAATGTTGCTCCAATCCTTGCCTTCAGTACTTCTTTTTTCAAAATTATTATGCGTGGAGATGCAGATGAGCACCCACACGAATCAAGGGGTGCAGTCTGGAGAGTTAGATAGCCAAGTGATAAAAGTGTGACATCGCAGAAATTGTCTGATAGCTTTGACTTAATTCTACTGATGGTTTTGCCTGATGCAGAGTCCTGTTGCCAGACACGGAGTCTTCCAGCAGCCACCCTCTTGACCAAGGGCTGCACAAACTTTTCAAGTCAGAAGGCTCTTACCAACAAATTCTCGAGTTCTCATCAGAACTATCAGAGTGAAATTTCGAGCTGTCGTGTATTAGTACTCACCACTAGACTCATCTAATTCTTTCTGAATCCTTGCACTCTCCTCAGATTGATACCCAAACACACTGAAATTTTCGTATTGGACATTCCGTCGTGAATGCCAAACAGCACAGAATGCCGTTTCCCAAATTTCTCGCGTTATGGTTTTCGTTTTCTCACAGGCGATGCAAACTTGAATTGAACTTCAACTGGTCCCACCCATTCACAGTCAGGTTAGCCAAATGCAGACGACAGTTCTACTCCTGCAGCTTCTTCTCTCGCAGTTCCCGCCTGTGGAACTCGCTCCCGTATTCTAGCTTTCCTGACGGCTACAACCTCCAGAAATGTAAATGCAAAGTCAATACTCATCTACTAACCACTGGACTCTAGCTCTCTCCCCACCCCCGTATAACCTTCCCTTTCTGTCCACCTATGTATCTGTCATCGCACATGCTTTCTCAGCTTTCTATTGTTCCTTTCTAACTAGTTTGTACTCCTCACTCTTTTCTAATTAATCTTTTTACATTTATGTAACCCCCTGCACATCAGTGGTGTTTCCGCCTTGCTCGGGGTGAAATGATTAAAAAAAAAAACTTACGATACTGTGCAATCAACAAAATTCAAAACAACCAACAGGCATGCAAAAAATTAAAAATGTCAAATAGTGGCAATTTATCCATGAAACCCTGTATAGCTGATTTTAACATTATTTTGTTATTTTATTAATAGCTGATCTCAACGTTATTCTATAATTTTATTAATATCGAAACTATATGTGCGACACGCACACACACAGACATATACATATATATATATATATATATATATATATATATATATGTGTGTGTGTGTGTGTGTGTGTGTGTGTGTGTGTGCGAGAGAGAGAGAGAAGGAGAGATAAATAATATCAAATGAGTAATACGGGGAGGATAATAAAAAAAATAGATTTATGTAGAGAAATATGTCACTTAACTAAGCTGAGTCATGCTGACTGTGAAGTTTCATGATGATACCGTTATGATATCTTCCCTCCTTAGGACTAAATGAAGACATCATAATGGTGTTATCACGAAACTTCGACGTCATCATGTAAAGTGACAAATGTATCAGCATTACTCTTATTAAAGCTTTATCTCTACCCTGATATAGAGCACTTTTCGACAAAAAAACCTGCTTACCAAATTATCTTTCTATCAGTAAACCACTGAAAACACACACACATATATATATATATATATATATAGTAACCAGCAGACAGACAGATCTGTTTCGCTATATCACAGCGAATCGGTACGGTTAGACATCCGATTGCATTTAGCCCGAATTAAAACACGACCGAACTGACATTAGTCGGCGATTCTACCACTGAGCTATGGGCGGTTGGTAGAAGAAGGCAGACTTTTAGCGTGTGATATGCTATGTAAACATACGCCATATATATATATATATATATATATATATATATATATAAAGCTCATTCACTCGTGCACGATATCACAGTTTAACGCACACATATAAACATACGTACCACAAACACGCGTACACAACTCGTGCCGGAACGCGTGAGCACATGTGCGCGCGTGTGTGTGTGTTTGTGTATGTGTGTATATATGAGTACGCATACATACATATATATATGTGTGTGTGTGTGTGTGTGTGTGTGTGTGTGTGTGTGTGTGTGTGTAAGTGTGTGTGTGTTTATGTATAAGTGCGTACACTAAACACATGCACACATCTAGGTACCTCTAATATTTCATTAACATATTAAACAATAATAATAAATGAACAAATAATTTACACTAAGTTCCCCCCGCCCCCGGCAAAGTAGCCGAGGTGCCTATAACACAACGCACACCTGAAAGCACACACACACACGCACATACAAAATAAAGTTGAATGAATTACATTAACTACGCGCACAATTCCCCCCCCCCCCCGGCAAAGTAGTGGAGGCGCCTATAACACACCGCACACCGGAAAGCACACACACGCACACATACATACAAAGTAAGGCAGAATAAATTACAGTAACCACGCGCACATAGACACGCACACATGACACGGTCACGGACACGGTCACGGACACGCACACACCACCAGATAAATCAGATAGATAAAACAACAGTAATGAAACTTATAATCTTCAGCGCCATCAGAGAGTCAAGGGAACGATCAGAGCACACTAAGATAAACCACACATACAAGCAGACTGATATCATCAGACCATAAAGGCCCCAACTAGAATACACACACTTACACACACACACACACACACACACACACACACACACACACATACAGCAGCTAGAATACACACATACACACGCATATTCCCACATACACGCACACATGCACACACACACACATACAGCAGCAGCAGACAGCCAGGAACAGCCATTCTTTGAGAGGCCGTGAAGATACCCGGACAGACAAAAGCTTCTCTGCCATTCTGAAGATGAGATTTTGATCTCGAAATATTATGTTTAATAAATAGATAATACCCAAACACTTCTTTACCTTCTTTTATTTTACTCAACGCATTGTTACAGCCGTCAAGACATAACCCATATATATATGTGTGTGTGTGTGTGTGTGTGTCAGTTGACTAACCCAACCTCGCCCCAATATCCACTTGATGTGACCAAAAAGTTAAAAATAATTTTTACCTTCCTGGTAGTACCCTCGTGTTTGGATGGGAATCAAGTTTGTTTGAAATATTCTTAAAAGTAAGTCATTTTTTTGCTTAATTTTAAACTTTTCATATTTAATTGGTTTTCTTTATTTTTTTTTTAATTTAGCAGAAATTTCTTTGACTGGACTTGAAGTTAAAACTTAGCAATCCACCACTCTATGTTTATTTGTTTTTTGTTTTTTTTTAGTAGATAGATGTAACTATTGCCCGGTTCACACTCCACCCACGTCTAGTGAACAGGTGAAGAGGCTCATCCCTCGTTCCCTGTTTAGGATGTGGTTTCCGGTTTTCTCTTTTCCAATCTTTTCACACTTATGTAGCCCCCTGCACATCAGTGGCGTTACCGCCTTGCTCGGGGTGATATGATTAAAAAAAAAGTATAGTGTAACGAGGTAACAGATAATTTTCTAAACATATACTGTTAAATATAACAGACAATGAATGTCTGTTATGTTTAATCATGAGCCGTTCTAAACATCGTACTTTGGGTTTTAATTTTTTAGCTGAAAATAAAGACAAAAATTGATTTTATAAACAGTATTGGCAACGGACCATATATAAGAACAATATTTTAAGCATGGACGAATGGTTCACTTATAGATATCTAAGATAGATTCTTGTGGAAAAACTGTCTCGCGCCACACAGTGAACAAGAATTCTTAACAGCTGACCTAGAAGTCCGAGAAGGCGCAATAGTAATAAGAAGAAAAATGCGATAACTAAAAATAAACTATGTATATGTCCCAACTTTGAAAAGTAATATCGAGGAAATTGAAGAGTTTTATCTGTAATGTAAGAGGCAGAAAACAAATTACACCATTTTTATGAGCGATTTCCACGCAAGAGGCAAGAAAAGACGATGAATCTAGAAAGGGAAAATTTGGAATGAAGATGAAAACTTATAACGGCCAAATTTTATGTCTAAGAAACAAAAATAAACGATTATGAAGACAATTTTTCAAATCAGGCGAGAAATTGACTTGGAAAAGCCTAAATGGAAAAATAAAAACTTAAATTGACTTTATAAATGCTGATAAAGCCAGCAATTCTAAAGATATAACTATCATAAACCAGGTTAGTATTTGTAACGATGACAGAATAGCAACTCTGCAGGATAACATTTAAATTTTAAATTGAGGGAAGTAAAATAATACACAAGAAAAGAACTTATCCTAAAATATTCTTAAAGAACATCAGGGGATTTCTGAAAGAAATCAATAAAAGTTTCCAGGTTTCGTAGAATAACGAAAATAACAGATAAATCCGAATAGCAAATTGGTAATTAAAAATTAGAAATCAGCAGAGATATGGCGGAAGGCAAATGGAAACAGCAAACAGGTAAGGGAGATAACTCGAATCTTAGACTAGAACTGAGGAAAGAGAAGAGAAATAAACCTTGAAATGCTAAAAGATAAAAACAGATAAAAATACAGAATTAAACAAACTAATTGAGAGAAAAAGAATCGAAATCAATAAAAGAAAGAATGAACTTGAATTTACCGGACGTGGTAGTTGTAATATTAAAAGATCCAACCTCCACCCGATCACAGAGCTTAACGACAACACGACTAGAACACCGGAAAGCGTATTTTGCAAAGTACAACTCAGCTACAGGCTGTCCAGTAAAAAAGAGGTAAATTCAGAAAGAAATCCATTTAGCTACAAATATTCATGCACAAACTGAACCATTATCGTAGATGTTAGAAATGTTGGCTTGAATATTCAACGCATCTATTTAAGGTTATTCAAGGTCAAACATTCTTGAAAGATAAAATGGGGATAACAAATTTGTCGCTTTTTTAACTGTGCCAAATTTACAATGGATATATTAAACTATTAAATACGCATCTATATATATATATATATATATATATATATATATATATATATATAGTATACTCAATTATAATCCGAGGAAAAAAAACAGTATGGTTAAATAAAGAAGACAAGAATAAAACTATATTTTTCTCGTTTACGCGTTTCGTCCTTTGATGAACTTTATCAAGGCAAAGAGATTAAATGAATTTTATTTTAAATCTTCTTCATTTAAGCATAATTGGTTGTACTTGCTCGAGGTCACAAGTCATCGCGACCGAGATTTCGGGTGTCTTGGCCTCATTCAGATTATTGTTAACGTTCGATAACGCGCTCTCACCCAGAAACTGTAACTAATGTTTGCTCAGCATATTTGCAGTAAAAACAACAGGTGGGCCCTGTGCGTGTTGAAAAAAGTGTGCCTGATAAAGTGTCTCCAATGGGGATTAGCTAACCGCCATTTTAGAAGGCATACTCGGATACGAGTAGCCATATATATATATATATATATATATATATATATATATATATATATATATTAATGCAGGTTTCATTGAATAATATAGACAAGTTTTGTCTATTAATTTTGTGTAGGATCCGTTCATACCGTCTGATATACTTGATGGTGATGTCGTTGAAAGACAACAAAAAATCACAGTATTTGTTGAATTTTTTATCGGGTCTAAGCTTTCGGCTCACATAAGCCATTATCAAAGAGTAAATATTAACACACAGTAAACATAGAACATTTAAGCTATTAACAATAAAGATAATTGAATTGAAAATATAAGTCCATCCCTACTGTCTTTTTAATTCTTATTTATATATATATAAACTTATTTATAAATGGAACTTTGTCTCTGTGTGTGTGTGTTCGTTACCTATAGACTTCGAAACAGCCGAACCAATTTTCTTGAAAATTAACACAGTTGTACTATAAGCGTCTGCGAGTGTTTTTAGCTAGGTTTTGTGTCGAGATACCCCCGATAAATATCTAAAATCGATAATCGAAATTTAGAAGTGTGATAAACATTTAGAATTTTAAGGCTTTTTGAAAGAATTGCAGCAAATTATGACGTCAATCATGAAATATTTATAACGTTTTGTCATTTGAAAAAGTTGTTGAGATGAAATTTAAATAGTTCGCTGATAGGTTTGTGTATTTTTTGTTACGTTGTATTTTTGTTTTTCTAACCATTGCTGTAATTATTTATGTTTTGTTGATGTTTATATGTTATGTGAATTTAGATATATTTTATATTAAATGTAGAGGTGGCATTATTGGAGGTGCGGGATAGAGTTAAAATATAGTGACGGTTAATTTTAAATTATTTTATTGTAAGGTCTCATCAATTGGATTTAACCGTAAGTTCTATGCTAGCAGTTTCTTCTAGCACACTTATTGAATTGTCTTTGGGCTTCTTGCTTCTCAGTTAACTTTGACCTTCAAAAATTTAAATGCAATATGAAGCGTTATCTACTGTCTTTTTAATTCTTTTTTGTTCTTTCTTCTGAAAAGTTTTTTTTAATATCCTCTAATACTCAGTAACCGCTTGCGTCATGGTGTCTATTTTGCCTTTCTTCGGGTTGATTTATTAAATAAAAAGGTTTTGTTCTACCTTGATAATGCTGTTAAATATGTCCGTTTGCAAGATTAGATGCCATACAGTTTTTATATGGCTGGTGTCTACTTTTCGGAATTTTCTGTGGTCCGGCAGTTAGCTCGTCACATTGGTGCGAGTTTAAAGAGGTTGGGCCGTACCATTATATGCTAGATTGGATGTCAACTAGGTTTAGCTAAAAACAGCACAAGGCTAATTAAGGTACAAATCTAGGATACAAATACTACATCATCCAACAATTAATTGAAACATAAAACGTGAAATTGCATACCCGTAAAATCGGATCAGAATAACTTAAAACATTAAAAAAATCTTCAAACTTCACAAGCCGGTGTGAAAATTAAGATTCTGAATTCTGATTGGGTAGGAAATAGCACATTAAACTATGACTCCGGTCAAATTTCTATTAACACCTAAAAATAATGGGTATGTGGTTTGATCCAGTCACGTGACTAGATTTCACTACTTACTCACATCTCTTGATCGGCCAAAGTCAGTCTGATGGGAGCAGAGAGAGACGAAACGAGAAAACACAGGAAACTGCAAGTCTAACCCGGACATAAAGTCCCGTCGCATATTCGCTCTCCTTCTTCATTCGTGCTATTTTTTTTTTTTACCTCCTATTCTCGTTCCTCAACATTCTCGCAGTCAACAAAGACAACGACAACAACAAGATACTTCCACTGATACCTAAATATTAACTGCAATAAGTACAATTTCCTTTATTGCTCCATCTTCCTTTTCAATTTCTCGCCGGCCATCAAAACGGAAAGGAACACAAACTTTATTAGTAACCTGTTAATCTTTTTCCATACACACATTCTGCTACTTACTACTATTTCTCTGGAACATTAAACGATGTACATTTTCTTTTGAACATTTAACTTTTACAAATTAATTAACTACGTATATTTTCTATTTGAAGATTTTACTTCTTCCAAATTTGTTATTCTGTTCAGTTAATAATATTTCACTTATTTTAATAACAAAACACTTTTATTCTTACAATCTTCAATCAACCTTCTGATACTATAAACTGTGGGGGCTTCGGTTGTGTTTGGCACAAAACCAATTTGATAAACACCACCCTGACCCCTACACAAAGAACAAACATATGTTATGAAGGTGATTTTTTTCTAACCTGCAATGAAGCCAATGAACTGGACGCCTGGTTATTACCTAATCTCTGCGTGGATATCCCGCACTAGATGAAAATATACAATCAGTTCGGTTAATAGACCGACCCTAAAATTCGACTTCTACACGAGCATATATGTAAGAGTTATAGGAAGACACTAATATATTATTCAGCAATACTACACCAATCGTAACAAAAAGGCAATAACAATTTTGAAATCAGGCATTTATTACGACAGCAAACCTAACTTTGGAATCAGCGCTTTCACAAAAGATACAGCTTTTCAAATATCTGCCGGAAAACAAGTTATACGGCATGTAAACTCCCATAAATTGTTGTATGCTAATCAAATTCTGTTGAAAATCAGATAAAACCACCCTACAGTAGTTTTTTTACTTGGTTATTTATTTTCTTTCTCCGTTTATATCAGGAACAACGACGCTGTACGCCGCCAGCCCCGAGCCTTTCACAGAGGAAGAGAGCGGAAAAGAAAGGGAGATAATTCGCCGGTCTATAGATTTTTATTTTTTTTTATTTTTTACTTATAAGCGTTTGTCGCTTTATTTTACATTTTATACGTGTTTTCCAAGTTGAAAACTGTTTCTTTTCAATATTCATGTCAGCGTTTTAGCTAGAAGATTGTCACGTGAGTTTTGTTATTATTAGTTCTCTTCCTAATTTATGGCAAGGCGAGGGAAGGGATTAAATTTTATTGTCGTCTCCCCCAAATGCACAGGAATACTCAGCTCGGCCAAACTATACGACTGATGTTTTAACGCCTTATTGGCACATTTTATAGATTCAACATTAATTGCTTCTGTTTATTCGAAAATACACACACACACACACACACACAAACACACACACACAAACACACACACACACACACACACACACATATATATATATATATATATATATATATATATATATATGTGTGTGTGTGTGTGTGGAAACAGTATTTGTTTTATTTCCTTCGGAGGTTATATTATTCCAACACTGTCTTTCATGTTTTTATGCTTAAATTTATATTTTAAAATCCCTCTCCCTCTCTCGTTTCCCTCTGATATCTATCTATCTATCTATCTATCTATCTATCTATCTATCTATGGCAAACTGTTCATTATCTATCTGGCTGTCTCAAACTATTTATATCTATCTATATATTCTTTCGACTCTTTGTCTATAAATTTCTATCTATCTCTCTCTCTGTCTCTCTCTCTCTCTCTATATATATATATATATATATTCATACTATCTTTATGCTTGTCTGACTCTGTCAAACCGTTCATTGTCTATCTCTTCAACTTTTTGTGTCTATAAACCTGTCTCAGTTTATCTGTCTACGTTCGACTATTTACCTATTTCGATATCTATCTATCTATCTATCTATCTATCTATCTATCTATCTCAGTCAGTAACATTTGACTATCGGTAGTTTGTCTTCACGTCTGCCTTCTTTCACTACTCTCTCTCTCTCTCTCTCTCTCTCTCTCTCTCTCTCTCTCTCTCTCTCTCTCTTGGCTTTCGTGAATTTTTCATCGACATCTCTTTTATCCTATTGTTTTTTGCTTTCTTTTCACACAAACTAACCAGTATAAGTTTAAATCATACAATATAAGATACGCAAATTATACTCTGTTAATAACAGACAGAAAATATTAGATAAGCGTAAAGTAAAAATGGGATAAATCAACTAACCATCGACTTTAAGATGACAGGAATAGCCAAAGGAAGAGGCTACGAATTGGAATTGTCAAAATTAATCAAGTAAAGAAATTCCAACATCCAGCAAATTTTTTAACAAACGACGGGGAAATTTGACACAAGAATCCAAATGCGTATAGCAATTTTTTAAAAAATCGTTAAGAATAAAAAAATAGTCAGAGCTGAAGTAAAATGTCTATGACCTCTGGACAATTTCTTCTTCGTTGAAAAGGATGCATAGACAATAAAATTTTGTTTGGCAGAAAGATGCTAACTATTCGAGTAATGGAGAAAATTATAAGCAAAATAATAAGCAAAATGGAAACAAAAATCACTTCGAGAAAATTATAAGCAAAATGGAAACAAAAAATTACTTAGAAAAAGCATGAGTCAAAATTCGTGGATAGCATTATAAAGAAATGTTTTTGAAAAACTAGAAATCGGGAGCCGAGTTCGAATTCCGAGTTTGCATTCACTTACGCGCATATACCATTCGGAAACTTATTACTCCGTCTCTTCCCTCCAGTTATGGGTTAAATAATAAGACAGATTTGGTTATATAGCCTTGGCTGGCAATAAGTCTACCGCAGAAAGCAATGGCAACCTACTGCGGGATAATTCAGTCAGTCATGTCTTTTTCTCGACATGATCGCCTAAAGCGTGTATCTCGTATGGCACTTAACTGATACGTTGACCACAGGTGGGACAGAATGAAGCAACTAGCAAACTAATAAGTTTTGTGAATGTATAACAAAAACGAGGATTCGTAGCATGGTAAAGATCCAAATGTTGTCACGTCGGGTAACAAAATTATGTGAAATAATACAAAACAACGTAATAGTATAAAAGTAGGTGTATTGACAGGAAAGAGAAGTATTTACAAGAGGTGAGGATTAGTAGAATACAGAACAAGGTAATTAGTATACAGTATCGTCGTAGAGACGTGATAGATTGACTAGTAGAACACTTCCGGGGCAATACCAGAAATACCCGACTGACTCGCTCACTCGACTTCCTTACTCGACTTCCTTTCTCGAGATATAATCACTACTATTTTATTTAGTGATTCGAATAGTCCATTTCCGTGAAAAGGTGGAGAGCGCCCCAACAAGATACCAGAGACAGAACATTGGGGAGGGCCATGACCGTTCTGACCAGCTGTAAATCATTTCAGAACGCGAAAATAAGCTTATTACTATTGATTTTATTAATAGCGTTGTTTCTACTTGTTTTCCGTTTTAATTGAGAAGAAACTCTGAAATGTCGCCAGCCCAACAAAGCAACCCTTAAAATATAATCTGATATGCGATCAAAATTTAGGAAGTCGGCCAAGCGGAAAACCGCGGACCTGAAGGAGACTACCAACAACTTTAAATTTGTTCTTTTCCATTTTTTTTTAATTTTCAGTGCAATCTTATCGATTACTACATAAAGTTTCCGATTATTAAAAAAATTTGGAAAAATTTCAATATTTAAACAATTTTATGGTGGGCTCATTTTCTCATACAACGTTATAGTAAATCGATCCTCCATTTTAGAACCACTCGCGTTTGGGTTGCTTTGTTTTGTTTTGTTTTGTTTTGTTTTGTTTTTTGTTTTTTGTTTTATTTTTTGGGGGGCGAGTTGTTGCTCTTGGTTTTATCTGTTTCAAGTTGTTTTCAATTCTTACGATGCCATCTTCCTCGGAAACTCCAAGAATGGCTTTCGCAAAGGATTCAGTTGTTGAATTGTTGAATATGCGCAAGCAAAAAAAGTTGATTGCATAGGATCGATTTACTACAAGGTTGTATGAAAGGTTAAAATTGAAAGGTTAAAATTGTTTAAATATTGAAATTTTTACAATTTTTTTTTAAGTCGGAAAGTTTAGGGTTTAATCGAAAAGATTGCACTGAAAAAAAATAAATTAAATTTGATAATCAACAAATTTACGGTGGTAGTAATTTCGTACTGGCTAGTGGTTCCAAAATGAAGGATCAATTTAATATAACGTGGTATAAAAAACTGAGCCCCCACCCACCTTTTTTTTGTTTTCAATCGATAAGTTTAGGGTATAAATTGATAAGATTGCACTAAAAAAAAGTAAAAAAAAAAAAGAAAGAAAAACAACACATTTAAAGTTGAAATTTTTACAATTTTTTTTTCAGTCGGAAAGTTTAGGGTTTAATCGAAAATATTTTCAACGTAGTAGATGGATGACGAAGCAAGGTTTGAGCGAGATAACAGGAGAAGGGATGTTTATGAGCTACAAGGGAAAGAATGATGTGGAGGGCCATGGTCACCAACGCCCTAAAGAGACTCGCCACATAGAGAAGAAAATATGGCGCTCATGTTTTTAACGCCAGCAACAGTGAAATCGAAAAGCTCGGTAATTTTTAATCTTTTCATTTGTCTCCTCTTATTTCTTTAAACTGTTAATATGCCGTGATGTAATGGATAGCGACTCGAAATGAGAAATTGGAGAGCCGATTTTGAATTCCAGATGGAGCACGTTATATACACTTACGTGTAAACAGTCTTGGAAATAATAAAAATCCGTCTCTTATCCTCTCTAGACTAAATTGTAAGAAAGACTGGACCCTATAGCCTAGGCCTGCAAGAAGCCTAAGAGAAAGAAGAATGAATTCAAACCAGCTTGACGAGGACTGAATTCCATCAAGCTATCTCTCCCTAGACACACCAATGCTGATATGACCGCAATACATGTGGTATCCATATCATCGTATTGTTCCGGGATTCATGATCGCAATCGACTTCTTTAAATAATAACATGCATTCATACTTATAATTGTTACTGAAACATTTAGTCAGGTGGTTAAGCTCAAATATTTCCATGGATATTTTATTTCCATAGAACTCGTAAGAACCTTATTCAATCATTAACTTAAAATTTAAATAACAAAACCATAAAATGTCAATAGTGATTTCTGGGGAAATCATTTAAATTTACTTCGGATTGTTTCGCTTACCGTTCTATAGTCATCTAGCGTATGTGATTTATAATTTTTAATTTTTCTCGCACAGACATTTTTTCCTACTCGTCTGCTTCTTCCAATTTCAATTCTCACATTCATCGCTTTTTTTTTTTTTTTTTTTTGCTGATCATTCTTCCTATACCCCCACGTTTTTCATTGTCACTCTGTAGTCATTTACAATTTTTAAAATATATTTTGCTTTTCTTGAATAATCTAATTTAATTGTCTTTAGGTTGAAAGTTTTTAATGGGACAGAAAAAGCCCCAGGGTTAGCCACTATTTATTTGCAGTCAACTGATGAAATATTCACACAGCAGAATTAAATTAATGAAAATCGTGATTTACTTTCGACTCCATTTTGTTTGTTTGTTTGTTTTCTTGTTTGTTTGTTTTCTTAAGCTACAGAAAACGGATCTTATTTGCAGTTGTGATTATTTTATTCTTGCTCGCTGTTTGCTTTTGTAATCGCTTGTGCTTTTCTATTTGATTTTCTCTTCTTTTGCTCTCCCATACTTGTATCGCTTCTATATTTCTTGATATCCGCCATTATTTTTCTTCGGTTATATTTTGCTTCTTTCCTTCTTTCCTTGCCTTCTTCTGTCTTATCGATTCCTTTAATTTCGTTTTTTTTTTCTTTTTATTCATTGTCGCCCTTTCTTTTTATTCATTGTCGCCCTTTATTTTTGTCCTCTTAACATAAACTTTTTCTTCCAATCGTCATTCTTCTCTAGCTATACAGATTTCTCCTTCTTCGAATCGTTTTCATTCCCATCTTTATTAAATGAAACATTATCAACTATTCATATGAATTAACTCTAATTTTTCTAGCTGTCGATCTGCAGCAGTGTGTGCTCAGTGCCGATCAGAAAGAAAGGATAATACACATGCCTACTTATTAACATGGATGTGCGTTGTGGTGCAGTGGATATCGACCCGAAACGACAAATCGGGTTGCCGAGTTCGAATTCCAGTTGAATTCCTTGCATTCACTTACGCACAAACACTCTTGCGTAAAGGTATTAATCTTACCTAAACTCATGAGTTAAATAACAGGACAGATTTTTTCTATAGCCTCGGCTGGCAACCAGTCTACCGCAGAAAGCAATGGCAACCTACTGCGGGATAATCTTCTGCCCAAGTCAGTCATGTTTTTTTCGAGACATGATCGCACAAACGAGTATCACGTATGGCACTTAACTGACCGACTGACTTATGGACATAAATATGGGAACTGTAATATAAGCCGTAGATGTGCGTTGTCGTTCAGTGGAATCGGCTAGGAACGAGAAATCAGCGAGCCGAGTTCAATTTCAGTTGAATTCCCTGAATTCACTTACACGCAAATACCCTTGGGAAAAGTATTAACCCGTCTCTTTCCTCTAATAATTCGGTTAAATAACAGGACAGATTAGGTTCTATAACTACGGGATAATCTGCCGAGTCAGTCATGTTTCTTTCAAGACTTGATCGCCTAAGTTTGTATCACGTACGGCACCTAACTGAATATAAGCCGAGCCGAGTTCGAATTCCAGCCAAGTATGTTGCATTCATTTACACGAATATCCTTGGGAAAGGTATTACTCGACCTCTACCCTGAGCTTCATAGGGCATAGGTCTTAGAGTAATACATAAATATCTCCACCTTGAGTAGTTCTTGTGCCTTGTATACTGTAAATATTAGTAAAAAATCTCAAGTCTTCTCTAAATCTATGAGAAAATTTGTTTCTTATTCACTTCTATATAAGAAGGGTGTGCGTTTTGGTATAAAATCAGCTCAGAATGAGAAATTTGAGAGCCGAGTTCGAAATCCAGTTGAATTTGTTTCATTCACTTACGCACAAACGCCCTTGCTATATTAATCCATCTCTTCCCACCCCAGCTACGGGTTAAATAGCAAGACAGATGAGGTTCTATAGCCTTGGTTAACAACAAGTCTACTGTATAAAGTAATATCAACCTACTGCGGGAATATCTTCTGTCTAGTTTGTCATATTTCGAAAGAGACATGATCGCCGTATAGAAATTAAATGAATGATAAAAAGATTAATATCCATTGCAATTCAGCATTTTTTCCTTTGCTTCCAAGGATTTTGAAAATAATGAAAAACAAGAAATGAATTAGACGAGGAAGACATTAAATCATTACATGCCACGATACACATTTCCAGATTAACGCGAAAATAGAAATGATATTTTGCTGTTCAATCTGTCAGTTAAATGCCATACGTGATACAGGCTTTGGGCGATCATGTTTCGAAAGAGACATGACTGACTGGGCAGAAGATTATCCCGATGTAGGTTGTCCTATTATTTAATTCATAACGGGAAGAAAGAGACGGATTAATACCTTTCCCAAGAATATTAGTGCGTAAGTGATTGCAAGCAATTCAACTGAAATTCGAACTCGGTTCTCCGATTTGTCGTTCCGAATCGATATCTATTTCACCACAACGCACATATTCGCAAAGATCAAACGTCATAAAAACTAACTAGGACATCACCTAAAAACAGATTCTGCCCACTGCATTCTCTGTAAAACACACTCATCAAATATATACATAAACCACTACTCTAACCCATAAGCTAACTTGTCACCTCGTAAATGACGATGTAGTCTCTGCTCACAATAAATGGGCATAACTTTACACCAATTTTGGAGAAATGTTTATAATAAACACTAGTATACGAAAGACTAAAATGCAATAGTTGTTTCCAGTTAAAGCAAAACCGTAGACTGAAAGAAAAATGAATGGATGTAAGTCAAATTTTGATTTCCTGGTATCGATAACAAATAAGTCTTTTTCGTCTTAAACTGAATTTTGAAGGCTAAATAAGTCATTTGAGTAAATGGTATCATGGCTGAGACTAAGAACTACAATTATACCTATTTAGAGCCAAACCCGAAGCAAAAACTAAAATAAAAGGGCTGAAAAAATACAGACACAGAGGCAGATAAACAGACATGCACACAAACATCTTGCCTTTCAGATATATATATACATTATCGATTTTCTACACTATTGTAAGAACAGCAACCTTGAAACTTCTAAATATCGTTTCTTATGTCTTTGTCTATGAGTGTATGAAATTTGATTAAAATCGGACCACTCCTTCTATCAACCGATTTTTTTGGTTATTGATTTTCGATATTTATCGGGGGTAACTCGACACAAAACCTTGCTAACAACACTCGCAGACTCTTATAGTACAACTGTGTAAATTTTCAAGAAAATCATTTCAGCCGTTTCGGAGTCTATAGGTAACGGACACACAGACACAGACACAGACACACACACACACACACACACACACACACACACACACACACACAGACAAAGTTCTATTTATAAATAAGTTTAGATTTCATGCACTGTTTTCATCTGTATACAACCACTCTATGTATAAAAAAAATTACCGATATCAGCGACCCTAGCTCTAAAACAAAGAAGGCAAAACTAGACAAAATATTCTTAAAATTTAGAACTGGAGTTTTAAATATATTTAACAACTACTTATTTCAAGCAATAAAGAATCTCCAACGACAATGATAGACTCGCGACGCCAGCCTGAATTGAAATAGAGAAATGACACCACATCCTCTGGGAACTACACCTCCAGGATCTACATCCGCCTGGATCTACATCCTCCTTATCTAATAAAAGTCCGAAGCACCACTCAGGACAGCTGGGTCCTGAACATCTGAACTGATGAAATTAATGAATATTACTCGCAAGAACATATACTATTCAAACAGCGAGAAGTTTGAGATGCTTCATATGTGGTAAAGGGATAGCATAGTGTGAAACAGTTCATCACCTTAAAGACCGCGTAGATGCTTTCCAGTTCAAGGCTTGTAAGTAAGGACGAGGGACCGCGATAAAAGAGAAGAAAACTCGTACTTAACATCAGGAAGAGACAGCTGAGATAATGAAGAAAGAGGGTCTGGAGAATTCAATACTCACAGGACGGATAGAAGGAAAGAGAGACGGGGAAAAGCAACGCGAGACATATTAAATAGGCTTGGGAAAATAGATGGCAGAGCGGGGTTTGGGAGAAATACTAAGAAAAAAAATATTAAGAGCGAGAAGAGGCAAAACGAAGCGAATCCAGGATTGCCTAGATCCTCAAGGGATACGGAACACGAAGAAGAAGTTGTATAGAAAACAATAGCTCTCTCAGTATGTAAAATTACTGGAACTTAATGTATACATTAAAATAATCAAGGTTCTATACTAAGAGGAAGCTACCTGCATGTGGATAGGAAATGAATTCAGTTCTTAATTATGTGCCGTTTTCCCTCGGAACATAGGCGATCATGGCTCTCTAAATTTCCTCACTGTTGTAGTTCTTAATTAATTTTAGAAAAGAGTGATGAATTGCATGATTTTCCGACGGTGAAAATAATACAAATACTGTCAGAAAATACTGTCAGAAAAATGAAAAAAGTAGTGGCTAGCGATGGACAATACTTTCATTGACATGTTTTTTACTAATTTTTCTACTAATCTTTCTAAATAAAACATTACTTTTCATGAAAAATCAGCGGGAAGGTATTTAAGGTCCTTAAAGC
The DNA here is from genome assembly GCA_037127315.1 of Ascarosepion bandense. Taxonomy (NCBI): domain Eukaryota; kingdom Metazoa; phylum Mollusca; class Cephalopoda; order Sepiida; family Sepiidae; genus Ascarosepion; species Ascarosepion bandense. Next base: position 5,807,830 of record JBBBDQ010001353.1, read on the forward strand.
TTTTTCAACAGGAAATGATGGGACCTAATTGCCAATTTGGTAGTATGCTTGAATTTATTTGACATCAAATAGTGTTTACTACGGTTATTTTTTCTACGTTGGTTGAGCCATCTGTGCCACTGTCTTTAGGCCAATACACCAAATTCGTACTCTTTCTGTCTCGTAATGAAAACCAAAGGTAAAAGATTACTTTAAAGTTTTTTATTTAAATACTTCCATGCATTGTGTATATATTGGCTACTTTTATAGTCTCTATTTGGGTAATCTTGCCATTAACATGTCAGCGACGGAGAGAGAGAAGCCAGAGTACTGAAAATTCTATCAAGGCAAAAATTTTGCTTTTTGTTCTTTTTCGCGTGACTTATAACTGTCGACTTTTTAAGTTAGGTGATTTTTTTTTTAATATTCTTAATCCTTAAAATTAACGTGTTCTCTACAATTTTACACAGTCCTGGGTATAACGAAAAACTACATCCGGCAGCAAGGCCAATGATCGGAGGGTTGGAGGTTTTGAAGTGCATGGAACCACTATTTAATTGCTGTTGTTTCTAAGTCAACCCTGGCCCGAGGTGGTAGCACTTGTTAGGGCCCTAGCTCTGGACCCTGAATGAAAACAAAGCTTTTAGAAAGTAACAAAAATACATTTTTTATACAAAAGATACAAGCAATATATTTTATATAAAATTATCAACAATACATATTTATCGTAAAACTATCAACAATACCTGTGATCTCTGGTTAAAAGCAGACAAAATACGAGGGACATTCAATAAATAAAGTGAATTTTTCTAAGGCGAATTTTTCTAATACAGATAGATAGTATATATATATATATATAATCATCCGCAGACAGATCTGTTTCGCTGTATCACAGCTTATCAGTACGGTTAGACGACCGAATTGGTGTCGGCAATTCTACTTCTGGGCTATGGGCGCTCGGGAAAAGGAGGCCGACTTTTTAGCATATAATATATCGTGCACCCATAGCCAAAGTGCTCTAATTCATTGTTGAATGAGCGATACGTAGATGCTAGAGTAGCTACTGTTTTTTCACAGTCTACCATTCTTCCAGAGTGCTCAATCAGGGTGTGAGAGCGTAAATAGTCCTCCGCAGACAGATTTGTTTTGCTGTATCACAGGTCATTAGTACGACATGTTTGGCCTTCCTAAAAAATGTATTCTTTATTTGAATGACAAAAAAAATATTTTTTATATACTTGCAAACAAGATTAAGGATTAATATTAAGAATTATTAGTGTTTATTGACTCACAAAGATTAAATGTATGTTTATACATATTTAAACTGACAACGGAGTCATTAATTGACTACATTTTTGGAGACTCGATTACATAGTCATTTAAGTCAGTATTTGAAACTGAATACTTATGGAAATATCTTTAATGCATTATACGCTAATCTATAATTTTATTCCACGCCTGTTTGTGTTTCTGTCAATCAATAAATCTGTCTATCAGTTTATCGAAAATTTTACTACTGTTTCTATTCGAAACAATATTGTTAGACGGAAATAAACGCCCAAACCTCTACCGACGCACACAAAAGTTATATTTTATAAATATATGACACTCTTATGTCTACATACTCGACATATACTAAGTAAATTTTCTGTTTATAATCCGGACTTGTGATATCACATATTGCAGAAACAGCATAGATAGATAGATAGATAGAAAGAAAGAAAGAAAGAACGAAAGAAAGAAAGAATCTGTCTGAGACAGACCAGATCAGAAGAGACAGCTAACTAGCTAGATTGATAGACAGATACGACCCGACTAAGACAGACTAGATCAAAAGGGATAGAATGAGAGATACATGCTTTATATAAGACATCTTTTTATATATATATAAAAGGTGCATATGTAATGAACTTGCTTGCGTGTTTGCGCACTAAGATGTCTGTATGTTCTTGTGAAATGTCTGTCTGAATTTCTCGGATGAGGGATTACCTTTAATAAAGATGATTTCTATGCACATTATTGTACTAATCTTTGCTAATATTATCACAGTGTTTTGCACGTTGTGCCCTCCGTGGTCGGCTAGTTTGAAGGTTCGCTTTCTGTCCATGAGTTCTGGGTTCAAATCTCAACATGGTTGATTTGTCAGAGATATGTCGTAAAATCGCATCGACGATTCGAGGTAAAGACATATT